>NIPM01000009.1:175927-580794 GCA_002738285.1 Holacanthella duospinosa | reverse complement strand
TTTTGGAATTCGGAGTGCTTTCCCCCGACTGATTCTGGTTAAATTTTTAACCAATTAATACACTTACAACGCCAATAAAGATGCATTTACATAGCTATATTCTAACTTAGTAGTTAACTTACCAGTTTGGTAAAATTTATCGACTTAGTGATTAGTAATTTCAAATTTTCACCACCTCGGCTATTAATATTTTGCGCTTTCACTCGCCAATTTTTTATGTTCGCGCAAAAATCTCATAATCTACTCAGCCAAAAAAATTGAATTTTTGATATGTTATTTCTCATAACATTTGCCAAAACTCATGTTAATTTCATATTGATAGAATGCATACTTCAATAATTATCCCAAAAAACATCCACTCGGCTAATGATATTTTGACCACTGTACTATATGCCTATTTTAAAAATAGGCATATTTTACATAAAATCTAATTAAAATTTTCTAAACTTACATTTGGTATTGGTGTTTTTTTTGTATTTGAATCACCCCAGTCACAATGAAGTCCACCAACTTGTATAAACATTGGTGGTAAGGCTCTTGCTACTTCTTCACTAAAATGACTATTCATAAGAATTAAATTTGTTTCTTTTTCTAATTCTTCAATTGATGGGATTTGAGAATCATTGAAAGCTTTTCTAAACATAATATCAATTTTTGGATAATAAAACCAAATTTTAAGATAGTAAAGAGAAGTAACAAAAATCGTTGAAAATAGTCTTTCAAAAAAATTCATAGGAGTTTTAAATGATACATGAAGTTCAGGAAGTATAGAAGTATCTTGTATAATTCCAAATGGTTCATGAACCCATGCAAATGGATGAGTTGTTTGAAAATAAATAGTTTTAGCTTTAAATTTATATGCAAATCCAAAACCACATTCATTAAATAATGCATCAATCACAACTAAATCAAAAGTTTCTGAATTTATAAATTCTTTTGTTTCTGGTGCTTTAAGAAGAGCTTCACAGAGTTTAAGTGCTGCATTGGGTAAACCAATTGCCAATAATTGTGTTCCAATTGGTCCTGATTTAATTCTCACATCTATGAAATTTCCTAAAATATTTGTTTTCTCAGATTCAGCTGCTGCAACAGCGTCTTGAATTGATTTTGGAAAATATTCACGAACTTTTGGATTTGGTGATTTAGGATGAAATATTGATGTAAATGTAACATTGTGACCACGTTCTGTTAATTTTTCAATTAATGGCCATGCAGAAATACGATGTGAGTAGGTTGATACTTGAAAGAAGAAAAGAATATTTGCACATTGAATATTTGTTAAAAATATTGTAAAAATGAAACACAATTTGAAGAGAGTTTGGAGTTGGTTCATTATTTGAGTTTAAAAAAAAANTAAAAATATTGTAAAAATGAAACACAATTTGAAGAGAGTTTGGAGTTGGTTCATTATTTGAGTTTAAAAAAAAAACGAATGATTAAAAATTAATTATTGGAGTTTGAATAAAATAAGAGTAATTGTTAGTGTTAGTGTTAGTGTTAGGTGAATGTAATCAAAATTTGGACTAACTATACATAATCACAATCACTTTTGAAATGGTACTGTTTGAGATTCAACTTTTTGATGTCATTGTGTCTAGTTTATTCTAATCAGTGACAGAAAAACTATCTAAATAAATATATTGTTAATATTTTATACAAACACAGTGTGAGTCTGTGGATTAGTTAGATTTGACTCTTAGTTGGTAATTGTAAGTTGAAACAAGGGAAGAATATTATTAAATGATGAGGTAATCACTTGAATAGGATAACATTATGACTGACTTGGTCAGTTGTGTAATAATAACTAACAACTCACTACTAGATGTAATATGTAATTATTTCACAATTGAAAATTGTATGTGAAATAGTTAGAAAAAATTGGATACTGTACACTTGGAAAAATATATCTTGAGGGCAATTATTAAAATATAAAATTGTCCTTGGGGCTTACACTTAGGATAATGTTTATTCTTGTTATAAATAAGACAAAAACTTATTTAGAAAAATCCATTGTCAGTTTGGTGTTATTTTTGTCTGTGTTGTTAATTAAGGTTGGTTGGAATTGGATTTTAATAACATTTGGATAATTTTGGAACCACCAAATACCAAACCATAACTGTACTGTACTATTAAGTTTTTGATAAAATAGAACTAATAACTAAGAAATGCCAGGTATGATTGTAACTTTTACATAATTAATATAACAATTAGAAGAATTGAACTTATCTTAATTTCAAACGGCTTATGGTTGTAACTTCTTCAAAATTTTGAAAGTTTCAAATGAACTGGAAAGGTTTCCTTTTGTTTTTAATTTGTTTCCTTCTGTTTTTTTTTTTTTTTTTTTTTTTTTTTTTTTTTTTTTNTTTTTTTTTTTTTTTTTTTTTGATGAGAAATTCGAGTGTAGAGGTTTCCTATTGTTTTCTCACTAGTCTTTAGTCTTTTGTGGAGAAAATGGGAAAATGATGATAATAATGATGGGATTTAAAGGAAGAGAAAGAAAGTGATTTCTAACAAGAATATAAAAGTATCATTATTCATTTTCTATTATTTGCTTTCTTCTCCTTTGACGTTCTCTTCAAAATTTGAATTTTTCTAACAATGCTTTTTGGATTGAAATGAAAAGTACGATGTCATCACTTACAAGAACGTCTTGTCAAATTTTTTATGTTACGTATAATTCTTTATAATGGTTATAAGACGTGTTTTCAGAGATGAGGAAGAGCTTTATTTACATCAATCTTCCATATTAAAAAAAATATGGACTACTATATACTAGACTGCCACTTAGAAACTGTTGGGATTAATTTTAAGTTTGGCCTTAAATTAACTTAAAGTTTTAAGATATACATAGTAATCTCGAGTTCCGAGAAATGTATTTTAGAAAAGAAAAAAAAGAACGAAGAGNAAAGTTTTAAGATATACATAGTAATCTCGAGTTCCGAGAAATGTATTTTAGAAAAGAAAAAAAAGAACGAAGAGGGTTGAACTCTATTGTTCAGTATCCAGTTCAAGCTGGTTTGGTAAATATAAGAATACTTAAAGTTAGACCTATGAGTCAAAGCTTACTTTCTATTTGGGAGAACGTACAAAGAATACATGTCTATTCTGTATAAAAGGACTTGAAATGAAATAAAAAACACAGTCTTACATTGAACGTTACCCTGCCCAAATTCAATACCAATTATTTTGAACCGTGGAGAAAGGTCCTCAAGTATCAAATAGTTTTGAGCTTTCAAAGTTATTAATNACCAATTATTTTGAACCGTGGAGAAAGGTCCTCAAGTATCAAATAGTTTTGAGCTTTCAAAGTTATTAATTTCAGAAAAAATTTTTTTGAAAAGTTAAGTTGCCACCCCACTAAAATAGTCTATTTAGTGACGTAACAACATGGTAAAAATTTGGTTTACATAGGTCAATGTTTAAAGGGTGCCTCAAGAGGATCAAAGTTTTACGGTGTATTTCTTATGGCACATGACGAAAGGATCTATTAGGAACGACGCCAAAAGAACAATTATGATACGAAATGGATGAAACTTTGTGGGTTCATGCCTAAGTGTATGCATATCACGCTCGTTTTGGAATTTTCAAAAAAGATTGAAAAGCAAAAGATTTATTGTAAGTTTTCTGAAATTTTTTTTATTTAACTTTTAAGTGATATATGATATTATATCGTATGTAAGTATAAGTATTCGTGTAAAATATTTCATAACCAAAAGCCACTCCACTACAAGACGAGAAACAGCATAATTGCAACAGCGGCCCTCAAGAGCTTTAAATAATCAAAGAATGTTTATATGGGATATATGGGTTTGATATTATATCATGATATTATATCACTTAAAAATTAAAAAAAAAAAAAAAATTTCAGAATACAATAAATCATTTGCTTTTTAATCTTTTTTGAAAATTCCAAAACCAGTGTGATATGCATACACTTAGCCATGATCCCACAAAGTTTCATCTATTTCGTACCATAATAGATCCTTTCGTCATGTCCCATAAGAAATATACGGTAAAATTTTGATCTCCTAAACATTGACCTATGTAAACCAAATTTTTACCATGTTCTTACGTCACTAAATGGACCATTTTAGGGGGTTGGCAACTTAACTTTTCGAAAAAGTTGTTTCTAAGTGGCAGTCTACTGTATACTATAGTGAAAGTTATTTCTTATGTTGAAGAAAGTGAAGAAAAGGGAATTTGATTAGTTAATAATTATTTGTGATTAAAAGGCTTCTGTACTAGTCTGAAAAGTATACTAAGCACATGGGAAAACGTCTTAGGATGAATCAGTCTTTTTTTTTTTGAATTTTGAAAAGATCTCTTCAATTTTGTTAATTATATCTTATGTTGAATCACTTTTAATTAGAAATCTTAAAGCAAAGTAATTCAAACGAGTCTACTGAGATCTGAAAGCGTCTCTTGGCAAGTAGTTAGTTATAACTTACTACATAGAAATATGTATTTTAATTTCACTTTCAGTATGCTTGGGAGAAGAAAAGAATACTGAAATTTTGAAGTTGGTTAATTCTGTTGTTTTTTTCTTGTAACAATCTTTTTAAAATAATCAGTTATATTTAGACGATTAATGAATATAATAAGACGATTAAATAAGATGCAAGTAACAGAGTAATTAATCTTTTTTTTTTTTTTAGGGTTCAGCATCCAAATATTGTACAGAAGAAGGTAATTGGTATGTTCATCCTGAGAAAAATAACACATGGACTGACTACACTCAATGCTATAATTCAACACGTCCAGCTCAACCCCAATTCAATGATACAACAATCCAGGTGAGTAATGTAAAGATTTTGACAAATTTTTGGTTCAATTACTCAACAATCATCAAAGTTCTTTTCTTCTTCAAAAACACTCATTTCAGCCTCAAATCACAATCCTGTGGAGTTGTCTTTTGTTTATTTTTATTTTATATATTTTATTTTGCTTCTCAAATGTTTCTTTAACTGTGTGAGAGTTCATTGAACCACTGAGTAAGAAATAATCATATAGATTTGATGAAGCAAAGTGTATTAGAGAGATTTGAAGAAGTTAGTAATCTGATTAACTTTTCTCATTATCAAACTCCAGGGTTTTTCTCTACACACAATTTAAAAAAAAATCTTCAAATACTTTTACTTATAAGGTAAGGAACTTGTAAGAAATAGAGAAGTGTAATCATGAAGAAGTGTAATCATGAAGAAGTGAGAAGAAGATACTTGAGTATTTATTAGAATACTGAAAAAAAAAATAGATACTTTCTCATCATCAATTACTACTACTAGACTAGATGTGCTCAATATTAATTTTACTAATTATAAGTCTATAATCTTATAAATCCGAAACTACGAAGAAAGTTGTAACATCTGGTGAAAGCTAAAGATTTTAAGGAGTGGTACTGGATGATGAGAATGATGGAATGAGTAAACCACCTGTAATAACAACCTTATTTTGGTTTATTTTTTTAGTTTTTTTTTTTTATTTTACAAAGATGATACTCTTTTCGAAGTCGAATTCGATAGTCTTATAAAAACATTATGAAATCGGATTTATTACTTTCACGTTTTTTTTTAATTTTTTTTTTAACTTTTTTTTATACATTTCTTTTAGGATTGGATTCCGGTGATTAAGAAAATTTCACAAGTGGGTTATGGAATCTCTTTTGTGACACTCCTTCTTGCTTTCTTCATCTTGGTCTCAATCAAGTAAGTTCAAGTTCATTTTAAATACATCAATCTCATTAGATAGCCAAAATGTTATATTTATTTTAATTTCTTGACACTATCTTCAAGTTCAAAGACACTGAGACTGAGAGACAGAGTAAGTAAAATTTTCAAAGAGATAAGTTTTTGGTGTCTATGGACTTAGGATGGTGTCTATGGACTTAGGATTCATGAGTGAGATTATAAGGAATAGAATTTAAATGAACGGGTCTCAGTCCACTTGCGATGTTCCTTTAGTATCTTTTTTCCATGAGCGTGACTGTCTCTTATTACTTTACTTTCACTTTCACTGAAAACAAGCGACAAAAGTAAGTCTCGCCGTTTTTTTTTTTTTTTTTTTTTTTTGGGAGAAAATAAACATTATTTCCATTTTATGTACGATAACTGGGAGTGTGGCGTCGTCTCTGTCATTGCTTTCTGCTTTCTCTCCGTTTCATGTGGTAGATAATTATTCGGTTGGCTAAAAGCATTTTCACAGTCCTAAAATACACAATGTCAGTGGCGAAACAATGGAAGAAAGCGAAATGACAGTGACAAAAGAGTCTGTTTTTTGGTTTTTATTTTAAAATTAAGTGAAAGTCAACGAGAGAAAGTTTTTTTTTTTTTTTTTTTTTTTTTGGGAGAAAATAAACATTATTTCCATTTTATGTACGATAACTGGGAGTGTGGCGTCGTCTCTGTCATTGCTTTCTGCTTTCTCTCCGTTTCATGTGGTAGATAATTATTCGGTTGGCTAAAAGCATTTTCACAGTCCTAAAATACACAATGTCAGTGGCGAAACAATGGAAGAAAGCGAAATGACAGTGACAAAAGAGTCTGTTTTTTGGTTTTTATTTTAAAATTAAGTGAAAGTCAACGAGAGAAAGTTTTTTTTTTTTTTTTTTTTAAATATTGTAGTGAGTTTTAACTTTTATGTTGTAGGAGAAAGACTTTGACTTTGAAATTGTTAAATTCATAACTTCCATTATGTTCCAGACCAGAGTTCGAAAAAATCGGATTTTTATATAAAAATCCAAAAAATCCGATTTTTTGGATTTAAATCCGATTTTTTGGATTTAAATCCGATTTTTTGGATTTTTTGGATTTTTATATTTTAATTATCAAAAATCAAACATATGATGTCTGAAAGGGCATTGAAAAAAANTTGGATTTTTTGGATTTTTATATTTTAATTATCAAAAATCAAACATATGATGTCTGAAAGGGCATTGAAAAAAATTTTTTTTTTTTTTTTTTTTTCTTTAAACTTTGGAGATTACGAATTTTTCTGAAAAAATTTCTTCAAATTCAAAATTTACAAGTGTTAAAGTAACTTTATTTCATCAAAAACGAAATTGAAGCTAGGAATCTGAACTTGGATGCAGTGTTAGTGCTTAAATTTATCTTCAAGTTTGTCTTGGATAAAAAATAAAAATCCAAAAAATCATTGATTTTTATTCTTGGATTTAAATCGGATTTAAATGGGATTTAAATCAGGATTTAAATCCGACTCCGAACCCTGTTCCAGACATTAATTTTTGTAACTAATGTAATTTTTTGAACTAATGTTATTTAGAGGTGAAAGGAGATGAGTTACTGGTTCCTTAGTCAGTAATCAATCATTCAAAGATTCTTCTTAAGGGGTACTTTATTTAACAACTTTCATTGTTTTAAAAGTGGTTAGAAACTCTAATAGGGTTATACTGAGAGAGAAGTGTCAATTTTTGATTTATGAGACGCTTAGGAGCTAATTTATTCATTTTTATTTTATCATCACTAATCGTTGTAACAAGAATAATGAGTTGACTGCTTTACATAAACGAATATAAAATAAAGATTAATTCTCGTTCAAGAAGACTCAGAAATGTAGAAGAGTTTTTATGACTAATGGTTTTAGAAAATGGGTGACATTAAAATTTCTAAATGATTTCTTTTTTCTAAGTAGTAAGTAACGTTTTTGTGGTGGTAAATGAAAATTCAAGGACCTTTTTTTTTTTTTTTGGAGAAAATGGTATTCTTTGTTCAAAAAATAAATGTAATTTGAGAGGGACAAAATTAGATGAAAAAATAAAATGCGACCAAGACCAAAGGTGGTATCTGAAACAATAGGAACAGTCGTTTTCGTAATATTTTTCAAGCTGTTCCTATGAATTATGTAATGTTTGCTTTCACTCTTGATTTACTGCAAAGGAAATTAAACCCCTCCAAATTTTTTTTCTTTTTTCTTTTTTTTTTTTCTTCTTTTTTTCTGGACTCTGGATTTTGAGTTTAGTCGAATTTATTAGACGATTCAGCAGAATGGTTCCACTTTGGTCTTTTTTTTTTCGTGTGAAAAGTGAAATTAAGGAGCTCAAGTTTAGGAAAGTTATTTGAGTACTTTTAGCCAGGAAAAAGTCTTAATGATCCCGTATTTTTTTTTTAATCTCCTTGTATGGTTCTTTTTTTTCTTTTTTCTTAGTTTTATGATTTCAAGTGGAAATTTTTATATTCAGCATGGTTATTAACTCTTAGGAATCGTTGGATTTGGTATAAAAANAGGAGCTCAAGTTTAGGAAAGTTATTTGAGTACTTTTAGCCAGGAAAAAGTCTTAATGATCCCGTATTTTTTTTTAAATCTCCTTGTATGGTTCTTTTTTTTTCTTTTTTCTTAGTTTTATGATTTCAAGTGGAAATTTTTATATTCAGCATGGTTATTAACTCTTAGGAATCGTTGGATTTGGTAAAAAATTTTTATCAAATTTTACTAAAAATGTATAATATTACACTTTTCTTTGATTAAAACTAAAAGACCGAGAAACCAACTTTTGTAAGTTACTAGTATGTAGTTTACATGGAGAAAGGTTGACCTGAGTTTGAATATGTTATTCAAATTATCTCAATGAAATTTCTAACCCACTTTACAAGATTGTTGTGTTGTAAAAAAATAAAATTTTGGTTTAATATACAAAAATAAATTCGGATCCCTGTTTCTATATACGTTTTCTTTTATAGTAGTATGTTATGTTCTCTCAGGGTTTATGGTTATTAATAGTGAAAGGTAAAGGGTTGACTACTCCTTGTTACATTGTTGTAGAAAAAAAAAAATTTATATGTAGATAAGGTTGCCACTTTCGTCTTTTGTTACGAGTTCTACTTGATAATAAAGTCAGACTCAAGTC
This sequence comes from Holacanthella duospinosa, assembly GCA_002738285.1. Lineage (NCBI taxonomy): Eukaryota > Metazoa > Arthropoda > Collembola > Poduromorpha > Neanuridae > Holacanthella > Holacanthella duospinosa. The sequence goes on along the minus strand of NIPM01000009.1, from coordinate 571,937 downwards.
TCTTATACTTATATTCTAACCCTAACAAATTGGAAATTTTCAAAATAAATTGAGATTGACTCTGGAGAGAGTGTTGTAACATATGGTATTAATTTAGATTTCACAAAAACCACTTTCAGTTACAAATGTTACGTTTTATGAATATTGTTCCAGTTTTTTTTTTTTTTTTTTTTTTTTTTTTGTTTTGGCAAAGTCTCAAATCACTGTTCTACATTATAAACGTTAATGTTATAGAATGAGTGGTGAAAGTGGAAGGAAAAGTCCTAAAGTTGATCTTTAAGTGAGTATTATATTTTTTTTTTAGTGACTATATTGATCCTAAAGTATCAAAAAAAAAATATATTCTCTTAGATATCTGCCTCATGTCATTCTATACTGTTCATAAACCTTTCTTTCTTTATTCCTCAAGGGTATAAAGTTAAAGTTAAAAAATTGAAATAGCCATAGGGCTTTACTTTCTTTACAGTTGTAAACAGCCTAATCTTAATCTTACCTAGAAAAAGTATCCACTTATCACAATAACCACAAGGGAAAAAAAAAATTTATTTAGAAATTTTTACTTGGAGTTTAAATCAAGATTTTGAAAATACAAACGCCACTGAAAAGTTATAAGTTTCCGAATTCAAATATGTAAAAAAATTTCTGGAAGATCGTCGTTTAGATTGTGATTGGTTTCTAAAATATCTAAGTTTGATTTCTTCTTTGTGTTTTTTTTTAATATAGAAAATTACGATGTCCGAGAAATACTCTTCATATTCATCTCTTCCTTTCCTTTATGTTCAGAGCTTTCATTTCTTTATTGAAAGATGCTCTCTTTATTGAAGGAATTGGACTCTCTGCTTCATTACAACAAGGAGATCAAGAACTCATCTTCAAACATCATCAATCTGTAAATTTTTTACATTTTTTTTTATTATTAATAGTATGTACATATAAAAATTTAATCCGTGGAATGATACAGTTATAGCAAATTGGCATTTTTAAGTACACAATTTCTTATAAGATGAAAAAAAAAGAGGGAATCTTTTTGAATGATTTTTTTTTTATAGAGAATGAGAATAATGAAACAAGCTGTTTCTCCATGGAGAAAATTGACACAAATCTTCTTATATTACTCTACGGCAATATTGAGTATCTAATCAAAAAAATTTAATATCTTTTTATTATTTATTTTGCTTTCTCCATTAGAATAAGTCGTAAAGACAGAAGAAGAGAGTACTTTGAAAGATACAACTAAAAATTTGAATACTGATACTCCGGTACTTTTTCCAGTAGAAATAAATATAATCTTCTGCTTTTTTTTTTTTTTTTTCCTCAAATTCTGCAGTCTATTGTTTTTTTTTCAGCGTAAACCCACTTCGAAGAAATTATAACAGGTTTGAAAGTTTTGTTAGACTGATGTACCATGAGAATATTGGAGATGATTGAAGTTTGTATGTATGTATGTATTTATGTAATTTTTCAAATTTTTTTTTTTATGTTCCTTACAGAATTGGGAGTGTAAATTGGTGACGAGCTTTTGGCAGTATTTTGTTGTAGCAAATTACACATGGATTCTAATGGAAGGACTTTATCTCCATAATCTTATCTTTTTGGCTCCATTCTCAGACTCATCTGCCATTACGCTTTATGTTCTACTTGGTTGGGGTGAGTGTGAAACTAGAAGAGAAAGTTATAGAAGGGATTTAAGGTTTTGAGGAGGTTTAGGATTTAATGTAGTATTAGGTTATGCTAACTATATCTTTTGGTTTTAGGTTGTCCATTGGTTGTTGTTAGCTCATGGGTAGGAACTAGAGCAATGCTTGAGGATACCTACTGTTGGACAACTCATACTAACAAATATCTTTACCTCATTATCAGAATTCCTATAATTATTTCAATTGTTGTAAGTTTTCTCTCTTATCTTCTCTTAATTTAACTTGATCATGAGACGGATTTAGGTTACAAAAACTTTCCTTAGGGTACTAGAGAAAGTTACAAGCGGTTTTACCTATTTTCTTCTCACTTTAGGTAAAACTTTTCTTCAATGGAAGTTTAACTAAAGTGGAAAAAAAAAAATCTTTTCTTGTTATTAACTAAGTCACGTCAACTTTTATCAACCTGACAGATGTCAAACACAGTCACTTAAAACTAAANCTTCTCACTTTAGGTAAAACTTTTCTTCAATGGAAGTTTAACTAAAGTGGAAAAAAAAAAATCTTTTCTTGTTATTAACTAAGTAACGTCAACTTTTATCAACCTGACAGATGTCAAACACAGTCACTTAAAACTAAAATTGATTCTTCATTATTATTTTTTCTCCCATTACTATATAACGAAAAGAGCAACGAAAGGAAAGTAGTGAAAGCTTAATGGGTGTTTTAGAGTTTGAAAAAAAAAAATTGTGATCTCGAAAAGTGAATTTTAAAATGTAAGTTCGAAGAAACTATTGGATCAACTAACAAGAAAAGAAAGGAACGTAAATGATAAAACTAAATTATTTTTTTTTTAGTTGACGCTCAAGTCTAAATAACATGTAAAAAAAATCAATAGTGTAAATAACCGGTTTGCGCTTCTGGTTGATTGGAGCATTACGAACTTAACTAAAGTTTCTTTGTGGAGAAAGTTGTATTTTGTTTGGAAAATTGTATTTTGTGGAGAAATTTGTAGACATAATATGAAAATGNTTCGAAGAAACTATTGGATCAACTAACAAGAAAAGAAAGGAACGTAAATGATAAAACTAAATTATTTTTTTTTTTAGTTGACGCTCAAGTCTAAATAACATGTAAAAAAATCAATAGTGTAAATAACCGGTTTGCGCTTCTGGTTGATTGGAGCATTAAGAACTTAACTAAAGTTTTTGTGGAGAAAGTTGTATTTTGTTTGGAAAATTGTATTTTGTGGAGAAATTTGTAGACATAATATGAAAATGNTTTTGTGGAGAAAGTTGTATTTTGTTTGGAAAATTGTATTTTGTGGAGAAATTTGTAGACATAATATGAAAATGTTATGTGTAAGTGTAACTCTTTTCTTCCTTGAGTCAACAGTGATTTATTGTTGTGTTCAATAATTATTTTATTTTTATTTTTTTTTTTTTCAATTTTTATCTATTCAATGTATTGCGGAAATGAGAATTTTTTGAAAAGAAAGAAATTTGAAAGGATAAAAAAAAATATTGTAAAATTAAATTTTTTATTTCATTTATTCGTTTTAAAATTAAATGAAGAATTTACTACCTTATAACTTTCAATTTTGAAGAGAGAAAGTGGTTTTGTGACAAGTTGTAAAAAGAAGTGAAGATTGTTAAAAAACTAATTTTCACTATTGAATCACTCTTAACTTGTTAAATGTACCTGGAGGACTTCTCATCAGTCTTAATTTTCTCTACCAATTTTCTTACGAACTTAATAATTGAATTAATTTAATTTGTTAATTAAGAAATTTTTTTTTTTTTTTAAATTACAGCTAAACTTTTGTTTCTTCCTTAACATCGTTCGAGTCCTCCTTCTTAAACTCCAGTCAGCTGTATCAATTGAAACAAGAAAATACAGGTATAGGTAGGTTCAGTGTTACTGCAAGCAGCAGGCTAATTAACAATTAATCAGCAACTTTTTTCTTTTCTTTCTCTCTCTCTTTTGTCTATTTTTCATTAATTTTAACTAAATTCCATCAACTACTTACGGTATAATGTTACTTTCTATTCCAACTTATTTACTTCCTTACTAAACTTACTCTCACCACAAATAACCTCAGTTTTAAAACTTTATATTTCCAATTAGCTGGCATTAATTTAATTAATTTACTTTCTCTTTATTGAGTTCTGCGCTTTAATTTCTCTTTTTTTTTTCCTAAGCTACTGCTGCTTTATTTACAAAATNTTTCTCTTTATTGAGTTCTGCGCTTTAATTTCTCTTTTTTTTTTCCTAAGCTACTGCTGCTTTATTTACAAAATTGTAATATTATTGTAAATAATATTACTGTTATAATTGATATAAAATATCAATTAGGATCACATTCAGGTTCGCGTGAGCTAGANTTTCTCTTTATTGAGTTCTGCGCTTTAATTTCTCTTTTTTTTTTCCTAAGCTACTGCTGCTTTATTTACAAAATACCTGTTGTAAATAATATTACTGTTATAATTGATATAAAATATCAATTAGGATCACATTCAGGTTCGCGTGAGCTAGAGAAATAATGTAAACACGTTTTTGTAAACAAAAAAGTTTGAGAAGTTTAACCGCTCTTATTATTATTTTATTCTTCATTGAAAAACGTTTACACAGTTGGTTAGTTGAATGGGCATAAATCGCACCTATGCTTTTGATTCTGTTGAGTTTTTGAGATTTGAGGTTCCAAAGTTAAAGTTTCATTTCATTTCATTTCATTTTTAGTTCAATTTTATTATTAGAATAGGGCCAACAGAAAATGAAAATCAACTTTTAGTTATTATTGTTGTTAGAAGTAGGTAAAATGTGTAAACAATAGAAATTAGACTATAAAAAGTTTAATTTTGTAACTGATTTAACAGGAAATGGGCAAAATCAACATTAGTTCTGGTTCCTCTCTTTGGAGTTCACTATATGTTATTTCTTTGGATGTCAACATATGAAGGGAAGATTCCTGTGATTGAAGTCATATGGCTCGTTTGTGACCAATTCTTTGCATCTTTCCAGGTAAATAAACTTCATTTCATTTCTTTACAAGTTTCCAACAAAGTGTTCAATTCCTACAGAATTGAGTTTGTTTTGAGAGTAAAGTTTTTTTTTTTTTTAAATCTCTTGAGAAATTATTGAGAAATCAACCATCATCGTTATGTATTCCGTCAGGTTCAATTGTTTGTTTACTTAAAAATCGAAGAAATTGCGTACTATATGTATCACAACTACTATAATTTATTATTCATAAGGTAAAAGTCATAGAATGAAACCAATAAGATTGTATCTCTTTTCCAATTTCAATCTTTTTACTATACTAGGTTGTATTTTGTATTAAACAAATAAATGATTCAAATGTATTGGAAAAGAAATAAGATACAAGATTGGATTGACTTTTTTTTTGCTAAAATTTGGATATATAGTAGTAGGGTCTCTCTCGACTTTNTTTGTATTAAACAAATAAATGATTCAAATGTATTGGAAAAGAAATAAGATACAAGATTGGATTGACTTTTTTTTTTGCTAAAATTTGGATATATAGTAGTAGGGTCTCTCTCGACTTTTTTTTTTGCTAAAATTTGGATACATAGTAATGTCTCTCTCTCTGTTGATTAATTTGTAATAATGGTTCGTAGGGATTCTTTGTGAGTATTCTCTATTGTTTGATTAATGGAGAAGTTCGATCTGAGCTTAATAAGAAATGGAGGAATTGGCGCTCAGAAGCAGATTCTAAAAATGTATGGGTTCCATTGAATCAAATTTCATCAAAATTTTACCATAGGTAAGGTCTAAATTTTTATTATTTTGATACTCATTGGGAAGAAGTAGCAGCTACAGAGTAAATTGTTGAAAAAGTTGAATTTTTCTTATGTTTGATTCCCTATAGGATAAGATTAATGATATGTTTTCTCTGTCTTTAGGTCAACTCATGATGACCTCATGGCTCACAATGGTTCTAGAGCTGACATCCTCCCACATTCACATCAAATCCGACCCCACAATACTACCATAGGTAGGAACTGCTGTGGTGGTGGAAATCGAAGTAGCAAAGAAGGTTCATATCGTGAACACGCAAAGAGTATCAGCGGTGGACCCAATGGACCACAAACTAGTCCTACTCACCTTACACAAATTGAAGAACATAATTTTCTACAATCTCCAAAAATTAGTGGAAATGGGAAAACTAACTTTCAAGAACTCCCTCGAGCAGAATCCTTGTCGTCTCCACTTCTATCATCATCCCTTCCACAAAGTTACCAAGAAATATCACTTTTATCACCTATTGGGGGTGGGTCACCCGGAAAAAATTCTAATCAATATTATGACGAACTACAATCCAATAATATGACAAATACACTCAAAAATGTATCCATAGACATATCACTCGACATGACATCATCGAGTCCCTGCCCTACCCCATGTGCTTCAATTATTTCCACCAACCTAACCTAATATGACACTTTATTGACAATACTATCACACACAAAAAAAAAAAAAAAAAAAAAAATGACAAACTCAACCGATACATTTCGAGCTAACATAATAACTTATTTTTCAACAAAAAAAAAATCAACTAGTCTCTTGTCAAAGTAGTTAATTAAATTAATTAACCCACCGAGTCATAACTATCAAATTACAAATTCATATGCGTCTGAAAGTGTCATAAATTACTGTTGTTCCAATTCCAAGAACGCTCTCAGTGTTCTGAATTTTGTCTACGAACCACTCCTATACCACAAAAATGAACTTTATAAACAGAAATTGGTGAATTTAACAAATGAATTGTATTGTTTGTTATATTGCATCTATTTACCTTAAAAAAAAGTCTTGTAAAGTTCGCTGGTCTCTCTGTTCAAATTGTTCATAATTAATAGGTAACTTTTAGCCGAGAGAAAGTTAGAATAGAAAATTTACTTAATTTCCAATTTTACGAATCTCTCTAGACTTTAGGAAAGAAGAAAATGGGGAAACTAACCAGAGACTACACTTAAGTTAATCACTTTAATTACAAAGTACGTAGGGAGTGATTTATTATCATGACTTTTCTCCTCCAGGGAAAATGTCCTTTTACTCTCAACTCTCTGTCAATTCACATTGAGAGGAAGTTGAGATTTAGATTTATTAAATATTAAATCAGTCAGGAATCCCTAAGTCAGGATGACATTAGAGGACTAATTTAAGAATCTAGAAGAGCTAAAAAAAAGCTACCTGTTTCTTACCAATGCTGTAGCTCTACAAATCTTAGCTAAATCTCTAATTAAGTTAACCTACCCTAAGCTCCTGTAAATTATATAAATTTTCAAGACAAGTTAATCACTAAAGTAATTCATATTTGTTTTGATCAATTTGGCTAAAAGACATCAATTTATGTTACCAATTAAAAACTATGTCAACTTGCCCTAGTAAAATATAATGTATTTTTAATTAAAATTTGTTATTAGTTACGGACCGTAACTAGTACCAAGTTGGTACTAGTTAAAACTAAAACTACTACCGTAACTTACGGTAGTAGTTTTAAAATACTCGTGGTAGCCGGTAAGTTTGATGTAGATGTAATATGTATTGTTATATGAATTGTTAGGAACTGAAAACACTGGGCAAAACCCTGTTGATACTCATTTAAATTTATTCATTTTAATTTATTACACCTGAATGAAATATTCATTACTGTGTAACAAAAAAAAAATCATGGCGAATGTGAAATGTACCTTGGAAACTAATTAATCTCATAAAGGACAAATTTAATTAATGTCTATTTTGTTTCTTTAAATAAACTCTGTATTTTATGTTAACCTGTTCTTATTAACTTGACAATTACTCTTAATTATGAACTTCCTTACGGAATTTCTACTGTCATCATTTCCATTGTGCAAAAAAAAAATAAAAAAAAAAAAAAAAATTTTTTTTTTTTTTTGAAAACTTGACATGTTTACTTGTTCACTTTTTTTTCACATTTGGTTTAAAAAAATGAGACATGTCTGACATTTCGAATGATTAAATCACTCCATACAACAAGAGAAAGGAGAAAGTACAAAAATTTCGACTTTCTCCTCTTCCTTTTACATTTTGGTTTTGGAGAAAGAAGAAGAAAAAAAAAAAAAAAAAAAAAAAAAATCTGTCTCTCTAGGGATCTTAAAATAAAGCAAAAATTGGATTAACTTCTTACTTTTAAAAAACTTTTATACACGCGATGTGAAGATGAGCAACTAGACAGACATTGACATTGTCGCCGTGAGGGTATTGGTATAATGAAAAGTTAATAACTTACAATATGCTAAGAGAAAAAAAGTTACTGTTCACTAGAGTATCATTCTTATTCCTTATATAAATTTTTTTTTTGCCTATTGGGGATTTAAAAAGAAGAAAAAAAAGTCAAAATCTGTCGTCTTTGGAAATGAGTTCTATTCTTTGAACAGAGCTCAAGAGTCACAGTAAGTAATCAAAATAAAAGTAGTATAATTCCGTCTCAATAGATTTATAGAGAAATAAAAGTCTAATCAGAATCTTGGGATTCAATTTCCGTCTTTAGTTATTAAAAAAAAAAAGAGAAAGTTATGATTACACATTATAAGTTTAAAAAAAAAAAGTAATACGTAATATGACTTAATTACGAATTGGAAAAACTAAGTCCATACAGTTTCATAATTAAAATTCTATATGGAAAAGGAAAAGGAAAACGAAAACCATTTTTGGATTTTTCGAAATGAATTGTGAAATTCAAAGGGAATGAGTAAAATAGATTCAACAAGTTAGTTATTTCCCTATACTTCACCCCCTTCCCCACCCCCCATTTCCACTATGTTTCAAACAATAATTTTTGCAAATTATTTGCAAAAAAAAATTTATAAAAATTTTAGTTATAAATTTTTACCTTCTTGATAATAAATTTTGATCTTACTATGAAATTTATTATAAAGCAATCCTACTTGAAAATTATTAATTTTTCCAAACTTCCTTAGAGAAAGCAACTTTAGAATTATTTTTTTTTCATTATGTGAATTCATGAAATTCTCCTCAAACTGCAAATGTTTTTGTCCTTTCTGAATCAGCTAACCAATCCGTTTTTTGTTTATGTTGCTTTGAAGCATCTTGTGCTTTTTCAAACATCATTAGGGGTGAGAAAATCCCATCTTCAGATGCAAAAGCACCAGCCTGACATTGAGAAATAAACTTGTCAAATACATCTTTTACTATTAGTNGTAAAAAAAAAAAAAAAAAAAAAAAAAAAAAAAAACTCCAAAATACTACTAACCTGCCAAGCAGCTCCTAGTTTTGCAATTTCTCTTCCACTCATCCCTTCACAAATTTCAGCCACTTTGCTACATGCTTCAGAGTAATTGAATTCAGAGAGTTTGAGTCGAGAACCTCTCTTGTCAGCAACTTGAAGAATGAAACGATCAAAATAGAGACGTACAAGTCGTTCTCTTTCATCTCTTCCTGGTAGAATAAAGTGAACCATTTCGTCAATTCTGTCATTTACAGCAAAGTCAAGCTGTTCAGGAGCATTAGATGCCAAAACCACCATAACTTTTTGAGACTAAAAGTTAAAAACAAAAATAAAGTAAATATGTGGTATGAATACTTGAGTTGATAAATTACATCATACATAAAACCAAAATTTTTCCCAGACATTCATAACTTATTTAAGGTAAGACGTAAGAGAAAACGAGGAACGAGTTATGAATAAGAATATAAGATTATATCCTAAAATTCCTTATTTCTCAGGTTTATAAAAAAAAATAGTCTAGAAACAACTTTTGTATAATTGAGAATTCATTTATTATTAACTTAATATAAATTAAAATTACCTGTTCTCCAGTTCGATATAAGAAAGCATTCAAAGCACTTCTCATCTCTTCACTCATTTTTTCAGCACTTCGTTTACGAAGGAATGCATCTGCTTCATCAAGAAATAAAACAAGACCACGACGAGAAGCTTGAGCCCAATCGAAGACTTTATGAATAGCAGTCACACCATCTTTTCCCAATGGACCGACATCACCACCACTCAGTAGAGCATAGTCCATACCTGAATGAGTAGCTAATCTCTAAGGAAACAAAAAAAAATACATATTAGTCAGACATCAATAATGAATGATATATCGTAGCTCATATGATTGACAAAGAATCAAAAACTCAAGTACATCAAATCCCTAAAGAAATCAATAATTCGTACACGTCCTGAATGAATGATTATTTCAAATTTTTCTAACTTGTAAAACCTGAACTTAATATAAAATTTCTTACCTTTGCAAATAATGTTTTACCAGTACCTAAAAAAAAATTAAAATTCTGTGTTTAAGTATATCAAAATTCAATAAGAATTATTAATGAATATCTTTCATACCAGGAGGACCATAAAACATAACATTTCGATGACTTCCTTTATTTTGTCTTGTATTTCGTGTTGCAATAGCTACATCTCTGAGTCTTTCTTCTAGTTTAGGATGTAAAACTACACCCTCGAGAGCTTCTTCGGGTTTACTGAATACTCTCTTGGTGGTTGATATTGGATGTTTTAGAAATTCTAATGGTGAAAATCTGGATGTCTCTCGAACTAAGGACGGTTTTCCCATAATTGCTTCTAATCTTCGAGCTGCTAAATAAGTAGTATTCTTTGCTGTGTAGACACCAAGAGCTAAAAGAGTCATAGCTCCAGCTGCCTGAACCATTTTATCCCAATCCGATACAAATGCTTGAAGACCAGTTCCAACAACAGATCCAATAGTTCTTTAAAAAAAAAAAATATCAAACTCAAATATTAATATTTTCAATCAAAATTTACTTTCAATTTTATTAAACCTGCTACACTTTTTACTAAACATTTTTTAGTAAACAATAACTTACTTGATTGATTCTAGAGTTGTTACACGNATTTTATCCCAATCCGATACAAATGCTTGAAGACCAGTTCCAACAACAGATCCAATAGTTCTTTAAAAAAAAAATATCAAACTTAAATATTAATATTTTCAATCAAAATTTACTTTCAATTTTATTATACCTGCTACACTTTTTACTAAACATTTTTTAGTAAACAATAACTTACTTGATTGATTCTAGAGTTGTTACACGNTACCTGCTACACTTTTTACTAAACATTTTTTAGTAAACAATAACTTACTTGATTGATTCTAGAGTTGTTACACGTGATTCTTGAGCTTTCACTCGTAATTGTTCGAGATAAATATCCCGATTATCTCGTTCAACCTACAAAAATTATAACATGTCATTTGTTTGCTTTCAATCAATCCATTGTTGTAAATGATTTTACTTTTGCTTTGATTTCAGCTTCCTCTTTCACACGTTGTTTCCGTTCTTGATCACGCATCTGAAGTTCCTTCTGATAAGTCTGTTGTCTCATTTGTTCTTGTTTAGCAACTGACTCTTCTGTACGACGTAAATTTTCTTCAGTAGCTTGTCTTTGTTGTTCCAATTGATCTTGGTACCTAAAATTAAAAGTAGAATTAAAGAATCAGAAACTTATTGTGTATTACTATTAATTTCCTAAAAGTTGACCAGTAGTGGGATATATTTATGCTCTAAAATTAAAACAGTTCATTTCTACACTCTCAATTCTCCCACAGAAGCAGATATCTACATATGGAGAAAGTCTTAATTTATTTCTAACCAAATCTTATCAATAAAATTACTTACCGTCTTCTTGCTAACTGATCTTCATATTGTGCTTTCTGTTGATGAATTTTAGATTCTTCATGTAAAAGTTTCTTCCGCTCTTCAGCTGCAACTCTGACAACATCGAGTTTCGAAGCCTCCGTATGAGCATTGAATTCAGCGATTTTGACATCAAGATCCTTTTGTCTAGTATGTTCTTGAACTTTAGCTAATTCCAGTGCCTAAAAACAAATGTCAAGTTGATACTACTGAAATAATATTATAAGAATTACGGCTTAAATCTCCATGACCTTCTTTATCATTGGTAAATTAAATTACCAATGATTAATAATACATGATGCAATCGTAATTCCTTTACCTCTTTGGCATGAGATGATTTCTCCAATTCCCTAGCAGCTTGTGCTGCTCGTTCCAAAGCAGCAGAATCAAATCGATAAGAAGAATCCGTTGCCCCACCTTTACCCTTCTTTGGTGGATCATTGTCATTTGGTGGGGCTCCACCCGTTGGTGGGATATAATCAGGAATCACCGGTGGCTGCGGAGCTTTTGAACCAAAAAACCAAGACATGCTTCTACACTATTTGAAATTATCTTCTGCCGCCACAAAAATTTCTCAAATCTGAAAAAAAATTAATAATTTTCAAATTATTTTCACCCAATTTTAATAAATTTTTGTATCTTTAATAATCAATAATTNAAAAAAAATTAATAATTTTCAAATTATTTTCACCCAATTTTAATAAATTTTTGTATCTTTAATAATCAATAATTCTATCTTTCAGCAATTAGATTTTGGTGAATAATGAATAAATAATGATTTTGTAAAATAAATAATACAATTTTGAAATGTAAATGCAAGAGTTTGTGTTCGGCAGCAAGTAAAGGTGGCAGGCACAGGAAATAAAGTCAAGTAAAAAAAAATTTTTTTTTTTCAATACGCATGCGCGACTGCAACAGAAGCTAAATGGTCAATGACCTTTGAAATCACAAAAGTTAATCAGAGCGTCGAAATGTACTTAAGTCTGAGTATGATTTTTAACAATCATAACTTTTAAATATTTTTTTCAAAAACATCAGAAATTCAAATTCAAATTCAAATTCAAATTCAAAAACATTTATTCAAATTATTGCTTTGTCCTTTCAATCATTATTACACAACCAAAACCAAAACAAAATGATAAGACACCAACTAACTTTTTACGGTGTTTTTGAACTTTTTTTGCTCCTTCAATTTTGAATTATTTCTTGTGTCATCTTACTTACTGGACCATTTGTNAAAAAAAATTAATAATTTTCAAATTATTTTCACCCAATTTTAATAAATTTTTGTATCTTTAATAATCAATAATTATTCTATCTTTCAGCAATTAGATTTTGGTGAGNAATCAATAATTATTCTATCTTTCAGCAATTAGATTTTGGTGAGTAATGAATAAATAATGATTTTGTAAAATAAATAATACAATTTTGAAATGTAAATGCAAGAGTTTGTGTTCGGCAGCAAGTAAGGTGGCAGGCACAGGAAATAAAGTCAAGTAAAAAAAAATTTTTTTTTTTTCAATACGCATGCGCGAGTGCAACAGCAGCTAAATGGTCAATGACCTTTGAAATCACAAAAGTTAATCAGAGCGTCGAAATGTACTTAAGTCATAACAATCATAACTTTTAAATATTTTTTTCAAAAACATCATAAATTCAAATTCAAATTCAAAAACATTTATTCAAATTATTGCCTTGTCCTTTCAATCATTATTACACAACCAAAACCAAAACAAAATGATTAATAATAATAACATCAAATTGAGTATTCGCTAATCCTTGCCAAAATAATTTAATCATAAACTACCAAGTTTAGAACTATAAAAGTGACATTTGCCAATCCTATTTCTTGTTTTATCCATTTAACCTTCGGCATCTGTTCACTTCGTTTATAATAATGTCAATTTTCCCCCTCAAAATTCAGAGAGTATTCATGCTAAAAACAAATCCAATACTAACATAAAACCCATGTGCTACAGGTATTGCTAATTATTTACTATTTTGTCATGTTATTGAATTTTATATTGTTTACGATCATGAATGACTGGTTTCTTTAATTTTTTAAGAATTTTCGACGAATTAATTTCAAAAAAAAAAAAAAAAAGAATTAGAAGAAATCAAAAAGTTATATAAGAATTATATAAATTTTGCTTACTCACAGCGATATTGAGTGATTGACAGGGAAAAATACACCAATTAAATTAAATTATTCAAGGGCAACATGATTTCATTTTGAGGCGTCGTAATTCTTAAATACAGATATTTATTAACAAAAAAACAGAAAAATCAACGTTAGAAATATGCAAGAACAAATATNAAATACACCAATTAAATTAAATTATTCAAGGGCAACATGATTTCATTTTGAGGCGTCGTAATTCTTAAATACAGATATTTATTAACAAAAAGACAGAAAAATCAACGTTAGAATATGCAAGAACAAATANAACAAATATTATATATATATAAAGGTTTCAGGTCACGACGGACGTTTCGTTAGGGAAAGAGTTAAGTTTAATTTAATGTTTTTTTGATTAAAGTCCAAGGAAATAAGTTTTGGTCAATGGAAATACGCATTCACTCATTATCAAATTATTTTGTGGTCTTTTTTTTTTAAATTCATTGTGAAATTGAGAGTGGATGTANAATTATTCAAGGGCAACATGATTTCATTTTGAGGCGTCGTAATTCTTAAATACAGATATTTATTAACAAAAAAACAGAAAAATCAACGTTAGAAATATGCAAGAACAAATATTATATATATATAAAGGTTTCAGGTCACGACGGACGTTTCGTTAGGGAAAGAGTTAAGTTTAATTTAATGTTTTTTTGATTAAAGTCCAAGGAAATAAGTTTTGGTCAACGGAAATACGCATTCACTCATTATCAAATTATTTTGTGGTCTTTTTTTTTTTAAATTCATTGTGAAATTGAGAGTGGATGTGTTTTTTTTTTAAATTCATTGTGAAATTGAGAGTGGCTGTGTAAAGTCATTGGCAAAATATTTTTTTGTACTTGTGATTTAGTTAATTTTTTTCAATCAGTAGTAATGTCCCTCTCACTTATTTTGGTTAGTGGGATTACGCTATTGGTCATAATTTATTTTGTATCAAGGAAGAAAAGACCACAAAAATTTCCACCGGGTTAGTAAATTATATAATCAAATCATTAACCCTAATTTAAAAAAAAAAAAAAAAAAAAANTTAATTTTTTTCAATCAGTAGTAATGTCCCTCTCACTTATTTTGGTTAGTGGGATTACGCTATTGGTCATAATTTTTTTTGTATCAAGGAAGAAAAGACCACAAAAATTTCCACCGGGTTAGTAAATTATATAATCAAATCATTAACCCTAATTTAAAAAAAAAAAAAAAAAAAAATTTTTTTTTGTGTTCATAGGACCTTCACCAATTCCTATTTTGGGCAATCTTCTTCAAGCTGGTTCTGAACCACACAAAGGATTTATAAAAATAGGAAAAAAATATGGTGGAATTTTTGGTTTTGATTATGCAACTTATTCAGCTGTAGTTATAAATGATTTGAAGATCATGAAGCGTTGGCTTAATGATCCAGCATTTGCAGGAAGACCAAAATTTGATGCATTTTTAGATAGATTTGGTCCTGGATCAACTTATGGTCGAGGAGTTATAAGTTCAGAACTACAACATTGGACAGAACAACGAAGATTTGTAATCAAGAATCTTCGTGATTTTGGATTTGGAAAAAGTTCTATGCAAGAAGTAATTAAGGAAGAAATTGAAGACTTTATAGAGACATTGAGAAAAAATTCTGGTAAACCAATTAGCACTCGAGGATTATTTACTCCAGGTGACAAAAACTCACACTAATTTTCCAAAAAAAAAAAAAAAAAAAAAAAAAAAAAAAAAAAAAAAAAAAAAAAANGGTGACAAAAACTCACACTAATTTTCCAAAAAAAAAAAAAAAAAAAAAAAATCACACTTTTTATGACACAAAAAAAAAAACAAAAAAAACACTAGTTTTTTTTTTAAATAATTTTTAGCTGTTCTGAATTCACTGTGGAGAATTGTCACTGGTGCTCGAACACCTCAGAGTGACCCTAAACTCAAAAGATTATTGGAATACCTCGGATCGTAAGTTTTATCACAAACTTTCATATTAAAATGTTAAACTAATTTCAAAACTTTAAAATTTCAAAATTTTGTACAAAAAAAAAAAAAAAAAAAAAAAATTACAGAAGTTTATCACAATCTATAACATTCGTCTTCATCTTTCCTTTTGTTGGAAAACATTTCCCAAAACTTATTGGATATGACAAAATTCTCAAACTATTCAAACCCTTATTTGAGTTTATAAGAGAGCCATTGTTAGAACACAAGGCTTCTTATACACCTGGACAACCACGTGATCTTATGGACTCATTTTGTGAAGAATTAGCAACTACTACTGATCCTAATTCATCATTTTATAAGGACGAAGGAGGTAAAATCACTTACTACTTATTAAATAATCCTTTCCAGGGTTCGCCCTTTAGCGAAAAATTCAACTTGCTTAGCGCTAAATAGCAGTTTTAGCGTGAATAGTGCTAAATAGTGCTAAATAGTNGTCATTTAGCGCTAAATTCAACTTGCTTAGCGCTAAATAGCAGTTTTAGCGAAAATAGCGCGAAATAATGCTAAATAATTACAAAGTTTTTTGAAATTTCTATATCCCACAATTGCCAATAATCAGTTTGATAACAAAGTTTAAGTTAATTACCTGAATTGGCTTTACTATATTTAAAATTTTTAAATTTCTTTACTATAACAACTGAGAGGGGTACCCCAGACTCTTACCCCTCACCCGCTATACCTTCTTCTCCAACTTCCATGAATGGGCAATGGATTAGTTACTTACATCCTAAGCAAAAAAACAACTCCCTCGACTCTTGTTTACCTTTTTTTTTAATCATATTCCGCAACAAATGTTTCAAAAAATTTTAAATTAGCAGAGTGCTATTTAGCAGCAACGGTCCATCCATAGCGCTAAATAGCAGTAAATAGCGTTATGCTAAATTTGCCATATACTGCTAAGGGCGTACACTGATCCTTTCATATTTCATATTTTTTTCCTATTTTTTTTTTCTTATGAGATAATAAAATCACCCCATGGCTTCACCTAGACTTAACCTAAGTTGACAACTTCAAATTTTTGTCAATAATAATTTTTTATTTTTCAGAACGTAATGCTAATGCTTCACTTGAAGATTTGTTTATCGCTGGATCTGAGACGGTATGAAAAAAAAACTACTCAAATGTTATCCTTTTCTTAAAATTTCACAAAATAGAAATAAAACCCATAAATATTATTATTCATAAAAAAAAAATTTTTTTAGACAAGTACAACACTCACATGGGTTTCCCTTATACTGGCACTGTATCCACAAGTTCAAGACAAAATGTATACTGAGATTGTCAATGTCATTGGTACTTCAAGACTCCCTGATTTAAATGATCGATCAACAATGCCCTTCACCGAATGTTTTATCATGGAAGTTCTTCGAATTTCTTCTGTTTTTCCACTTTCTGTCTTTCATAGTACTACAGAAGATACCAATATAGACGGTTTTTTTATTCCAAAAGAAACAATCATTACTCCCAATCTCTACGCAGTGTTACATAGTGAAGAAATTTGGGGTGATCCTGAAATTTTTCGTCCAGAAAGATTTCTTTTACCTGATGCATCAGTAAATAGACAACATGAAGCTTTTCTTCCATTTTCTTATGGAAAACGTGCCTGTATAGGTATGTAAAATCAAACTCCATCATCACATTGTTAAATCTAAATCCCTCAAATTTAATCTAATCAATTTTTAGGTGAGAAATTAGCAAAAGATACATTGTTTCTCTTCACTACGACGTAAGTCTTTACATTTCTCAAATTACTTATACTTATAATAATCGAAATTAAACAACTAATCAAAAAATCATTTCGAAATATATAGATTATGTCAACAATTTCAACTGGCAACGGATCCCACACAGCCAACTCCAACACTTGGAACTAAGGCTACTATAGTCTTGTCACCATGTCCACATGAAATTATTTTCTCTAATAGACTTTAGTTTATTTTTAAATTTAATAAACGAAAATCAAGTAATATGACTCAATGACTTAAAGGAGAATAATTATTATTGATTATTAAGTCAAGTTGATTACAAGAGGTTACTCTCCACTCATTCATTGTTAAAATACTCAAAATAATTTTTTTTTTTGGTTTTGACATACTGATGATATGGATTAGGCACATGTAAACTACGACTTACGCATAACATCCTCTATTAATAAGAACTACTTACCCTGTCAAGAGTAAGGGAAATCAAGTGTTAAAATTCTATTATGTTATTGGTTAAAAATAATGCTAAAACAAGGTTTTTCGACTTTAATAAACAAATGGCTGTTGAGCCGATGTCTCTGTTGTCAAGGAACCTTGGCTAAAAGCATGTTATTAAACCTGGTGAAATTAGAACTTAAATTTAAAAACTCAACAATTTCTTCAACTTTAGAATAAATCGACAGAATTTAACAAAAAAAAATAAAGAATAAAAAATACGAATATAAATTCCAACACAAAAGAGTAACCATCTCAATATTCAAAATCTGAAATTTTTTTTTGATTTAATTTATAAGAAAATATTATTATTTCTTTATTTCTTTTAATATTAATTTTTTTTTTATATTTGCATTAGGAAAATAAAATCATTCATAAGGAAATACTGTTAAAATCTTTTAAAACCAACATAGAAAATGGGTAGCATAGAAGAAAAAATATATATTTAGCATTGAAAATTTAAATGAAAGGAAAACATACATAATGCTTCTCATTCCTTAAAAATTAACATAAAGTTTGGTTAGAATCATAAGAAAATATGCTTCGCATAGCATAGAAAATGAAAATATCTTCCTAACAACATAGAAAAATATGTTTCGGTTAGCAGATTCAAATAAAATTAAACTAAACCAAATTACATTTCTTTTACCTGATGCATCAGTAAATAGACAACATGAAGCTTTTCTTCCATTTTCTTATGGAAAACGTGCCTGTATAGGTATGTAAAATCAAACTCCATCATCACATTGTTAAATCTAAATCCCTCAAATTTAATCTAATCAATTTTTAGGTGAGAAATTAGCAAAAGATACATTGTTAGTCAGCTCTAATAAACAAACATCCACCTCATCCTTTTCCCACACGTTTCCCAGATGATCATGATTTTCAAAATACGACTTGGATAATCGAAGACTCTGAAATTTTGAGAGCTATCTCTTCCTTCAAACCCGGATCAGCTGCAGGTCTTGACGGTCTCCGCCCACAAATACTAAAGGATTTATTTAGCCAAACAACAGCCGACACTTCAGATCTTCTTGAATCAATCAAACGACTTCTAATCTTGATGCTTTCCGCTTTTCATGGACTTTTATAAACAGGGTATGATATACCTCCAAGAAATTGTGCACTCTTGAAGAAGACTGGAGTCATACGCCCAATTGTTATCGGGAACACTTTGAGGAGATTAGCAGCAAAAATTATTACCAAACGAATCTCTGCTCCGTTGTCCCTAGAATTTCTTCCCAACCAACTAGGAGTTGGAGTAAGGGGAGGAGCTGAAGCTGGAGCCCACGCCGCTAGGACTTACTTCACTAATCCACACAACTCTATCAAAACCTTCATAAAAATTGACTTCAAGAATGCTTTTAACGAAATCAGAAGAGATACACTATTGGAGATAGTAAAGAATAGGCTTCCTGAAATCTACAACTTCGTATACCAGTGCTATCGTCTTCCAAGCCAAATTTTTCATGGGGAAACATCAATTCTCTCAGATCGTGGAGTCCAACAAGGAGATCCCCTTGGCCCAGCTCTTTTTTGTCTTGTTATCCAACCTATAGTCGAACAAATCTAGACCGAATTGAATATCTGGTACCCGGATGACTGTACTATCGCAGATAGCCCAATCAAAGTCCTCGAAGAGGTGAAAAGAATTTTCAACACACCAAAAGATATAGGACTTTTTCCAAATTTCTCTAAATGTGAAGCATCGATACTTGGAAACTGCGAAGCCGAAGAACTTAATGACATCTATTCTAATCTTGAATTAGTAGTTCCAGGAATCCAAATAATGCAATCTCCCAATGCTTCTCTTCTCGGAACACCAATTTCAAGTGAAGCTATTCAGAATTGTCTTCAACAAAAAATTGAAACACTCAAAACTTTTGGTGAACGCCTGCTGAACATTTCCAAACATTCTGCATTCTTTCTACTACAAAAGTCTTTTTCAATCCCACGATTAATATTTTTCCTCCGAAGCTCTCCAACATGGAAAGAAGAAGATAGTTTAAGATCTTACGACAACACACTGAAATCACATCTCGAAAACATCACTAATTCTAACCTTTCAGACCAAGCCTGGCTACAGTCATCACTCCCTGTAAGACAAGGTGGACTTGGAATATTTGTGAGACAACTAAACCGCTAAGGCACAAAGGATCGCAGTAAGTTCAGCGTAGAACCCCTCGTATCAGTCTTGCTCCCTTACAATGTTCAAGTCGACCCTTCCGTGAAGTCAGCTGAAGATCTCTGTATTCTAAGAAACTCCGAAAACATTCCTGAAGAATCACTCCGAAAATTTCAGAAGTCTTGGGAAGAACCTCAGAACAGAAAGAGCTTTCTCTCCATCCTTTCATCAAGCTCCTCAGATGAAGACCAAGCTAGAATCTTATCCTCAACCAATCAAGAAGCTGGAGCCTGGTTAGAAGCTTTACCTTCCCCCCAACTTGGAACACTTCTTTCAGATGAAATTTTCAGAGTCACTTGTGCAATCCGTCTTGGTTCTCTAATTTGTTTCTCTCATTTTTGTTCTTGTGGTTTAGAAGTGGAAGAATCAGGACGACATGGACTTTCTTGCAAGAAAGCAACCGGAAGATTCTCTAGGCATGATGGGATTAACGAAATCATTCTTAGGTCCCTCCGAACAGCCGGCATCCCAAGCATCAGAGAACCCCTAGGTCTTTCAAGACAAGATGGAAAACATCCTGACGGAATGACTCTCGTCCCTTGGTGCAGAGGTAAATCATTGGTTTGGGATTTCACTTGTGTCGACACTTTTGCCCATTCATACATCTCATCCACTAAACAAAACCCCGGAGCCGCTGCTATCATCGCCGAAACAAAGAAAATAAAAAAATATATTTTCATCCCTGAGAACAAATTTCCTTTCGTGCCAATAGCAGTCGAGACTAGTGGAGTTTCGGGACCCAAAGGATTGAACCTGATAAAGAAAATCAGAAATTTAATTCAAATAGCAGCTACTGGTTAACCTCGCTCTACCTCCTTTTTGATTCAGCGCATTAGTTTGGCCTTACAACGAGGGAACGCAGCTGCTATATTGAGAACGTTGCCTAAAGGAAAACAGTTAGATGAAATATTTTTTCTTTAATTATTATTTTACCTATACTCCCTATTCAGTTTTAGTTTCTTTATGAATAAATAATTACATTGACAAAATTCAAAGGTACTCTATCTAATATCTTCAAAATATTGTAAAAAAAAAAAAAAAAAAAAAAAAAAAATTAAAATACTGACTTTGAGTACTTTTCCTCACCATAATTGTTAATTTTTGTATCATTTATGAGTAACAAAACACTTGTTTCAACTTACCAAGTACACAAAAATCACTGATTAGGGTTGACTAAAAATAAAGTGCCCATTGTTAAACTTAAACATAACAACCTACTTCATAAATCCTTTTATCAGTTTTCCAGTACAGTAAGAGTTTAAATATAAAAAAAAAATTTTTTTTGTTGTTTAACCTCCAAAAAAAATTATTTCGACCAATTCATCATGCAACTACTCTATGCTTGAAATCTTCATTCTCTTTAGTACTCTACTGTGTGTTATATCGTAACCACACTAGTGGAATTCCTACTGATATTTAACTCTAGAAACTCAACATATCTAGTTCATTTAACCATTCTTTGTAAACCAAAAAAAAAAACCAAAAAAAAAAACCAAAAAAAACCATCATCAAACTATTCATACAAAATGGAAATCAATTTCTTCTACTACATCTGTCTTACATTCATATTGCTGTCAACAATACCAAAATCAACAAATTCTGCAAAAATCCTATCCGTTGCATTTATTTCAACCAGGAGTCACAAAATCACTTATGAACCTCTTCTTCTTGCACTCGCAGATAAAGGTCATGAAGTCACAGTTCTTACACCAATCAAATCCAAACAAAAATCAAATATTAGAGAAATTATTACAATTGATTTTGATGAAATCATGGAATCTGAAAATGAGTCAACAAAATTGCTTAATCTCTTCGAAATGAAGGAAAAAGGACATCATATGAATCCATTGATGATGTTAAAATATTTTTCTATATATTGCCGTGAGACCTATGACCTCCCACATGTTCAAGATGTCATGAAAGAAAAATTTGATTTAGTAATTTTTCAAGAATTTTTCAACGACTGTGCTGCTGGATTTATACACAAACTCAATACGTCGCTAGTTATTGTAAGTCCTGTAACAGCACCATCATGGCTTACTTCTAATCTCGGTGGACATATGCCACCTTCATTTGTACCAAACTTTTTCACTGGTTATACCAGTGACATGAATTTTTATCAAAGAACAGTTAATTTAGTGGCGGAAGTCATAGTATATGGAGTAAGATATTTCTACTATGAACCAATGATGGAAGCTATTTATAGAGAAAAATTAAATGATCCTACACTTCCATCAGCACATGAAATAGTTAAAAATACAAGTCTTGTTTTGTCAAATGGACATTTTGTATTTGGATCACCAAGACCATTTTTACCTGATGTTATTGAAGTTGGAGGTATGCATTGTAGACCTGCTCAACCACTACCTAAAGTAAGAGATATACTAGGGGTCTACCAATAGCGTGCGTGGATTTGCGTCAGATTGTGTAAAGTTCCTCTTTTACACAATCTCACTCAAGTGGGATGGGCTTAGTGACTCTAACCAATGAGAGAGGATACAATTTCCTACTATTTATAAACAAAATCTTATTAAAATTTTCAAATGTATATGAACAATTTTGATTTTAACCTAACAATTTTGATGATTTTTGTTAGGATTTAGAAGACTTTGTTAATAGNATCTCACTCAAGTGGGATGGGCTTAGTGACTCTAACCAATGAGAGAGGATACAATTTCCTAAAATCTCTCTCGGGTTTTACACAAACACAATTTCACGTAAAAGAGGAACCTTACACAATCTCACGCAAATCCACTCGTGCTATTGGTAGGACCCCTACTATTTATAAACAAAATCTTATTAAAATTTTCAAATCTATATGAACAATTTTGATTTTAACCTAACAATTTTGATGATTTTTGTTAGGATTTAGAAGACTTTGTTAATAGTAATAAACATGGGTTCATTCTCTTCAGTATGGGGACAGCATTGAAGACTAGCGATATGCCTGAAGCTAAACGGAAACAACTACTTGGAGCATTTGCAAAATTGAAACAAAATGTAATTTGGAAATGGGGAACAGAAACAATGCCTGATTTGCCAAAAAATGTAAAGTTGATGAAATGGCTTCCACAACAGGATATTTTGGGACATCCACAAATCAAGTAAGACAAAATCAACCATACTAGCCTTTAAGAAAACCATGTTACTGAACTTATCCAACCTTAATCTAATCCAACAATATAATTCAAAAAAAAATTGAACCATACTTTTCTATTGGTAGAGTGTTTGTCACACACGGTGGTTTCGGAGGTACTACTGAGTCAGCCTATCATGGAGTCCCACTTGTTGGAATCCCAATGCTTGGTGACCAATTGTATAATATGGAAAATGCTGAAAGAATGGGTTTTGCATTATCTTTGGACTATTTTAAAGTTAATGAAAATACACTCTATGAAATCATTAACGAAGTCATAGATAACCCCAAGTAAGTTTTTACTCGAAGCATTTTATTTCTTCTGATTTTGTTCTATTTAAAGTTATTTTTAGTAAATTTCATGTTAATTTTTAGATACAAAGAAAATGCTATGGCTGTATCAAAAATATTTCAAGATCAACCGAGTAAAGCATTAGATAGAGCAGTTTTCTGGACTGAATATGTACTCAGACACAAAGGTAAAAAAAAATTACAGTCAAAATTTTTTAAATTTTACTATCCCTGAACCAATCCTATATATCCCTAGAAACTCCTGTAGCTAATTGGTCGATAGCGTCCCATCCTGATGACTAGTCATCGCACGCAATTCCGAACTACGTCCCATCTGCATGGAAGTATATCGCACTATCTCATACATGAGCGTGCGGCAAACTTCCATCCAGATGGGGACTGGGTATCCTGTGGAATGATTTTCCATACAGATGCTTTTCAAATTTTTAACATGAGAATTTTGAATTTTTTTTAAATTATTTTATTAACGAACAACCATCTGCACTTATTCATTCATTGTTTAGTCAAACATATAGGCCAAAAACAGTAGAACAAACTCCTAAATTGTCGNCATCTGCACTTATTCATTCATTGTTTAGTCAAACATATAGGCCAAAAACAGTAGAACAAACTCCTAAATTGTCGGCAAATGGCAAAAAAAATTTCTTTCAGGAACTTCCGGTTTGAAAATGCGAGCGGCAAACTTCCATCCAGATGGGGTTTTAAGTGATATACAATATTTACAATACTTTTGTACATTTTAGGTGCTGTTCATCTTCGATCGGCTGCAAGGGATTTGACTTTTATTCAATACCATTCTCTCGATGTCATTGGATTTCTATTGACCATAATACTCACAGTACTCTACATNTTGACTTTTATTCAATACCATTCTCTCGATGTCATTGGATTTCTATTGACCATAATACTCACAGTACTCTACATCCTATATTCCATACTTAGATTTATTGTCCGAAAACTTTGTAGTTCAAAAGTCAAAACTTCTTCAAATTTACAGAAAAAGAAAAATTAGGGAACTACTACATTATCCAAATCTTAAGCAAATGAGTTATTTAGTTATTGTTCTTNTCAGAAAAAGAAAAATTAGGGAACTACTACATTATCCAAATCTTAAGCAAATGAGTTATTTAGTTATTGTTCTTATGGTAATTGACAAATGGTTGTTGTTTCCTAATTTAGTAAATGTGTATACGATTAATCTCGGATATACCNTTCTTATGGTAATTGACAAATGGTTGTTGTTTCCTAATTTAGTAAATGTGTATACGATTAATCTCGGATATACCTAATACAGAAGGTCCGGAATACTCGAGGTTTTTCCACTATTATAGAACCAAAGTTTGAATACACTGGGGATTGGTTTAGGTACCAGTGTCGTAAGCAAAGTCAGAATTGCCTAATCAAACTTATTTATCAACCTAGTTAATAACGCTAAANTTCTTATGGTAATTGACAAATGGTTGTTGTTTCCTAATTTAGTAAATGTGTATACGATTAATCTCGGATATACCCAATACAGAAGGTCCGGAATACTCGCGGTTTTTCCACTATTATAGAACCAAAGTTTGAATACACTGGGGATTGGTTAAGGTACCAGTGTCGTAAGCAAAGTCAGAATTGCCTAATCAAACTTATTTATCAACCTAGTTAATAACGCTAAATTTTAGCGTAGAATTAAGTCTGGCTTGTTTACCTGTGATGTTAAAAAAGTGTGCCAATCATCTCTTAGGTCCTCTTCTTATGTTACTATTATCTCCGTTTTCATGATTAGATTTTTTCACTTTATTCACCTTGGATTTGCTGACGTCACATAGCTATACTGTAAGACTAATCACACTTTCTATTTGTACTGGAAATGTTTCTGGCTGTAACCCTGAACTTTCACAGAACTTTGAAATATTAAGATTTAAATCTTCTAAAAAATGTCTAACATTATTTATAAATTTGTTAACACAACCACCCCTCTTTCTGTAGGTTCGTTTTGGAGAGGGTGTTTGACTCATTTTATGAACAATAAAATGAAACAAATCAACTATAACTGTTAAACTTAATTAAATGAGTAACCAGATGAAACATAAATGACAAATATAATTGATTCGGAAATTTGTTGTTTTGTTAATTTAGCGCCTTAAAATACCGCCAATATTCCGGTCCTGAGAATATGAAAATCGCAGACACTAAAACTACGTGACTGTGTATTCAAACTTTGGTTTTATATACGTCGACGCTTACGGAAGGAAATTTGAGATTAAATTCGTAGAATTATAGTTATATTTTTAATTATAAGTACATTTTATGAAAATAATGGAAATAAATACTAAAAAGTTTCTAAACTCACTTAAAAACGATTTAACTTACTTTTTGGTGCTTTTGAAAAAATAAAATTTTATATTAAAATTAATTGAAATTTATACATTTGTGTGAATACGCTTATAATCGGAAACCCATGGCTTCTATGTATAATTCTTTCGAAATAATTTTAATCAAAATTCTCCACTCCGCTTGATTTTGTTTACATCATATCTGATCAATCATTTACCGTGACGATCCACGAGGACGAGTCACGCGAACAACCCATGAGATGTTAGAGTAAGTAACTTAAAGTCCAAACCACTCGTAGAAAGAGTACAGTTTCACTTATTCCAAGTATCCAAAATTCGGCAAAACGAAGGTTTATGGCTCAGTATCGGTTGATAAAAATTTTTTTATGTAATGAAATCCATGTGAAACTTATTATTTGCTTTGAATAGAAAAATTTATATGAATTTAATAAAATTCAAACGAAACAAAATAAAAATAAAAATTTCCAGTCAACTTACTTTCAATTCAACCTACAAAAAGTATTCTAATTTCATGAAATGATTATAACTAAACGAAGCATATTGGAAACTAAAAGTGATTGCATGAAATTGATAATAATAAGTGATGTAGTTATTAGTAGCAAGTGGGTTTGTTGACCTAAGCATAAGCATATTTGATTTTTTAAGGCTAAAATCCACGTTATTGTTAGAGAGAGAGATAAAAAGTGAAAGATTTATTTCAATACAATACTTGCAATAAATGAAATAAATATCAAATGTAGAGGTGTTGCGGAGATCCGGCACCTAAAACTCTGCTGGATAGACTATCCGCCGAATACCAGATACTTATAGGTATCCGCGCGGATAATTTTCTATACAATTTTTTCAATAATCCTAAAAAATTAACCAATAATTTTATTAGATTTATTATATAGGAGTATATATTAAATGTATTAAAGAATTCAAAAATTGACTCCTGCACGTTCGCGTGAAATGAGTCAAAACGCATCTTTTTATTTAATAAAAATTATGTGCAATACGAGCTTAATCAAGCAAACATGCCAGATATCCGCGCCGGATATCCGATACCTGGCAATCAAAAAACGCCGGATATCCGATATCCGGCAAACCTGCCGGATATACAATCCGAAAACCCCTAATCAAATGTAATTTCTAATACAGAGATTTTATCAGTTGGAACTGAGCCGTAAATCTTCCATTTGCCGAATTTTGGATACTGAGACTACATCATGCTGCGCTCATTTTCCACGTGGACTCAACTTTAATATTATTTAGAAAACAATATCAATTGAATTGTTCGTAAATGTAATCATCCAAACCCACTTTATAAAACCTTTCACCAGACTAACTATCAGTAGAAATAATAATTTTTAATTATTTTTTCATCAACTTACAACATCAAAACAAATTTTTTCAGTAATCCAACTAGCAAAATCGACGTAATACAACACTATTGTTTTCTGTTCAGTCGCTACTTCGCTACTGTTAGTTTAAAAAGATAATTTATATATTCAGTTTCATAAAAAACAACAAATTTTGAAAAAAATATTACACAAAATGGAAACCAAGCATTTGTTCTACCTGTGTATTTCATTCATTTTGATCTCATCGTTACCAGAAAGTACACATCCTGCAAAAATCCTATCAGTTGCATTTATTGCCGCTAAGAGTAGCTTAATGACTTATCAACCTCTTCTTCATGCTCTTGCAAACAAGGGTCATGAAGTCACTCTTCTTTCACCATACACATTCAAACCAAAAATTAACAATTATACAGAAATTCTTACAATAGATATTGAAAAAATCAAAGCACAAGCGGATTTATCAAAAGTAATCCCTAATATGTTTGAAGAGAAGAATAAAGGTAATGTAATGAATCCGATTCTAATGATGGATACCATTTCTAACAGCTGCCGGGTGACCTATGACTTACCACAAGTCAGAGCACTCATGAAAGAAAAATTTGATTTAGTAATTTTTCAAGAATATTTCAATGAATGTACTGCTGGTTTTGTATACCAACTCAATACATCAGTAGTCAGCATCAGTCCACTATCAGTACCATCATGGCTTACTTCAAATCGTGGTGGACATATGCCTCCTTCCTTTGTACCTCATATTTACAGTAGTTACACAGGTGCTATGAATTTTTACCAAAGAACAATGAATTTGATAGTGGAATTGGTAACCACTGTAGTCAAAACTTTTTATTATGACCCGTATATGGAAGCTATTTATAGAGAAAAATTAGGTGACCCAACTATTCCATCAATATCTACAATATTCAAAAATACAAGTCTCATTTTATCTAATGGACATTTTGTACTGGGATCACCAAGACCATACTTACCTGATGTCATCGNTGGGATCACCAAGACCATACTTACCTGATGTCATCGAAGTTGGAGGTATGCATTGTAGACCTGCAAAACCACTCCCCAAAGTAAGTACACAATGACAAGAAATTAAATCATAATGTCTTATTTTTGTCTATCAATTGCAATTCTATCTAATCTAATCAATTTGACTAGGATTTGGAAGATTTTGCTAATAGTAATGAAGATGGCTTCATTCTCTTCAGCATGGGGACAGCAATGAAAGGTAGTGACATGCCAGATGAGAAACGGAAACAAATCCTTGGAGTATTTTCAAAATTGAAACAAAATGTACTTTGGAAATGGGAAACAGAGACCATGCCTGATTTGCCCAAAAATGTAAAATTGATCAAATGGCTTCCACAACAGGACATTTTGGGACATCCGAAACTCAAGTAAATACAAAAATTAACCCTAAAATCCTAAACCCTAATCCTAACCAACCTAAAAACTAGAGATGGTGTAGATATCCGGCGCCTAAAACTCTACCGGATACCGAATACTTATAGGTATCCGCGCGGATAATTTTCTAGAAAATGTTTTCAGAAATCCCAAAAATTGAATCAATAATTTTATTATATTTAATATATTGGAGTATATATTAAATGTATTAGAGTTCAAAAATTGACCCCTGCACGATCGCGTGAAATGAGTCAAAACGCATCTTGTTTTAATAAAAATTATATGCAATTCGAGCTTAATCAAGCAAGCATGCCGGATATCCGATATCCGGCAAAGCTGCCGGATATATTATCCGCAACATACCTACTAAAAACTCATGTATTGAACAAAATTTTCTATTGATAGATTGTTTGTAACACACGGTGGATTCGGAGGTACTACTGAATCAGTCTATCATGGAGTTCCACTTGTAGGAATTCCAATGCTTGGTGATCAAATATATAATATGGAAAATGCAGAAAAAATGGGTTATGCCATTCAACTTGACTATGTGAAAATGGACGAACAGACACTTTACANTATGGAAAATGCAGAAAAAATGGGTTATGCCATTCAACTTGACTATGTGAAAATGGACGAACAGACACTTTACAATGCAATTAATACAGTCATTTATGACCCCAAGTTAGTTAAACAAATTATCTAAATTATAGATTCTTCAACTGATTTTCTATATCTCTGGAATCTTATTATTATTTTTGGATAATTTAATTAAATGTTATAAATTTTTAGATACAAAAANTTAATTAAATGTTATAAATTTTTAGATACAAAAAAACTGCCACGGCATTATCAAAAGCTTTTCGAGATCAACCAAGTAAAGCATTGGATAGAGCAGTTTTCTGGACTGAATATGTCCTCCGGCACAAAGGTAAAAAAAAAAATTTACAGTCAAAATTTTAACTTTAACTTTCCTTGAACCAAATCTGTCTACAACAATATTAAATNTATGGAAAATGCAGAAAAAATGGGTTATGCCATTCAACTTGACTATGTGAAAATGGACGAACAGACACTTTACAGTGCAATTAATACAGTCATTTATGACCCCAAGTANGTGCAATTAATACAGTCATTTATGACCCCAAGTAAGTTAAACAAATTATCTAAATTATAGATTCTTCAACTGATTTTCTATATCTCTGGAATCTTATTATTATTTTTGGATAATTTAATTAAATGTTATAAATTTTTAGATACAAAAATACTGCCATGGCTTTATCAAAAGCTTTTCGAGATCAACCAAGTAAAGCATTGGATAGAGCAGTTTTCTGGACTGAATATGTCCTCCGGCACAAAGGTAAAAAAAAAATTTACAGTCAAAATTTTAACTTTAACTTTCCTTGAACCAAATCTGTCTACAACAATATTAAATATTTTTGTTTATTTTAGGAGCTGTTCACCTTCGATCTGCTGCAAGCGACTTGAACTTATTCCAATACCATTCTCTCGATGTCATTGGATTCCTATTAAGCATAATACTCACAGTACTCTACATCCTCTATGTAATACTTAGATTCATTGCTAAAAAACTTTGTGGCTCAAATATCAAGAAGACATCTTCGGATTTAGGAAAAAAGAAAAATTAACAATACAATCTTACCGAGGAATTCGTTCGTCCTAGTCGAAGATTTAAATAATTCATAATGGCAAATCTTATTCTATGTGTTATTTCAACGTTCGAAATTATATACTATGAAAGGAATTTTTCATTAAATTTCGTATGAAAATGTTCATAATTCTATAAAAAAAAATACTCAAACTATTTGATCTTCGTGTGTACCGTAGTAAAACTGATGTAATTTATGGTCAAACTACTAATGCATACTTAAGTCTTTGTAGGGACTTGGATTACAAATAAAATAATCATATTACAGGCTATAAGACCTTTATTTTGAAACGGAAAATCTTGGACTTATAAGCGTGGCATTATAATAGATATAAGACATACTGCGTCTTATAAAAAGTATAAGATGTAGGTAGCCATCATTCATTTAACTTGACAAAATTTTGAGAATTGGACTTTGTGAAAAAAAAAACACATCAAAATGAGTTTTTCACTTTACTGAGTTACAATACGTAGATATTTAACAAAAAAAAAGAAACGGCTTATCCGGGATGAGTTGTACCAAAAGGTCTTATAACCGTCGACTGCTGTAATAAACAGAATAATGTTTTTGGTGAGTGTTTACGATTTCACAAAGGTCGTGTAAACGTAGAGAAACAAATTAACAAAAAATCAATCATCTACGATTCTACGATCACTAGATCAAAAGTAATGATTTCTTGAAAAATTAAAATTTTTGGATTTTATTATAAAACGATATAACTTAAGAGATGGGCATTTTAAAAGAAGATCTAAAAATTTCAATTTCCAAAAAATTATATCTTTTTTTCTAATAATTGTACAGACTTAATTTTTTCAACTTTATATAAAAGAAATTTTAACTTACAACTTTCCCTGCAAAACAAAAACGAACAGACTGACCTGCTTTCTCCAGCAAAAGCACAAGAGCCACAAGTCAATTCCCTTTAGGTAATTTCCCTATGATAAATAATTTCTGACGGACTATATCTGTATGTCCCCTGGCATCAATAAAGCACTAACCATTAGTGCCACTTGTCTGGGTTCAACTTAACACAAAAAAAAACAACGAAAAAAACCAACGAAATTCCATACCCTTTATCTATACTCTTCACAATTTAAGTTTAAATTCCAAAGTTTAAAATATGCCTAATCTAGCAAGTTTATGTTCCGATATCGACTACAAATATTATCAGAAAATTTTTACCTAACTATTTCTTGATAAAAAATTCTTACCAAGAGTATCACTATCTATTTGACTCATTTCCGATAAATCTCAATATTGGTTATTTAGGGTTAAACCCTATTAAGTGATGGTATTAACGATACAATTTGTTAATGATTTTTGAAAACAAAATATTTACTTCTAAAATATTGTAACTTAACATACTAAAATCAGTTATAATATATCTGATACGTTTGCGTGAAAACCATTATAACAACACTATTCAACATTTGTATATGCTATCTTTTGAAGATTAGAAGTGCTTGCGCTATCACTCTCCTATTTTTTACTTTTCAATTCTGCATAACCATTACGATTCTTGAATCACGAGCTACACACTTAAGTACCTGATTTTACAGAGTCAACATCAAATAAGTTTTGCATTGTTACTCATTTTTTTATGCGTTCAATTACTCCATTTGGAATTAATAATATTTAATATCACTTTTCATATAAATAGACCATTAATATATTTTTTTTTGAACAATCCAGATAACAAAAATAGACACAATACACACAGTTGACTTCTGCACTCTCTCAGTTCACTGGTTATCATCAAGTTAACAAAACAAAAATCTCTCCGCTCAATTTGGAAAAAAAGAAGAAAAAACAACACTAAATTTTGAAAAATATTAATACAAAATGAAAACCAGTTTTCTCTACCTGTGTATTTCAATCATTTTTATCTCATCGTTACCAGAAAGTACACATCCTGCGAAAATCCTATCAGTTGCATTTATTGCCGCCAAAAGTAGTTTAATGACTTATCAACCTCTTCTTCATGCCCTCGCAAACAAGGGTCATGAGGTCACTCTTCTCGCAGCATACAAATTCGAAACAAAAATTAACAATTATACAGAAATCCTTACAATAGATTTTCAAAAAATGAAAGAGACACAGGATTTTGAAAAACCACTGCCTAATATGTTTGAAATGAAGGATAAAGGTCATCGAATGAATCCGCTTATGATGATGGATATCATCACTCAAAGCTGCCTTTTGACTTATGACTTACCACAAGTTCAAGCAATCATGAAAGAAAAATTTGATTTAGTAATTTTTCAAGAATATTTCAATGAATGTACTGCTGGTTTTGTACACAAACTCAATACATCAGTAGTCAGCATCAGTCCACTATCAGTACCATCATGGCTTACTTCAAATCGTGGTGGACATATGCCTCCTTCCTTTGTACCTCATATTTACAGTAGTTACACTGGTGCTATGAATTTTTACCAACGAACAATGAATTTGATAGTGGAATTGGTAGTCACTGTAATTAAAGATTTTTACTATGATCCATTTATGGAAGCTATTTATAGAGAAAAATTAGGTGACCCTACTATTCCATCAATATCTACAATATTCAAAAATACAAGTCTCATTTTATCTAATGGACATTTTGTACTCGGATCACCAAGGCCATACTTACCTGATGTTATTGAAGTTGGAGGTATGCATTGTAGACCTGCAAAACCACTCCCCAAAGTAAGTACACCATGACAAGAAGTTATAAATTTTCTATCAATTGGAATTCTATCTAATCTAATCAATTTGACTAGGATTTGGAAGATTTTGCTAATAGTAATGAAGATGGCTTCATTCTCTTCAGCATGGGGACAACATTGAAAGGAAGTGACATGTCAGATGAGAAACGGAAACAAATCCTTGGAGCATTTTCAAAGTTGAAACAAAATGTACTTTGGAAATGGGAAACAGAGACAATATCTGATTTACCAAAAAATGTTAAACTCAGTAAATGGCTTCCGCAGCAGGATATTCTGGGACATCCAAAACTCAAGTAATACAAAAATTAACCTTAAACAAACCTAAAAAGTAAAAACCCATGTATTGGAATTTATTTTCTAATGGTAGATTGTTTGTAACACACGGTGGATTCGGAGGTACTACTGAGGCAGTCTATCATGGAGTCCCACTTGTAGGAATCCCAATGATTGGTGACCAAATATATAATATGGAAAATGCAGAACAAATGGGTTATGCAATTCAACTTGACTATGTGAAAATGAACGAGGAGATACTCTACAATGCAATTAACACAGTCATCTATGACCCCAAGCAAGTTAAACAAATTATCTAAATTATAGATACTTCAACTGGTTTACTATATCTCTGGAATCTTATTATTATTTTTGGATCATTTTATTAAATGTTGTAAATTTTTAGGTACAAAACAACTGCCATGGCTTTATCAAAAGCTTTTCGAGATCAACCAAGTAAAGCACTAGATAGAGCAGTTTTCTGGACTGAATATGTCCTCCGGCATAAAGGTTAAAAAAAATTACAGTTAAAATTTTAAATTTAACTTTCATTCAACCCATTCTGTCTACAACAATATTTGATATTTTTGTTTATTTTAGGAGCTGTTCATCTTCGGTCTGCTGCAAGTGACTTGAACTTTTTACAATACCATTCTCTCGATGTCATTGGGATCCTATTAAGCATAATACTCACAGTACTCTACATCCTCTATGCAATACTTAGATTCATTGTTAGAAAACTTTGTGTTCCAAAAGTCAAGAAGACATCTTTGAAATTACGAAAAAAGGAAAATTAACGGAACATACTACAGTGGACCACGGCTTCAACAATTTTGTAGGAACCAGGAAATTCAGTTCATAACAGCCGATATTCATTATAACCAAATAATGAACAAATACTAAATTTAAAGTTATGTTCATAACATCCGATATTCTTTTATTTTCCTTTGTTCATTTATTTACTTTTTCTTATCTGCTAACTTCACAACTGAAATCAAACAAGAATTGACTTGAGCAGAAAATAAAAAGAGTGACAAAATAATGTAGAATGTCTTCAATATTATACACTGCTGGAATTTTTTACTATTTACTAAGCCTTTAAAACATTTTTTTTCTAAGGGAATATTAATTAAAAACGTATAAATAGTTTGTACTGTTATCGACTGAATTCAGCTTGACGAATTAGTAGAGGGGACAGTAGTAGTTATTTGTGTGAGCACCATTATATCAGGAGTTTCCAAGTCTTGTATAAATTATCTTTTCAACATTTACAGAACAAAGTGATCTCATTTTGTAAATATTTTACTTATCATTTCTGAATAACCATTACGATTGACGAATCACGAGGTATTTTGAATAAAAATATAATAACCTTGCATTGTTACTCAATTTCTCTTGTGTTCTATTAGTAGCCTACTTTAATTTATAATTTTTCATATAAATAGAGCATTAAAAAAAATTTTTTTCAATTTCTTCAAAATTTCATGATGATCCTGAATATCCTATTTATTTTGGAAGAAGACACCTTTAAGGGTCCATGTAAAAATTTGAAGGGACGGGCTATTTACAGATGCTTTCCTTGTAATACAGTGGTTTTAGCTTAATGTGACCTCCGAGGGAGCCAAAAAATTGGTTGACAGGAGGCGGAGTTGACAATAGCCGATAATGTCAACTGACTAATAACTCAAAGATTAGGTGACAAACCGAAGTTCCTGGGTTTAGAGGGGCATTTTATGATACGATACCTTTTTCGACTTATTTTACAGTTTTTGAAGTTATTACCTAAATTTGGAATACTCTAAAAGCAAATTGTAATCAGCAAGCTTTTCTGCAATATGCCAGATAAATGGCTTTAAGATTATCTTGTCAGAAACACCCAAACTATCGGTACTTGTTTGCAAAGTTCTTCACTTCCAATGTTGCTTATTATTAAAACTTTAAGTTTCTCAATCCTAACCATGTGCCCATCTAAAGTTGGCGTACTCGCGGTTGGAATAAACTCGCGACTGCGGGTGAGTCTTTAAAAAAATAAACATTCACGATCGAGGATCTCATAGTAGAACACAACAAATAGGTTAATGAAACAGTTCCCCCAAGGGTTTCTGATCGCCTACACCATTTAAACAAAAATGAGTATATTCTGGGCCTGAGAACCGAACATTGCCATTAAAGTGTGGTTATGTTCCACACATTCTCTTCAAATGGGATGACAATAGCCGGAGGTTGACAATAGTAGGTGTGACAATAGGCAGAGTATTTAGTACATGAGAGCATGGATTTTAGCCGGGGGAAAGCCAACAGGGTGACAATAAGCGAAGTGTGACATAAGGGGTAGTGACATCAAACTAAAACCACTGTATACCCTAATTTCTAATATGTAGAATTTTGTATCATTTTTGACTAGGAGTTGGAAGATTTTGCTAATAGTAATAAAGATGGCTTCATCCTCTTCAGTATGGGGACAGCATTGAAAGATAGCTCAATGCCAGAAGAGAAACGGAAGCAAATAATTGGAGAATTTGCAAAATTGAAACAAAACGTACTTTGGAAATGGGAGACAGAGACAATGCTCGATTTACCAAAAAATGTAAAATTGATGAAATGGATTCCACAACAGGACATTCTGGGACATCCAAAACTCAAGTGAGACAAAATAAAACCTTAAAACCCCTAACCTAGCCAACCTAAAAATCCCATTTGTATAACTTATCCAAGAATATAATTTATAAAATCAAACATAATTTTCTAATATCTAGAGTGTTTGTGACACATGGAAGTACTACTGAGTCAGTCTATCATGGAGTTCCACTTGTAGGAATCCCAATGCAAGGTGACCAACTCTTTAATATGCAAAATGCAGAAAAACTAGGGTTTGCCATCAATTTTGACTATTTTAAAATTACCGAAGACAAACTCTCCGAAGCCATTAACAGAGTCATCAATGACACCAAGTAAGTTAAACGAATTAGAAATTACCTAAATTGCTGCTATTGCAGCTAGCTTTAGGTATCACTAGTATCTTTTTTCTGTTTAGTTTAGTATCATATTTAATTTAGTACATTTTATATCAATTTTTAGATATAAAGAAACTGCTATGACTCTATCAAGAGCTTTTCGAGATCAACCAGATGAACCACTGGATAGAGCAGTTTTCTGGACTGAATATGTCCTCAGGCGCAAAGGTGAAATTACAGTCAAAATTCTTATTTGAACTTTAATTCAAATAATATTGTCTGCAATAATATTTATTACTTTTATTCAGGTGCTGTTCACCTACAATCTGCTGCAACGAATTTGACATTTATCCAATACCATTCTCTCGATTTCATTGGATTTTTACTAACCATTATACTCACAGTACTCTACCTTCTCTATTCCATACTTAGATTAATTGTCACAAAACTTTGTGGTTCGAAAGTCAAAACGTCTTTCGATTTAGGAAAAAAGAAAATTTAGAGAACAACTTCAATCAAATGAATGAATTAATCAATTATCTGATGACAGCATAATTCCTTCATGTTGCGATAAATAACTATTTTGAAACAGTTTTTTTAGTCTCAAACACTAATTGCAATCAAAAATTTTTTTGCAACCAAAAATTTTTTTATGTTCTGTTATACTCATCATATCGATAGCAAGAGAATTCGATTCATCAAGAATCAATCTTAGAACACGCCTTCATNCAATTATCTGATGACAGCATAATTCCTTCATGTTGCGATAAATAACTATTTTGAAACAGTTTTTTTAGTCTCAAGCACTAATTGCAATCAAAAATTTTTTTGCAACCAAAAATTTTTTTATATTCTGTTATACTCATCATATCGATAGCAAGAGAATTCGATTCATCAAGAATCAATCTTAGAACATGCCTTCATCTAAATAACACATTCCCGATTGCTTCTTTATTGTCGATTTTCTTATGTTAATGTTTATTGTTAAGACTAACAATAAAATTAGTTACACTTCAAAATAATACCATTACTTATTATTGCATTAGAGTTAAAATGAAACGATTATACTTCAAAACTCAACCATTATTCTCGGTACACTACTTTAGAAGTGAGAAAATATTGAATTTGTATTGTCGTCTCATGCGTATAATAAAATTGAGAGTTGAATTGTGAAGATCTCTATTAGAGTATCGCATGACTCACATTATAGCTAAGTCAGAGTCATTGACTCACTGAGCCGACTCTGACTCTTTGTATCTAGTGCGTCAGAGTCAGAGTCAAAGGTTAAATATTTTGGAAGTCGACTTACTCTTTAGGGTTTTTCTCTGTGAGTCAGAGTCAATGAGTCATGAGTCAAAGAGTCGACAGATGACAATTTTTTTTAATTAATTAAAAATTAAAATTATTAAATTGAATTAAAAAAATTTAATTTTTTTAATTAATTAATTAAAACAAATTGCTTACTCATATTATTGCTTTGATATTAACTATATAATTTAAGTTCACTCACGTGCAATAATTACACANTGAATTAAAAAAATTTAATTTTTTTAATTAATTAAAACAAATTGCTTACTCATATTATTGCTTTGATATTAACTATATAATTTAAGTTCACTCACGTGCAATAATTACACAGGTATTGAGATTTATTCAGTGTTCGTCTTCCCCCATTGGGGATAGGGAAATTGGGGTGGGGAATCTGGGGGACCCGCGAGGAAATGGCTTGTGCTGGGGAAAGTGGGGATGTGGGGATTAATGGAATGGAATTAATGGAATTGTTCGGTCAACTCGATACAAAATTTCAAGAACTTTTAACTTTTCTCTACATTAAAAACACATAATATCCCAGTTGTTTACTTTAGTCCAGCTCTTAAAAACAAGACTAAAACTGAAAGCTGACTAAAAGCAAGTGAAATTATACAATATTTTCTAACCTCTTTCTGTTTGAGATTAACTTTTAAACTCAAACAGACTTTTTTAATAACTAATAAAACCCAATAATAATACTAACACAGATTATCGTTCACACAGATAAAAGGCAATCGTTCGCTATTCCGCGCATAATATTTTTTACGAAGCTCGCCAACTTGGATAGAAGAAGGTTTGAAAATTTATGATGACATGCTCAGATCAATACTTGAAAAAATTACCAACTCAAACTTCACAGATCTTGCTTGGTCTCAATCATTACTTCCCATCAAGAAAAAAGGTCTTGGGATTAGACACGCTGTTGATATGGTGATACCTGGTTTCCTCTCATCGTTCAACAATGTTAAATCGCTCGTCTCCGCCTTGTTGCCCAACAACTTTCAAAATGACCTTTCTGTGAAGATTGCTGAAGATTTATGGATTCAGAAAAACAACAAATTTACCTGGAGAAACAACCAGAAAATTCCAAAAATCTTGGGAAGANTCAGATCAATACTTGAAAAAATTACCAACTCAAACTTCACAGATCTTGCTTGGTCTCAATCATTACTTCCCATCAAGAAAGGAGGTCTTGGGATTAGACACGCTGTTGATATGGTGATACCTGGTTTCCTCTCATCGTTCAACAATGTTAAATCGCTCGTCTCCGCCTTGTTGCCCAACAACTTTCAAAATGACCTTTCTGTGAAGATTGCTGAAGATTTATGGATTCAGAAAAACAACAAATTTACCTGGAGAAACAACCAGAAAATTCCAAAAATCTTGGGAAGAACCTCAGTCAATTTCCCTTTTTCAACACATACTATCAAATTGCTCTTCTGATGAAGATCAAGCTAGAATCAATTCTTCATCTATTCAAGAAGCAGGTGCATGGCTTGAAACATTACCTTCTCCCTAACTAGGAACTCTACTCACTGATGAAGTTTTCAGGATCTCGTGGGCTTCGACTTGGAACACTACTTTGCTCCTCTCACCATTGTCTTAGCGGTTCTGAAGTAGATGAAACAGGTCGTCATGCTAGTATTTTAAGGAAATGGAAGATTTTCAAGACATGACAGTATCAATGATATCATTGTCAGAGCTCTTCGATCAGCAGGTTTTCCTTGTATCAAAGAACCTACTGGCTTATCAAGATCAGACGGAAAACACCCTGATGGAATGACTCTTGTTCCTTGGACTAGGGGTAAATCTTTGGTTTGGGATGTCACGTGTATTGATACATTTGCTCAATCCTATCTTTCTTCAACCAAAAACGATCCTGGTGCTACCGCTCTCATTTCTGAAACACGGAAATGCCGTAAAAACAATTTCCTTCAAGAAAGTAAATTTTATTTTGTTCCAGTTGCTGTGGAGTCTAGCGGTGTCTGGGGTTCAAAAGATCTATGCTTGTTGAAGAAGATTGGTAAATTTATTCAAACTGCTACAAGAGAAGTTCGGTCTACATCTTTTCTAATACAACGAATAAGTATTGCCATTCAACGAGGAAATTCGGCCTATTTTGAGGACACTTCTGACGGGAAAACTATTAGAAGAAATTTTTTACTTATAATATTATTCAAAATTATGTAAATAATATGTATGAGAGATCCTCAAAAAAAATAATACTAACTAATAAACATAACTAATAAAATTTTAAACCAATTCCAGCTTCAACTTCACTGCTGCTGTCTGACAAGTTTATTTCGAATGGTCGTGGTGGAGTTTGTGAGTTGGAAGCTGAACAAGTAGCTTCGGGTTGTGATTTGCGTCTTCTTTTCAATTGAGTATTATGATGAGTTTGATCTTTGAGCTTAGACTTATCTATTAATGATACTTGGTTAGTTGCTGATCCTGAGCCAAATTATTTTACGTCAGGACACAGACTGTAGATCATTTTATTTGATACACTCATCTGTACCTGACTCCTTTTTGATTTTCCGTTTGCCTAGTTTAAAACCCAACTTCCTGATGTTCATTGACATTGAGAACGTTATTTTAAACTTAATTAATTATTCAATTAAGAGAAAAATTACAGACAGATTGAATAAAATGAACTGAACCAAAATACCTACAGTCAGGTGTTTGTTTATCATTGGTTAGTTTGAAATCGGCCCATGCACACCTTGTATGTTCCCCACTTTCCCCAGAAATCTCCGAATTCCCCAGGTCCCCATAAGATTGGTGTGAAAAGTGGGGACTGGGCGAACACTGGATTTATTATTAACCTCGACAACTGTAAAATGTTGTACTATACCTTTTTGATTCACCGAATTAGTTGATTGAGATCCGCATCCCGTTTCTGCATCAGAAAGTTCGTTAAGTACAATTATTTTCTAGATATCCATTCTTTCATTTCGTAAGAATGGGAAAAATAACAAAGTCAATGTAAAAAAGTGAAAACTTATAGAGAAAATCACAAACGACAAATTGATGAATTAATACGTGTTATATTAATGTCTGATGCAATCCAATGAGACGGAATGGAATGTTCTAGGCATGAGTTATCAAGAGTTGACTCTTTTCCTGAAGTCGACTGAGAGTCAGACTTCAATACTAAAGAGTCAAGAGTCACTGACTCACTGAGTCGACTCTCTGACTCTTTGGGTTTAGATAGTCAGAGTCAGAGTCAAACTCAAAAATATTGTGAGTCGACTCTGATTCATGAGTCAAGAGTCGACTGCTGAGTCAGAGTCATGCGATATTCTAATTGTAATCCTCAAAAATGTCATTTTTCTTTTATACAATTTGTTCGCGGTTATTATACTGTAGTTCCATTCTCCAATGCATTGCTTCTCATGGAAAATAAGCATTTATTTCAAACTCGAATATCTCTGGAATGGAGAAGGTTAATAAAATTCTGCAACGACTAAGTTGAAGATAAACACTCAAATTTTTGTTTGGGACATTCCTCACAGCTCAAGGGTGACCAGGTCACGAGTGCAATTACACTTAAGTATCATATGTTTTAATATATGGTTTAAGATTTAAAA
This sequence comes from Holacanthella duospinosa, assembly GCA_002738285.1. NCBI lineage: Eukaryota > Metazoa > Arthropoda > Collembola > Poduromorpha > Neanuridae > Holacanthella > Holacanthella duospinosa. The sequence goes on along the minus strand of NIPM01000009.1, from coordinate 531,037 downwards.
CCCTGGTATGACGTCACCACCATGTATCGGCTACAATGGATTACTAACCATCGTACGTAACACTATTACTTAATAAGTTTTTGGGGTTTACATCCCGTTTAAGTTCAATCTGCCGTTAGGCCGATAGACCCGAACACTAATTTCAAACATTTTAAGCTCAATCACATTGCCGCCTTTGTAATTCGACCGCAGTGAATTGCGGAATTGTGCCATGAAAACAAACTTATGTTACTCTAATTGATTGAAGCTATAGTCAATTACTCAATGAAAATTTTTTCGTCCAGATCGTCCACTGGAAGTAATTTTTAATCGTCCAGATCGTCCGGACGACAACCAGATCGTCCATATTGTTCGGTCAATTTCATCCGACTGTTCCACCACTGACCGAAATATTTGGTTCGTGGTATCCGAGGTTCGGCTTAAGCGTAAGCCGAACACACAACTTGGGGAATAATTTATTCGTCTTAGCCGAGGTAGTTTTAATTTACCATTACTTTATAATAAGTAATAAGTTAAGTAGTAAGTTGTTGTGGAGACAAAAAATGACTACAACTATATAATTGGTTCATTTTCTGTCGTATTTCAACGTTTAAAAAGTTATTCAAAAGAAGTTATTCATTAAATTTTGTAAGAAAAAAGTTGAAGTTTCATTAAAAATTCATCAATTAATTGGTGTTCGTGTTAACCGAGATAAAAAAAAGGATGTGTTTTATGGACTGGGGCCACGAAAAGGCGTTCGTGGTAGCCGAGAGTTCGGCTTAGCCGTTCCATTTATACACACTCTGGGTCTGTGATAACATAAGTCGTCTTAACCGAGGTTTACTGTAACTTTCACTGCAAAACAAAAACAAACAAACTAACCTGCTTTCACCAGCAAAAGCACAAGAGCCACAAGTCAATTCCATTTGATAAAGTAATTTCTGACGGACTGTATCTGTATGNAGAAGTCGTCTTAACCGAGGTTTACTGTAACTTTCACTGCAAAACAAAAACAAACTAACCTGCTATCACCAGCAAAAGCACAAGAGCCACAAGTCAATTCCATTTGATAAAGTAATTTCTGACGGACTGTATCTGTATGTCCCATGACATCAATAAACCACTAAACATTAGTGACCCTTGTCTGGGTTCAACTTAAAACTAACGAAATTCCATAACCCTTATCTACTCAAGTTTAAATTCCAAAGTTTAAAATATGCCTAATCTAGCAAGTTTAGCTAATTTCATGTTCAGATTTCCGATATCGACTCAAAATATTATCAGAAAGTTTTTACATAACTATTTCTCGATAAAAATTCTTACCAAGAGTATCACCATCTATTTGAATCATTTCCGATAAATCTCAATATTGGTTATTTAGGGTTAAACCCTATAAAGTGATGGTATTAACTAAACAATTTGTTAATGATTTTTGAATACAAAATATTTACTTCTAAAATATTGTAACTTAACATACTAAATCAGTATAATATAATGATACGTTAACATGAAAACTATTATAACAACACTTCTTTAACACTTATATATGCTATCTATTGAAGATTAGAAGTGCTAGCGCTATCACTCTGGTATTTTTTACTTTTCGTTTCTGAATAACCATTACGATTGCCGAATCACGAGCTACACACTTAAGTACCTGATTTTCCAGAGTCAAAATCAAATAGCTTTGCATTGTTACTCACTTTTTTATGCGTTCTATTAGTGCATTTGGAATTAAATGATATTTAATACCACTTTCCATATAAATAGACCGTTAATATTTTTTATTTGAACAATCCAGGTAACAAAAATATACACAATACACACAATTCACTACTGTACTCTGTCAGTTCACAGGTTATCGGCAAGTAACAAAACAAATATTTCTCCGCTCAATTTGGAAAAAAAAGAAATAAAACAACACTAATTTTGAAAAATATTAATACAAAATGAAAACCAATTTTCTCTACCTGTGTATTTCAATCATTTTGATCTCATCGTTACCAGAAAGTACACATCCTGCAAAAATCCTATCAGTTGCATTTATTTCCGCCAAAAGTAGTTTAATGACTTATCAACCTCTTCTTCATGCCCTCGCAAACTTGGGTCATCAGGTCACTCTTCTCTCACCATACAAATTCGAAACAAAAATTAACAATTATACAGAAATCCTTACAATAGATTTTCAAAAAATGAAAGAGACAGCGGATTTTAAAAAACCAATACCTAATATGTTCGAAGTGAAGAATAAAGGTAATGTAATCAATCCGCTTATGATGATGGATAACATCACTCAAACCTGCATTTTGGCTTATGACTTACCACAAGTTCAAGCAGTTATGAAAGAAAAATTTGATTTAGTAATTTTTCAAGAATATTACAATGAATGTACTGCTGGTTTTGTACACAAGCTGAATACATCAGTAGTCAGCATCAGTCCACTATCAGTACCATCATGGCTTACTTCAAATCGTGGTGGACATATGCCTCCTTCTTTTGTACCTCATATTTACAGTAGTTACACTGGTGCTATGAATTTTTACCAACGAACAATGAATTTGATAGTAGAATTACTAGTCACTGTAGTCAAAAAATTTTACATTGACCCATATATGGAAGCTATTTATAGAGAAAAATTAGGTGACCCAACTATTCCATCAATATCTACAATATTCAAAAATACAAGTCTCATTTTATCTAATGGACATTTTGTACTTGGATCACCAAGACCATACTTACCTGATGTCATCGAAGTTGGAGGTATGCATTGTAGACCTGCAAAACCATTGCCTAAAGTAAGTACACAATGATTTATTACAAGAAATCAAAAAATTTCTAAATTTTGTGTATCAATTCAATCTAATCTAAATCTAATCTAATCAATTTGACTAGGATTTGGAAGATTTTGCTAATAGTAATGAAGATGGTTTCATTCTCTTCAGTATGGGGACAGCATTAAAAGGAAGTGACATGCCAGATGAGAAACGGAAACAAATCCTTGGAGCATTTTCAAAATTGAAACAAAATGTCCTTTGGAAATGGGAAACAGAAACAATGTCTGATTTACCAAAAAATGTAAAACTGAGTAAATGGCTTCCACAACAGGACATTTTGGGACATCCAAAACTCAAGTAATACAAAAATTTACCTTAAACAACCCTAAAAATCTATGTATTGAAAATTATTTTCTAATGTTAGATTGTTTGTAACACACGGTGGATTCGGAGGTACTACTGAGTCAGTCTATCATGGAGTTCCACTTGTAGGAATCCCAATGATGGGTGACCAAATATTTAATATGGAAAATGCAGAAAAAATGGGTTATTCAATTCAACTTGACTATGTGAAAATGAACGAGGAGATACTCTACAATGCAATTAACACAGTCATCTATGACCCCAAGTAAGTTAAACAAATTATCTAAATTATAGATACTTCACTGGTTTTGTGTACCTCTAGAATTATATTATTATTTTTCGATCATTTTATTAAATGTTGTAAATTTTTAGATACAAAAATACTGCCATGGCTTTATCAAAAGTGTTTCGAGATCAACCAAGTAAAGCACTAGATAGAGCAGTTTTCTGGACTGAATATGTCCTCCGTCACAAAGGTTAAAAAAAATTACAGTTAAAAATTTTAATTTAACTTTGTTTGAAGCAATTCTGTGTAGCACAATATTTGATATTTTTGATTATTTTAGGAGCTGTTCATCTCCGGTCAGCTGCAAGTGACTTGAACTTTTTACAATACCATTCTCTCGATGTCATTGGATTTTTATTAACCATAATACTCACAGTACTCTACATCCTCTATGCCATACTTAGATTCATTGCTAGAAAACTTTGTGGCTCAAGTGTCAAAACATCTTCGCATTTACAAAAGAAGAAAAATTAACAGTACAATCTTACCACGAATTCGTTCGTCCTAGTCGAAGATTATACTATTACTAATTCATAATAACAAATTATTGTGGAGACAAAATCACAACTAAAAAAAAATACATTCTTATCTTATTCTATGTGCTATTTTAACGTTTGAAACTACATATGAAAGGAATTTTTCATTAAATTTCGTACGAAAATCTTCATATTTCTTCAGAAAGTTCTTATATTATTTGATCTTATTTTGAACTGTAGTAAAACTCATTTGATTTATGGTCAAATTCTAATTAATAACTTGAGTCTTTGTATGGACTTGGATTACATATAATCATATTAACAATGGATAAAGAAAGTACAACCGCTTACTAAATATTGAGTTGTACTTGGGATTATGATTGGTTCTACGAATCAATGTGTAATACAATCGGTCTGAAATTAATTTATTCTACTAGTATGGAAAAATAACTTTTGATCCCAACCTCTTCGCTGGAGACAGCAGTGGGTAAATTAATTTAGGATAAATGAACCTATAAAGGTCCAGTAGTCGACGGCTATAAGTACTTTATTTTGTAAAGGCAAATCTCCGTCTTATAAGCGTGGTGGTCTTATAACGGATATAAGACCTATTGGGTCTTATAACAAATATATGAAGGTAGCCATCTTTCATTGAACTTGTCTAAATTTTGAAAAGTGGACCTTGTGAAAAAAATACATTATCAGAATGAGTTTTTCACTTTACTTAATTACAATAAGCAGATTTTTAACAAAAAAACGGCGAATAGGGGATGAGTTGTCCCAAAAATGAAGTTGGTAAGAGGCTTTCATCCAAATAAAAATAAGGAGTTAGGGTCTTATAACGAGAAAATTGGGTCTAATAACGAGGTGGGGATCACAATTATCAAGGCGAAAAGCAGGGTCTTATTATCATATACATTGAACTAAAAGCGAATTATTCACCTATTCTAAATGCATTGGATCAAACCAAGCTATAAAACTCGGGTCTTATAACCAATATGATCTATAACAGTTTGTTTTATAACCGTCGACTGCTGTATAAACAAAATAATGTTTTGGTGAAATTTTTTACGATTTTAGAAAGATCGTGTAAACGTAGAGGAACAAAGTAGTAAATAAAAAATCAAGGATTTACAATCACTAGAACAAAAATTATGTTTTTTCAAAATTGAAGTTATTTTATTTTATTTTCAAACGATATACTAAGAGATGAGCATTTCAAAATAACATCCCAAAAATTTTAATTTTCAAAAAATCATATCTTTTTTTTCTAATGATTGTAAAAATTTGATTTTTTTAACTTTATATCCTACTTTTGAATGGTTGTTCTGAAACTGTATAGTGTTTCGCCAGAAAAAAATATTTAACTAACAACTTTGCCTGCAAAGCAAAAACAAACTGACTGACCTAATTTCTCCAGCAAAAGGACATAAGGTCAAGTCTCTTCCTTATAATAAATTAATTTCTGACGAACTGTATCTGTATTTCCTGTGACGTCAATAAAAACCCTAACCAAACTAACGAAATTCAGTAACTTTTATCTAATCTTCACAATTTAAGGTTGAATTCCAAAGTTTGAAATATGCCTAATCAAGTAAGGTTACATAACTTCATGTTCCGATATCGACTCTAAATATTATCATTTCTTACCTAACTATTTTTTGATAAAAATTCTTACCAATTTGAATCTTTTTCGATAAATGATTTTTGGTTAGTTTACAAAGTGATGGTATTAACTATACAATGTTAGTTATTTTTAATACAAAATATTTTCATCTAAAATATTGTAATTTGAAATATTGAATCAGTTAAAATAACATAACTGATACATTATGTGAGAAAAACATTATTTCAACTCTCAACATTATCTTTTGAATATTAGAAGTGCTAGTGCTATCTCACTATTTTTTACTTGTCATGTCTGCATAACCAATACAATTGACAAAATCACGAGTTGTATGTTCACTCAAGTACCTGAGTTTACTAAATGAGAATCAAATAGCATTGTTCTTACTCACCTTTTTATGCATTCTATTAGTGCCTACTAGAATTAATAATCCTATATCACTTTTCATATAAATAGAGCGTTTTAAAAAACTTTTTTTTGAACAATCCGAGATAACAAAAATAGACAATACACACAATTGAATTTTATACTCTGTCAGTACTTCGATATCGTCAAGTAACAAAACTACACTCTCTCTCGGCTCAATTTTGTAAAAAAAAAAAAAAAGAAAACACTAATTTTGAAAATTATTAATACAAAATGGAAACCAATTTCCTCTACATGTGTATTTCATTCATTTTGATCTCATCATTACCACAAAGTATACANCCAATTTCCTCTACATGTGTATTTCATTCATTTTGATCTCATCATTACCACAAAGTATACATCCAGCAAAAATCTTATCAGTTACATTTATTTCTACCAAGAGTAACTTAATCACTTATCAACCTCTTTTTCATGCACTTGCAAATAAAGGACATGAGGTCACTGTCTTGACCCCATACAAATTGAATCAGAATGTTAATAACCTTAGAGAAATTGTTACAATTGATCTTGAACAACTTTCAAAAAATGAAAATACATTAAAAGAATATCCTAATATATTCGAAATGAAAGATAAAGGTTATCATACAAATCCAATGCTCATGTTCAACGCCTTCGCAAACCTTTGTCGTGAGACCTATTCCCTCCCACATGTTCAAGCGGTCATGAAAGAACAATTTGATTTAGTAATTTTTCAAGAATTTTACAATGAATGTACGGCTGGATTTGTACACAAATTGAATACTACAGTCATCAGTATCAGTCCTGTATCAGCACCATCATGGCTCACATCTAATATCGGTGGACATATGCCTCCTTCATTTGTTCCAAATATTTTCGGTAGCTATACTAGTCGAATGAATTTTTATGAAAGAACAATGAATTTTTTAGTGGAAGTGACAGTAAGTCTAATTAGAGATTTTTACTATGAACCATGGATGGTAAGTATTTATAGAGAAAAATTAGGTGACCCTACTATTCCATCATCAGATGTAATATTTAAAAATACAAGTCTTATTTTGTCAAATGGACACTTTGTATTGGGATCACCAAAACCATTTCTACCTGATGTGGTTGAAGTTGGAGGTATGCATTGTAGACCAGCCCAACCGCTACCAAAAGTAAGTTACAATAATTTACATTGATATTTTGCTTCAAAATTTTTCTATTTTCTATGTATAATTTTATATCATTTAATTAGGATTTGGATGATTTTGCTAATAGTAATAAAGATGGCTTTATTCTCTTCAGTATGGGGACAGCATTGAAAGGTAGTACCATGCCAGAAGAAAAACGAAAGCAAATANTACCATGCCAGAAGAAAAACGAAAGCAAATACTCGGAGCATTTTCAAAATTGAAACAAAATGTCCTTTGGAAATGGGAAACAGAGACAATGCCCGATTTACCAAAAAATGTAAAGTTGATCAAATGGCTTCCACAACAGGACATTTTGGGACATCCCAAACTCAAGTAATACAAAAATTAACCCTAAACAACTTAAAAATCAATGTATTGAACATGATTTTCTATTGGTANACTCGGAGCATTTTCAAAATTGAAACAAAATGTCCTTTGGAAATGGGAAACAGAGACAATGCCCGATTTACCAAGAAATGTAAAGTTGATCAAATGGCTTCCACAACAGGACATTTTGGGACATCCAAAACTCAAGTAATACAAAAATTAACCCTAAACAACTTAAAAATCAATGTATTGAACATGATTTTCTATTGGTAGATTGTTTATAACACACGGTGGATTCGGAGGTACTACTGAATCAGTCTATCATGGAGTTCCACTGGTAGGAATCCCAATACAAGGTGACCAACTCTTTAATATGCAAAATGCAGAAAAATTAGGGTTTGCCATCAATTTTGACTATTTGAAAATTAACGAGGATACACTCTACAAAGCCATTATGACAGTTATCAATGAACCCAAGTAAGTTACAGAAATTACCTAAATGCAGTTATTTCAACTGAATTTAGGTATCGCTGGTATCTTTCTTCTGTTTAGTATCATATCTTAGTAAATTTTATATCAATTTTTAGATATAAACAATCTGCAATGGCTCTATCAAAAGCTTTTCGAGATCAACCGGATAAACCACTAGATAGAGCAGTTTTCTGGACTGAATATGTCCTCAGACACAAAGGTGAAATCACAGTTAAAATTCTAATTCTAACTTCCCTTCAAGTAATACTGTCTACAATAATATTTATTACTTCTACTCAGGTGCTGTTCACCTACGATCTGTTGCAAGGGACTTGACATTTATTCAATACCATTCCCTCGATGTCATTGGATTTCTATTAACCATAATACTCACAGTACTCTACATCCTCTATGCAATATTTAGATTTATTGTTAGAAAACTTTGTGTTCCAAAAGTCAAGACATCTTCGGATTTACGAAAAAAGAAAAATTAACAGAACATACTGCAGTAGACCACGGCTTCAACTATTGTGTAGGAACCAGAAAATCCAGTTCATAGCAGCCGATATTCATTACAACCGAATTATGAACAACTACCAAATTTAAAGTTATGTTCATAACATCCGCTATTTTTTATTTTCCTTTGTTCACTTAGTTTCTTTTTCTAATCTGCTAACCTCACAACCGAAATCAAACAAGAATTGACTTGAGCAGAAAACAAAAAGAGTGACAAAATAATGTAGAATGTCTTCAATATTATACACGGCTAGAATTATTTAGTATTTACTAAGTCTTTAATAAGGGATAAAAAATAATAGAAAATATCTAGGTAAAAAAAAAAAAAAAAAAAAGAAAATTAAAATCTTAGGAACAGTCGTATTTTGGTAGATGTACCAAGGAATAATATCAAATTTATTGGTTCAATGATTGAAAACTTTATTTCTTCATTTATTTGCAACGCACATTATTAAATAGGTTGAACTTTTTCAACAAAATACGAGGGGTTTACCTTTTCATATTGCACACTTTCACACTTTCACACTTTCACAGAAGTGTGAAGGAGAAGTGCGAAACTCCTCCCCAGAAAGTGTAAAGAACCAATTACAGAAGTGCAGAAAAACAGGTCTCACCCGAAAAAATTTCATACTTGAGCACTTTCACACTTTCACAGAAGTCTTTACAAAAGTGTGAAAACACGCCCCAAAATTCAAAATATGCCAATGAGACTCCACAGCGGGACAAAGTGTGAAAGTGTGAAAGTGATCAGGTAATTTTTTTCACACTTGTTTACACTTCTAATTCTCCGTCAATTTGAAACGTGATTCAAAACTTCAGATTTTTGTTTCAATTGTTTTCAAAATTTGGATTAACGACAAAAATTATTTAAAACAAAATTACCTGCTCAACCTCAATTAAATTCAGGTAAATTTCATCTTCCTTTGACTCATTAGCAGAACCAAGATCCTCCAAATCGTGCAAAGCATCCTCAAATATATTGCAAATAATATTTTACTAAATAATAGTAAATAACTAAATAACTTTACTAAATAATTTAATTACTAAAACTCAAGTAGAAGTTACTTCAAAACTAGGGCTCACCCGATTCCTCTTCACACTTTTGCACACTAGTACAGAAAGAGTTGAAATATTTTCAAGTGTGAATTGCATAGAGGTCTCACCCGTTGTAGCTTCACACTCATGCGCGCTTCAACATAAGTATGCAATAAAGTCATCTGTGAAAGTGTGAAACTAAAAAGGTAGACCCCAAGGGCTTTGTTCATCTCTCACGATGGAGAAATGAAAGGCTAGACCTCAAATCATAGTTCATTATACCCGAGTCTGCATTTTAGCCGAATTCAGTTTGATTGAGGTTTTTTATAATAATGTGCTTATTTCTAGGCATGAATCGTTAGTTTAGGGTTCATCATAACCGCGGTTCCNTATTTTCAAGTGTGAATTGTATAGAGGTCTCACCCGTTGTAGCTTCACACTCATGCGCGCTTCAACATAAAAGTATGCAATAAAGTCATCTGTGAAAGTGTGAAACTAAAAAGGTAAACCCTAGGGCTTTGTTCATCTCTCACGATGGAGAAATGAAAGGCTAGACCTCAAAACATAGTTCATTATACCCGAGTCTGCATTTTAGCCGAATTCAATTTGATCGAGGTTTTTTATAATAATGTGCTTATTTCTAGGCATGAATCGTTAGTTTAGGGTTCATCATAACCGCGGTTCCATTACACCTATGTCATAATAAACGAGTTCCACTGTATTAGTATCTCTCATCTATGGTTTGCGACTTATTAGTATGGTCAGTGCAGTGTTATGGGCAAGGCCGACCAAATGATGATTTTGCACTAAAATATTGTAATTTCAAATACTGATTCGGTAATAGTGGTTATTTGTGTGAGCACCATTATATCAGGAGTTTCCAAGCCTTGTATAAATTATCTTTTCAACATTTACAGAACAAAGTAATCTCATTTTGTTATATTTTACTTATCATTTCTGAATAACCATTACGATTGACTAATCACGAGGTATAGATTAACTCCTGATATTTTTGAATAAAAATATAATAACCTTGCATTGTTACTCAATTTCTTAAGTGTTCCATTAGTAACCTACTCTCATTAATAATTTTTCATATAAATAGAGTATTAAAAAAATTTAGATAACAAAAATTAACTTATTAATACTCTATTAACTCCAATACTCTGTCAGTATACCGGTGTCGATACAGTCCAGTAACAAAAATACAATCTCTCAAATCAGTTCGTTTTTTTTTTAAACAAAAAAAGACACATTTATTTGGAGAAATATTAACACAAAATGGAAACCAATTTCCTCTACATGTGTATTTCATTCATTTTGATCTCATCATTACCACANTTTAAACAAAAAAAGACACATTTATTTGGACAAATATTAACACAAAATGGAAACCAATTTCCTCTACATGTGTATTTCATTCATTTTGATCTCATCATTACCACAAAGTATACATCCAGCAAAAATCCTATCAGTTACATTTATTTCCACCAAGAGTAACTTAATTACTTATCAACCTCTTCTTCATGCACTTGCAAATAAAGGACATGAAGTCACTCTCCTCGCTCCATATATATTCAACAAGAAAATTAAGAATTTTAGAGAAATCGTTACAGTTGATCTTGACAAACAAATGGAATCTGGAGAAATGTTTAAAGAAATGCCTAATATGTTTGAAATGAAGGATAAAGGTTATAATATGAATCCAATTCTCCTGTTCAATGTCTTTGCTAATGGTTGCCGTGAGCACTATGACCTACCACATGTCCAAGCAATTATGAAGGAACAATTTGATTTAGTAATTTTTCAAGAATATTTCAATGAATGTACTGCTGGTTTTGTACACAAATTGAATACTACAGTGGTCAGTATCAGTCCTTTATCAGCACCATCATGGCTCACATCTAATGTCGGTGGACATATGCCTCCTTCATTTGTCCCAAATATTTTCAGTAGTTATACTAGTCGGATGAATTTTTATGAAAGAACAATGAATTTTTTAGTGGAAGTGGCAGTGAGTCTAGTAAGAGATTATTATTATGAACCATTGATGGAAAGTATTTATAGAGAAAAATTAGGTGATCCTACTATTCCATCATCAGATACAATATTTAAAAATACAAGTCTTATTTTGTCAAATGGACACTTTGTATTGGGATCACCAAAACCATTCTTACCTAATGTCATCGAGGTTGGAGGTATGCATTGTAGACCAGCTCAACCCCTACCCAAAGTAAGTATACAACAATTCCATTGACATTTTTACTCAGAACCTTTTTTTTATCGCAACATTATTCCAACGAAAGAGGACTCACCTCANCAATTCCATTGACATTTTTACTCAGAACCTTTTTTTTATCGCAACATTATTCCAACGAAAGAGGACTCACCTCAATTTTTGAAAAATTATTTCAATTTTTTTACGCTAATTCCGAAGATCATATTAATTTTTGGGGAGGAAATGTTACTTCAAGAGACGGGATATTTACGGATGGTTTCCTTGGAGTATACCCTAATTTCTTAGAATGTACAATTTTGTTTCATTTTTGATTAGGATTTGGAAGATTTTGCTAATAGTAATAAACATGGCTTCATTCTCTTCAGTATGGGGACNCAATTCCATTGACATTTTTACTCAGAACCTTTTTTTTATCGCAACATTATTCCAACGAAAGAGGACTCACCTCATTTTTTTTACGCTAATTCCGAAGATCATATTAATTTTTGGGGAGGAAATGTTACTTCAAGAGACAGGATATTTATGGATGGTTTCCTTGGAGTATACCCTAATTTCTTAATATGTACAATTTTGTGTCATTTTTGATTAGGATTTGGAAGATTTTGCTAATAGTAATAAACATGGCTTCATTCTCTTCAGTATGGGGACAATATTAAAAGGTAGTATCATGCCAGAAGAGAAACGGAAACAAATCCTTGGAGCATTTTCAAAGTTGAAACAAAATGTTCTTTGGAAATGGGAGACAGAGACAATGCCTGATTTACCAAAAAATGTGAAATTGAGCAAATGGATTCCACAACAGGACATTCTGGGACATCCAAAACTCAAGTGAGACAAAATGAAGCCTAAAAACCCTAACCTAACCAGCTTAAAAATCTCATTTGCATAACTTATCCAACAATATAATTATAAAATCAAACATAATTTTCTATATCTAGATTGTTTGTGACACATGGTGGGTTCGGAAGTACTACTGAGTCAGTCTATCATGGTGTTCCACTTGTAGGAATCCCAATGCAAGGTGACCAACTCTTTAATATGCAAAATGCAGAAAAATTAGGGTTTGCCATCAATTTTGATTATTTTAAAATTACCGAAGACAAACTCTCCGAAGCAATTAACAAAGTCATCAATGACCCCAAGTAAGTTAAACAAATTTACCTAAATTGCAGTTATTTCAACTGGTTTTAGGTATCACTGGTAATCTTTCTTCTGTTCACTGTCATAGGAAATTTTTCACACATGTAGTACTTGATTATTAATTAAATTCGTATTTTTTTATTTATCCTAAATCTACGATTTTGCCCAAGCAGGCCGTGTACAGCCGCCATTTTTGTCAAACTTGGGGTCTTCGCACATAAGACGGATTTTTTACATTAGACTCTCAGTATTACAATCCTCCGAGTTTTTTTTTTTTTTAAATCCCGACTTTAGTAGGAATATTTGCCGCTAGTTGTGCAATCGAAGAATAAAATGTAGCCATTTTGTACTTAAAAAGTTTGACTTTTGACCCATTGTCATCTGTGCCCCAAGTGACCTTGCACCCTAAAATCTTTACTAGGATTTTAGCATTATTATTCTGAGTCATGTTAATTCTAGTATAATTTGGCAACAATACTTTTAGATTAAATTCGTTCTCACTTAGTAGTAAAGTAAAGTTGGGGTAAAAACACCACAGAAGATAGCTATACTGAGAGTCTAATGCAAAAAAAAAACCGACTCTTCTACGTCTCTTCTTGACTGAGAAAAACAGACATGAAGTTTGACTGAAATGGCGACTTTGTATGACGAATTCAACATGAAAGAATAATTAAAAAGAAATTTGAATGTTGCTTCATCATCTTCGAGTACCTTTAAATATAATTTGAACAGATTACGTAACTAAAACTCTCCGCGTCGAGCCGAAAAAGTACTGTGGACAATATGATTTAAATATTATATTAATTTTAAGATACAAAGAAACTGCCATGACTCTATCAAGAGCTTTTCGAGATCAACCAGATAAACCACTGGATAGAGCAGTTTTTTGGACTGAATATGTCCTCAGACACAAAGGTAAAATTACAGTCAAAATTCTAAATTTGAACTTCATTTGCAGCAATACTGTTCACAATAATATTTATTACTTTTATTCAGGTGCTGTTCATCTACGATCTGCTGCAACGGATTTGACATTTATCCAATACCATTCCCTCGATGTCATTGGATTTCTATTAACCATAATACTTACAGTACTCTACATCCTCTATGCCATACTTAGATTTATTGTTAGAAAATTTTGTGTTCCAAAAGTCAAGACATTTTCGGATTTACGAAAAAAGAAAAATTAACGAAACATACTACAGTGGACCACGGCTTTAACAATATTTTGTTAAAGTGTACCAAGAAATTCAGTTCATAACAGCCGATATATATTATAGCTAAATAATGAACAACTACTAAATTTAAAGTGATGTTCATAACATCCGATATTTTTTATTTTTCTTTGTTCACTTATTTTCTTTTTCTAATCTGCTAACCTCACAACCGAAATCAAACAAGAATTCACTTGAGCAGAAAACAAAAAGTGTGATAAAATAGTGTAGAATGTCTTCAATATTATACACTCCTAGAATAATTTACTACGCCCGTTTTATACTTCATATCATTCGTCCTTCATTCGAAGGAAATACAGTATGATTGTTGAATATTTGCAATAAAATTTGCAATCCAATTTACCTTGACAATTAAGATTTTTGCAAAACTTCCTTAATCATGCTGCATTTCATTCGAATAAAAAACAAATAAAACGGGCGTTAGTAAGGGCCGAATTTAAGTAAGCCACTCAAACTCAAGTGATAAGGAGTCTAAATTGGAGTGTTGTGAGAGCTGATTCGAATCTCAACTCCAAACTTCCATGCCACATCAATGGAAGAAACTCGTTCTTGATTACCAACTCTTCTCTCAAAGAATTACTCAAGTCGAGTCAACCCAAACACTCACTCAAGTGGTGTACCTAAATCCGGCCCTAAGACTTTAATAAAAGATAAAAAAAAAATAGAAAATTAAAATCTTAGGAACAGTCGTATTTTGTTATATATGTACTAAGGAGTAATAGCAAAAAATATTGGTTCAATGATTGAAAACTGATTGACCACAACCATTAGTGCCACTTCTTTCGGTTTAATTTAACCACAAAAGAAAGGCTAACGAAATTTGGTTATATTTATCTATTCTTCAAGATTTCAGGTTGAATTACTAAGTTTGAAATATACCTTAATTTTGCAAGTTTAGGTAACTTTATGCTCCCATATATTGATTCAAAAAATTATCAAAACGTTACTTATCTAAACTTTTTTTTTTGTTAAAAATTCTTAACAAATCTCATTCGGTTTGAATCTTTTTCGATAAACTTCGATATTTGTTGTAATATGAGTGAACTATTTTTGAATACAAAATATTTTGTATTAAAATATTGTAATTTGAAATACTGAATCGATAATAGTGGTTCATTTGTATGAACACTATTATATGAGGAGTTTCCAAACCTTGTATAAATTATCTTTTGAACATTTACAGAATAAAGTATTGAGGGTATTCCTGATTTTGATTATAAGATAAAAAGTTGTTAAATTTTAAATATTTTTATTTTATAAAAAGGTGACATCATTTTATACGTCTATGATTGGTCTGATTATTTTTCCTCTCCGTTAAAGTTTAATTAGCTCAGGGGCATCTTTTTGCTTTTTATTTTTATTGTTAAAATGCAAATTAAATAACGTCAACTGAGGAGGAGAAAGGTCAAACTCACACTTTTTATTTCATGTTGTAGTTGAAGATTGAAACTTACGATGTGACCAAAGCGAAAGAACAAAAATTTAATATATTCATTTTTACGCTAGTAAACTGCATGAGTCAGCTGTTAGTAGTAAACTTTTTTGTTCTTTGGCTTTGGTCATTGCGGTACTTTGTTATCTCAGCTTTCCTCTCATGCATTCTCTCAACTACAACATGCAAAAGAGGCAAGGGAAATTTTTGTAATAACAAAGTCAAAAATAAATGTCAACATAACAACATTTGACTTTTTACCCTTCCCGATATCCTCATTATATCACTCATTAAAATATATCAAATAAAAATTTAACACTTAACCAAGCCAGGTGGAATACCCTCATTATCTCATTCGGTTATTTTTTACTTGTCACTTCTGAACAACTATTACGATTGACGAATCACGTGGTATAGACTAACTTCTGATATTGTTGCATAAAAATATAACAACCTTNCCAAGCCAGGTGGAATACCCTCATTATCTCATTCGGTTATTTTTTACTTGTCACTTCTGAACAACTATTACGATTGACGAATCACGTGGTATAGACTAACTTCTGATATTGTTGCATAAAAATATAACAACCTTGCATTGTTACCAGTTTCTTGTGTTCTATTAGCGCCTACTGTAATTAATAATAATTTTTAATCCGTCATATAAAAGGAGCATTAAAACAAAAAATATTTTTTAAAGAACAATTCTAATTGACTCCTTTCACTCTATCAATATAAAAGTAACAGTCCAGTAACGAGAATACAAACTCTCAAGTCAGTTCGTTTTTGTAAACAANTACTCTATCAATATAAAAGTAACAGTCCAGTAACGAGAATACAAACTCTCAAGTCAGTTCGTTTTTGTAAACAACAAAAAACACACTTATTTGTAGAAATATTAATACAAAATGGAAACCAATTTTCTCTACATGTGTATCTCATTCATTTTGATTTCATCATTACTACAAAGTATATATCCAGCAAAAATCCTATCAGTTACATTTATTTCCACCAAGAGTAACTTAATCACTTTTCAACCTCTTCTTCATGCACTTGCAAATAGAGGACATGATGTCACTCTCCTCTCTCCATACAAATTAAACAAGAAAATTAATAATTTTAGAGAAATCGTTACAGTTGATCTTGAAAATCGCTGGGAATCTGGAGAAATATTTAAAAAATTACCTAATATGTTTGAAATGAAGGATAAAGGCTATCATATGAATCCAACTCTCCAGTTCAAAGTCTTCGAGAAGAGTTGCCGTGAGCAATATGACCTACCACAAGTCCAAGCAATCATGAAAGAACAATTTGATTTAGTAATTTTTCAAGAATATTTTAACGAATGTGCGGCTGGATTTGTGCACAAATTGAATACTACAGTGGTCAGTATCAGTCCTTTATCAGCACCATCATGGCTCACATCTAATATTGGTGGACATATGCCTCCTTCATTTGTACCAAATATTTATAGTAGCTATACTAGTCGGATGAATTTTTATGAAAGAACAATGAATTTTTTAGTGGAAGTAGCAGTGAATCTAATTAGAGATTTTTACTATGAACCATGGATGGAAAGTATTTATAGAGAAAAATTAGGTGATCCTACTATTCCATCATCAGATGTAATATTTAAAAATACAAGTCTTATTTTGTCAATTGGACACCATGTATTGGGGGCACCAAAACCATTCTTACCTAATGTCATCGAGGTTGGAGGTATGCATTGTAGACCAGCTCAACCCTTGCCCAAAGTAAGTTACTACAATTTCATTTATGTTTTTACTCAAAAAAAAATTTCTTTTTTTGAAATCGGAGCATCCCAAGAAAAACGTCTTAACCTCCATGTTTCAAAAAAAAAAAATTTGACGCTGATCCCGATAATCCCGAATATCCTATTCATTTTAGGGGAAGTTACCCTTAAGGGTCCTCGGAAAAATTTGTACGGACGGGTTATTTACGGATGTTTTTCTTGGAATATAACCTTAATTTCTAATATGTACAATTTTGTATCATTTTTGATTAGGAGTTGGAAGATTTTGCTAATAGTAATGAACATGGCTTCATTCTCTTCAGTATGGGGACACATTTGAAAGGTAGTACAATGCCAGAAGAGAAAAGGAAGCAAATAATTGGAGCATTTGCAAAATTGAAACTAAACGTACTTTGGAAATGGGAGACAGAGAAAATGCTCGATTTACCAAAAAATGTTAAATTGATGAAATGGATTCCACAACAGGATATTCTGGGACATCCAAAACTCAAGTGAGACAAAATGAAACCTTAAAAACCCTTACCCTAACCAACCTAAAAATCTCATTCNACTCAAGTGAGACAAAATGAAACCTTAAAAACCCTTACCCTAACCAACCTAAAAACCTCATTTGTATAATTTATCCAATAATATAATTTATAAAATTAAACATAATTATATATTTGCAGAGTGTTTGTGACACACGGTGGATACGGAGGTATTACTGAGTCAGTCTATCATGGCGTTCCACTTGTAGGAATCCCAATGCAAGGTGATCAATTCTCTAATATGCAAAATGCAGTAGAATTAGGGATTGCCATCAATTTTGACTATTTTAAAATTACCGAAGAGAAACTCTCCGAAGCCATTAACAAAGTCATCAATGACCCCAAGTAAGTTAAACAAATTAGAAATTACCCAAATTACTGCTATTCCAACTAGCTCTAGGTAATTACTGGTATCTTTCTTCTTTAGTTTAGTATCATATTTGTAAACTTTATATCAATTTTTAGATATAAAGAAACTGCTATGACTCTATCAAGAGTTTTTCGAGATCAACCGGATAAACCACTGGATAGAGCAGNGAAATGGATTCCACAACAGGATATTCTGGGACATCCAAAACTCAAGTGAGACAAAATGAAACCTTAAAAACCCTAACCCTAACCAACCTAAAAACCTCATTTGTATAATTTATCCAATAATATAATTTATAAAATTAAACATAATTATATATTTGCAGAGTGTTTGTGACACACGGTGGATACGGAGGTATTACTGAGTCAGTCTATCATGGAGTTCCACTTGTAGGAATCCCAATGCAAGGTGATCAATTCTATAATATGCAAAATGCAGTAGAATTAGGGATTGCCATCAATTTTGACTATTTTAAAATTACCGAAAAGAAACTCTCCGAAGCCATTAACAAAGTCATCAATGACCCCAAGTAAGTTAAACAAATTAGAAATTACCCAAATGACTGCTATTTCAACTAGCTCTAGGTAATTATTTGTAAACTTTATATCAATTTTCAGATATAAAGAAACTGCTATGACTCTATCAAGAGTTTTTCGAGATCAACCGGATAAACCACTGGATAGAGCAGTTTTCTGGACTGAATATGTCCTCAGGCACAAAGGTGAAATTACAGTCAAATGTCTAAGTTGAACTTTAATTGAAATAATATTTATTATTCTCATTCAGGTGCTGTTCACCTACGATCTGCTGCAACGCATTTGACATTTATTCAATATCATTCTCTCGATGTCATTGGATTTTTATTAACCATTATACTCACAGTACTCTACATCCTTTACTACATACTTAGATTAATTGTCATAAACCTTTGTGGTTCAAAAATCAAATCTTTAGATTTAGGAAAAAAGAAAATTTAGAGAACAACTTCAATCAAATGAATTATTCATCTGATTACAACAAAATTTCTTCCTGTTGCAATAAATAACTAATTTTGATATAGTTTTTAATCTCAATCACTAATTGCAACTAAAGAGATAAATTATATTCTGTTAAACTCATCATAATCGATAGCAAGAGAATTCGATTCATCAAGAATCAATCTTAGNAAGATAAATTATATTCTGTTAAACTCATCATAATCGATAGCAAGAGAATTCGATTCATCAAGAATCAATCTTAGAACAAGCCTTCATCTAAGTAACACAGATTCCCGATTCCTTCATTATTGTCGATTTTCTTATGTTAATATTTATTGTTAAGACTAACAATGAAACTAGTTCCACTNAAAATCAAATCTTTAGATTTAGGAAAAAAGAAAATTTAGAGAACAACTTCAATCAAATGAATTATTCATCTGATGACAACAAAATTTCTTCCTGTCGCAATAAATAACTAATTTTGATACAGTTTTTAATCTCAATCACTAATTGCAACTAAAAAGATAAATTATATTCTGTTAAACTCATCATAATCGATAGCAAGAGAATTCGATTCATCAAGAATCAATCTTAGAACAAGCCTTCATCTAAGTAACACAGATTCCCGATTCCTTCATTATTGTCGATTTTCTTATGTTAATATTTATTGTTAAGACTAACAATGAAACTAGTTCCACTAAAAAATAATACCATTACTTATTATTGCATTAGAATTAAAATGAAACAATTGTAAAACTCAACCATTATTCTCCGTATAACTACTTTAGAAGAGAGAGAATGGAGAGCTTTCGATTTGTGCCAATTTGATTTGTCCTTGGCACAACTAGGACTTTCACCGTCTAATCGATTACACCTATACTGGGACAATTTGAGAATGAGCCAGGAAATATTCCCACTTTTGTACTCTTTTNATTACACCTATACTGGGACAATTTGAGAATGAGCCAGGAAATATTCCCACTTTTGTACTCTTTTGGGCCAAATATTTGTCTCACTTCTCAGCCAATCCCAATTCAAGTTTTTACGCGCGAAATAATCAAGACAATTTGAACTATTTGTTGTAATTTGTTTTAATCATTACGGTTTCGGTTTTACGTTTTAATAATTCAATTAGTTAATTTAATTAGCTGAAGACTCAATTCTTGTAGATTGACTAGTCTTAGCATCAGTTTTGTAAGGTAGAGATTCTGAGGTAAGTTTGAATAATTTTAATTATTATTTTGAATGCAACTATTGCATTTAGTGGAAGTTGGGAAAAAAATTTAAACTATTTAAAATGCACATGACTAAACCACAGAAAAATCTATCGTGTCGTGCCGTGCCGTAGAGTGCTATGCAGTGCCGTGTGCTGCCGTGGTGTGCCGTGTACTAAAGTGGAGTGCTGTGTGATGCCGTGGTGTGCTGTGTGCTGCCGTGGAGTGGCATGTGCTGACGTGGATTGCCGTGTGCTGACGTGGATTGCCGTGTGCTACCGTGGAGTGCCGTGTCCACTGCACTCCACGGCAGCACACGGTATCACACGACACTCCACGGCAGCACACGGTATCACACGACACNAATTTAAACTATTTAAAATGCACATGACTAAACCACAGAAAAATCTATCGTGTCGTGCCGTGCCGTAGAGTGCTCTGCAGTGCCGTGTGCTGCCGTGGAGTGCCGTGTACTAAAGTGGAGTGCTGTGTGATGCCGTGGTGTGCTGTGTGCTGCCGTGGAGTGCCATGTGCTGACGTGGATTGCCGTGTGCTGACGTGGATTGCCGTGTGCTACCGTGGAGAGCCGTGTCCACTACACTCCACGGCATCACACGACACTCCACGGCAGCACACGGTATCACACGACATTCCACAGCAGCACACGACAGAACAAGGCAATCGACGGCAGCACCGGGCACTCCACTGCAGCACAGGGCAATCATCAGCAATCATCGGCAATCATCGGCAGCACACGGTACCCCATCACGCTCTACGGCAACACACGGCGTCATACAGCACTCTACGGTAGCACACGCCATCACAGGGCACTCAACGGCTTCATACGGCACTCCACTTCAGCACACGGCACTCGACGGCATCACACGGCACCCCACCACACTCCACGGCAACACACGGCAGCAAACGACAATCCACGGCAACACACGGCACTCCATGGCAGCACGCGGCACTCCACGGCAGCACACTTCACTCCACGGTAGCACACGGTTCTCCACGGCTTCACACGGCACTCCACAGCAACACACGGCAGCAAACAGCACTCAACGGCACTCAACATCACACGGCAACCCACGACACCCCATGGCATCACACGGCACTCCAGGGTAACAAACACCACTCCACGGCAACACACGGCATCACACGGCACCCCACGGAAACAAACGGCACTCCCCGGTAGCACACGGCATGACACGGAACTCCACGGCAGCACACGGATCTGTACGGCTTCACACGGCATTCCACGGCATCACACGTTTCTATACGGCATTCCACGGCATTCCACAGCAGCATACGGCACACCACGGCAGTCAACGGCATCACACGGCAACTGACGGCATCACACCACAACTGACGGCATCACACGGCAACTGACGGCATCACACGTCGCTTCACGGCAGCACAAAGCATCACACACGTCTCCGTCTTCACACGGCAGCACACGGCACTCCACGGCAACATACGGCAATCATCGGCAATCATCGGCAGCACACGGTACCCCATCACGCTCTACGGCAACACACGGCATCATACAGCACTCTACGGTAGCACACGCCATCACAGGGCACTCAACGGCTTCATACGGCACTCCACTTCAGCACACGGCACTCGACGGCATCACACGGCACCCAACCACACTCAACGGCAACACACGGCAGCAAACGACAATCCACGGCAACACACGGCACTCCATGGCAGCACGCGGCACTCCACGGCAGCACACTTCACTCCACGGTAGCACACGGTTCTCCACGGCTTCACACGGCACTCCACAGCAACACACGGCAGCAAACAGCACTCAACGGCACTCAACATCACACGGCAACCCACGACACCCCATGGCATCACACGGCACTCCAGGGTAACAAACACCACTCCACGGCAACACACGGCATCACACGGCACCCCACGGAAACAAACGGCACTCCCCGGTAGCACACGGCATGACACAGAACTCCACGGCAGCACACGGATCTATACGGCTTCACACGGCATTCCACGGCATCACACAACAGCATACGGCACACCAAGGCAGTCTACGGCATCACACGGCAACTGACGGCATCACACGTCGCTTCACGGCAGCACAAAGCATCACACACGTCTCCGTCTTCACACGGCACTCCTCAGCAACACACGGCAGCACACGGCACTCCACGGCAGCATACGGCACTACATGGCATCACACGGCAACCCACTGCAGCATACGGCATACCACGGCGGAACTCCAGGGCAATCCACGGCACTCCAATTCAGCACACGCCACTCCGCGGTAGCAGTCGTCAGCACACGGCACTCCCCGGCTGCACACGGCACTCGACGGCATCACACAACAAATGGCACTCCGCGGCATCGCACGGGACTGCACGGTAGCACACGGCATTACACTGAACTCCACGGCGGCACTCCACGGTAGACCACGGCATCACACCGATCTCTACGGCTTCACACAGCACTCCACAACAACACGGCAGCAGACGGCATCACACGGCAGCAAACGGCATCACACGGCACACTACGGCACTTAACAGCACTACGGGCACTCCACGGTAGACCACGGCATCACTCGGATCTCTACGGCTTCACACGGCAGCATACGGCACACCACGGCATCACACATCACTCTACGGTAGCACAAGGCATCACTATATGGTAGCACAAGGCATCACACGGATCTCCACGGCTTCACACGGCATTCCGCAGCAACACACGGCACTCCACGGCAGCACTCGTCAGCACNGCACACGGATCTCCACGGCTTCACACGGCATTCCGCAGCAACACACGGCACTCCACGGCAGCACTCGTCAGCACACGGCACTCCACGGCGGCACACTGCAGCACACAGCACTCCAGTTCAACACACGGCACTCCACAGCAGCACACGGCACTCCACGACAGCACACGGCACTCCATGGCAACACACGGCACTCCACGGCAGCATACGGCACTCCATGGCAGCACACGGCATCACAAGGCAACCCACGGCATACCAAGGCGGGACTCCAGGGCCGTCCACGGCAGCACTCGTCAGCACACGGCAGCGCTCGTCAGCACACGGCAGCACGTGGCACCACACGGCGGCACACTGCAGCACACAGCACTCCAGTTCAACACACGGCACTCCACAGCAGCACACGCCACTGCACGGCACTCCACTTCAGTACAAGGCACTGCAGAGCACTGCATGGCACGCGACTGCAGATATTTCTGTGGTTTAGTCACTCCCATTTAAAATCAATTTGAAAGGGTAGGCGGAGGGAGCGAATTAGCCAAATTCAAAAATTCATTATGTCTCACGGCGAAACAACACTTTTGACTTGTCTCAAATTGAGCTGGGGAATTGTCATGTCTCAAATTCAGTGCTAGTTGTGCCAGGGACAAATCAAATTGGCACAAATCGAAACCTCTCCAATATTTAATTTGTATTGTCTTCTCATGCGTGTAACAAAATTGAGAATTGATTTGTGAAGATCTCCATGAAGTAAGAAAAGAAACAATAGAAATAGTGAAACATTCACTTTCAATATATATGGGCAAAATCTGCAATCTTTTTATCTAAACTAATTTTAACATATATATAGTTCATTCCAAAACTATAAGCGCAACATTTTTTTTTAAGAATTCAAAGAATTATTCGAAAATTCTTATCTATGTCATCAAATAACTATTCACTTTGAAGATAATCAATAGAATTTTAAGTTTCAAACATTAATTGTGGTTAAAACCAAAGTTAGAGATGAGATTATAATTTTAGGAAGGAGAAACGAGGGAAAGGTGTTCCAAAATTATAAGTGCACTCTCTAGTTTTTCAGTTTTACGGAAATCGTACCAATACCGTGTATATCCATCAGGGGTATCTAGACTAATTTATATATTCACTTCAGACAACATACNTTAAAACCAAAGTTAGAGATGAGATTATAATTTTAGGAAGGAGAAACGAGGGAAAGGTGTTCCAAAATTATAAGCGCACTCTCTAGTTTTTCAGTTTTACGAAAATCGTACCAATACCGTGTATATCCATCAGGGGTATCTAGACTAATTTATATATTCACTTCAGACAACATACNAAAATCGTACCAATACCGTGTATATCCATCAGGGGTATCTAGACTAATTTATATATTCACTTCAGACAACATACATCCATTTCCTACGCCATACGACCTTGCTATGAACTCAGATCAAACGCTTTAGTCTGCGCGCTCGAGTATTGACATGTTTCTTGTTTCTTTTTGTAAACATAAATGTTCTTACATGATGCCATTACGTTCTGAGTGGTATGTTTTGATACATTGAAGGTCAAATTAACTTAATTTTTGCTAAAGAGATGGATTACTTGCTTGATAGTATGAGGATTTGTCCTTTCTCCCTAGGAGAAAGTAACAATTTCAGGCCGGGTTTGGAATTCTGCCGTTAAATTTTTTTGTTTTTTAAGTTATTTCTAATGCAGAACCCTCGCCCAATTTGCGCTTCAATTTTAGCATTTAACAGCTTATTTAGCGAATGTGGTTTGACCTGACCTTTTTCAAATAAACTTATAATCTTTCCCCTTNCCTGACCTTTTTCAAATAAACTTATAATCTTTCCCCTTGGTATGACCCTCTAAATTATTTATATGACTGAAATTTTGATACGGAATCCATAATTTAAAGTCGTTAGTTTGATATAATTAACTTTCGAGATTAAATTCTAACAAAACAACTGAGGAAACTGAAAGACTAGAGAGTGTGCTTATAATTTTGGAACGTCTTTCCCTCGTTTTCTCCTTCCTAAAATTATAATCTCATCTCTAACTTTAGTTTNTGGTATGACCCTCTAAATTATTTATATGACTGAAATTTTGATACGGAATCCATAATTTAAAGTCGTTAGTTTGACATAATTAACTTTCGAGATTAAATTCCAACAAAACAACTGAGGAAACTGAAAGACTAGAGAGTGCGCTTATAATTTTGGAACGTCTTTCCCTCGTTTTCTCCTTCCTAAAATTATAATCTCATCTCTAACTTTAGTTTTAATCACAATTAATTTTTGAAACTTAAAATTCTATTGATTATCTTCAAAGTNTTAATCACAATTAATTTTTGAAACTTAAAATTCTATTGATTATCTTCAAAGTGAATAGTTATTTGATGACTTAGATAAGAATTATTGAATAATTCTTTGAATTCTGAAAAAAAAAANTCTTCAAAGTGAATAGTTATTTGATGACTTAGATAAGAATTATTGAATAATTCTTTGAATTCTGAAAAAAAAAATGTTGCGTTTATAGTTTTGGAATGAACTGTATAGGCAAAATTCGCAATATCTTCACGTAAATTATTATTCAATTTTCATCAGACAGAGAAGACTTTAATCAAGTTATACAAGGCGGATGAAAGTTTTATGCTACATAAACCAACTGGCAAAATTTTAAAAACTGTAATCGTATGCTGTTACAATGAAAAAGTCAATTTCAAAGCCCGATCCAAGTATATTTTTGAAAAAAAAAATCATATTGAAATAAATAATAACGAAGTGAAAAATTCAATTTTTTTTGATAATCGATTTATTAATTTTTTTTTACTGTTGTGTCGATTAAATTACTGAAAGTTTTCCAGTTGGTTCCTGTACTACCAATTGAGTATAAATTTCCAAGCGTCTTTTCGGCGCAATGCGAGAAAGGATCCAAGTCAAGTAAAACCTGATAATATATTTTTTAGCTGGAAATTTTGCCATCTATGTTGGAAATGAAAGTTTTACAATTAGAAAAATTGAATTAACTTCAAGCTTCATTAGAATCATTGTTAAGTTGCTAACAATTGTTACTAATTTTTTATATTTCACTTCAGCAACTTATTTCCAATAATTCCAAATTGTTGTTCGTCAATTTACTTTTTCTGCAATAAATGTCACTTACACTCTTTCTGATTGGTGGAATTATTATTCTTTTGCTCATGTCCACCGGGTTAATAAATTACTGTATAAATACTCTAACCCTATAAACTTTATAGCAATTTTTTTTTTGCAAAGTCAAAATTATTACGAATGCAATCAACATTGACAATACAATTTCTTAAATGGTATTAACTACTGTTTCTAGGACCAACTCCTATACCAATTTTGGGAAATCTTCATCAAGCTGGTTTTCAACCACACAAAGGATTTGTAAAATTAGGAAAACAATATGGTAAAATCTTTGCCTTTAATTATGCATCTTATCCAGCTGTAATTATAAACGACTTGAACCTCATGAAACGCTGTCTCAATGATCCAGACTTTTCAGGAAGACCTAAATTCTTTCCCTATCTAGAAAGGTTTGGTACTGGGACAACCTATAGTCGAGGAATTATAACTTCAGAACTAAAGCAATGGTCAGAACAACGAAGATTTGTAATTAAAAATCTTCGTGATTTTGGATTTGGAAAAATTTCAATGCAAGAAGTAATCAAAGAGGAAATTGAAGAGTTTATAGAAATACTGCGAAGAGATATTGGAAATTGAGAAACCAATCAACACTCGAGGATTATTCAATGCAGGTACTGGTACTGGTTAAAAATCAGTGGATGTTAATGCTCTATGCTAATTTCTGAAGTACATCAACGTATAATAAGTTTACAACACCTTAGGTTTAAAATGAGCCAAATATCCTCTCATATTTTGGCATGAAAAGAGTATTAACAAACTTACACTAATTCAACCAAGTTAAAATTCAGAAAACAAATCTTTTTAGTACACAAATTTTGATTTCTAATTTTGATTATTAGCCGTTTTGAATTCACTATGGAGAATTGTTACTGGTGCTCGAACACCTCATATTTCTTGGTGGCGCTGAAACAGTATGAAAAACTACTCAAAAAATAAAATACTTTCTTCAAAATTTTATAAATTCTTTAACAACTCTTCTTATTCATAAAATTCAGACAAGTACAACACTTAATTGGATTTCTCTAATACTGGCACTGAATCCACAAGCCCAACAAAAACTTTACAATGAGATTCTCAAGATAGTTGGAATTTCTAGACATCCTGATCTAAATGACCGACCTAATATGCCATTTACCGAGTGCTTAATTATGGAAGTCCTTCGAATTTCCTTTGTCTTTCCAATATCTGTTTTTCATAGTACTACAGAAGATGTCAATCTAGACTGTTTCTTCATTCCAAAGGATACCATCGTAACTCCAAATCTCTACGCGGTGTTACACAGTAAAGAAATTTGGGGTGATCCTGAAGTTTTTCGTCCAGAAAGATTTCTTTTACCTGATGGATCTGTAAATAAACAACATGAAGCTTTTCTTCCATTTTCATATGGAAAGCGTATCTGCTTAGGTAATTATAAATCTTATCTACCACCACCACATTAGTTAATGTTGGCTCTTATATTTAAAATCAATTAATTTTCAGGTGAGAAATTAGCAAAAGACACATTGTTTCTCTTCACTACGAGGTTAGTCTCTCCTTAGCAAAAAAAAAATTATATATTGAATTCTATATATTGTATTAGAATACAAATTTGTAATTCCTTACAAATTTAATTTCAATTTAACTTATGTCAGCAATTTCGAATGGCAACGGATCCAACTCAGCCAACACCCACACTCAAAACCAAACCTACTATTATACTCAGTCCTTGTCCACATCAGCTTATTTTCTATGACAGAGTTTAGTTTTATTAATGATTAAACATTTTGTTTTACATTTTGAAGTTCGTATGTACTTTTTTTTTTATTCTATTATTCTCACCTAACTAGATAATTTTTTGAATCTAAATCAATTCTGAAGTGGTTTATTCTTCGTCAAAGCGGTTCCCAAACTTTTATTATAAAGTTTGCGCGTACAACAGAATCAACTCCCACTCTTGATTATCACATCTACTATTATACTCAGAGTTTAGTTTTATTATAATTATTATAAACTTCGTTTCACTTTCAGCATACGTTTTTTGTTTTACATTTTGAATTGTTTATATAACTTTTTAACCTAATTTTTCTCACATGATTAGATTTATTTTGTAAATTGATTTCTTTTATCATATATCATGAACGGTTCACGAGGTAAACAAAAATTAGTATTAACTGATTAGACAAAGTCTAATTTCAATTTCCAAGTAATTAAAATGCCAAAATACTTAACCTAAAATCTCATTTCGCGCTAATTCGTTTATGTGATACGTGAATAGAACGGAAATTTAGACTACAAATCAGATGGCTTGTTGCTTCTTACAAAAGTTCCAAATGATTTCTGTATCAAGTACGGCCAAATAAATACGTTAAAAATTCCATATTATGTAACTTCATGTGAACATATAAAATATAAGATTTTTGAAGAGTTGAAGCACAATTCATCAAAATTTTAAACCTAGACTTTCAATCAATTTTCTATTATGCTGTTTAAAGCTTTAGACTTACTGGCTTTATTAATAAGACTGTCTATATTTTTCCAAAAGAAAGTAAAACTCAAATATTTTCTTGAAAAGATTTTACGAAATCTATTACTAATACGCAAAAAAAAAATCATAAAATAAAGCAAAATATTCTACTATTGTATAAAATTGTATTTGTTATCAGAATCTCTGTAATACTCACAAAAACTGTGTTAATTGTTAATAAGTTTATATGTTTATATGTCTCGAAGACTTAAATTATCAAGCAGCTGACCAGTGCAGTTGCGCAGTAAGTAAGTTGTAACAATATTTCGTCTGCCTTGGCTATTCTGTTATTATGGTCATAACAGAAATCAACATAAATTATAAAGAAGTCATGTAGTAAAGCTAGAAAACACTTCAACACATGAACACTCAGCACCCATACAATTTTATTGTTTTACCANAAGTCATGTAGTAAAGCTAGAAAACACTTCAACACATGAACACTCAGCACCCATACAATTTTATTGTTTTACCATCAAAACCCTCGACCTTGTGACTAGGGAAAAAAAAACTCAAGAATGAATTAACAATGTAACTACTTCTGTTAAAAATCACATGTCCATAAATCCTTATCTTTCAATCTGAACAATAATAATTTTTAACAATTAACGTGTTTCATTAGTTTGCGCATACACCAGNAATCCTTATCTTTCAATCTGAACAATAATAATTTTTAACAATTAACGTGTTTCATTAGTTTGCGCATACACCAGAGAGATTGATTTTCTTATAAATACGAACCACCAATAGTCATTATACAAATTATTTTCTATCTAATACAATTTTGTATATAAAAAAAAATGCAACCCAAGTTATTCCGTCTAGTTTTTTACGTCTGGGTTTTATTGTTGTTGGTGTCAACATTACCGAAATGTACAAATTCAGCAAAAATTCTTTCAGTTTCATTTATATCTTCAAAAAGTCACAAAATCACTTATGAACCTCTTCTTCATGCACTCGCAAAAAGAGGTCATGAAATAACAATCATCACACCATACAAATCCAACCAAAAAGTGAAGAACGTTACAGAAATCCTTGGAGTTAATTTTGAAGCCCTCTTGAAATCAAAAGATACGTCTAGAAAAATACCGAATTTATTTGAAATGAAAGAAAGCGGAGCAAGCATGAATCCATTTACAATGTTGGACTTATTCGGTCAAATCTGTCGTGATACTTATGATATCCCAGAAGTTATGGCAGTTATAAATAATAAGTTTGATTTAATCATTTTTCCAGAATTGTTCAATGATTGTGTAACAGGTTTTATATACAAACTAAATACATCAGTAATCATCATAACTTCATTAACAGCACAGTCATGGGTTACTTCTAATCTCGGTGGACATATGCCTCCATCTTTTGTACCAAATATGTTTACTAGCTTCACAAGTCAAATGAATTTTTATCAAAGAACAATCAATTTATTAATGGAACTGGGAATTAGTAATATAAGAGATTTCTACTTTGAGCCAAAGATGGAAGCTATCTATAGAGAAAAATTAAATGATCCTAATATTCCATCAGTAGATCAAATATTAAGAAATACAAGTCTTGTTTTGTCAAATGGACATTTTACACTCGGATCACCAAGACCATTTTTACCTGATGTCATTGAAGTTGGAGGGATGCATTGTAGACCAGCTCAACCGCTCCCCAAAGTAAGTTAGAACACAACACAGTACATAAATACATTAGAATTGTAATGTATTGATGTTTTACTTATAAATTTTCTAACTTTATATATATTAATATAATTTTGATTAATTTTGACTAGGATTTGGAAGATTTTGCTAATAGTAATAAAAATGGCTTCATTCTCTTCAGCATGGGGACAACATTAGTAGGTAGTGACATGCCTGAAGAGAAGCGGAAACAAATTCTTGGTGCATTTTCAAAGTTGAAACAAAATGTACTTTGGAAATGGGAAACAGAAACAATGCCTGATTTACCAAAAAATGTAAAACTGAGCAAATGGCTTCCACAGCAGGACATTTTGGGACATCCAAAACTCAAGTAATACAATTTAGGTCTGTACCAGACCTAATTATGAGATTCGCGCCAAAAATATGTGACGTAGAAGGACTTTCTCCTTTCTCAAGACTTAGTCCGTCTTTCAAAAACTTAATTCCAAACCTAATTCCCTCTCACTTTAGGTCTGAGATTACGTCCAAACCAAGAGTTTTTTTTTTCTTCTGTTTATAAGCAATATTTAAGTTTTAGTTTCATTTGTTTTAGTTTTAATTGTAAATTACGTAATGTTTTTAATAATTAATTAAGTATTGGGTCTAAAAAAGGTTGAATTTTGAAAAAAAAAATAGAAATTACGATCTGGCTGTTTCGGTAGGAACAGTCAGTTAATTCGCTAATTTATATTTAAACATTCTCAGAATTTTAGCATATCATTTTTATGAAACCGGAAGTTTAGGAAACGGTGGTCACCTAAAGTATTAAAATCGTAACTAGTTTTCTTAAATTTTACTGGTGGTTAATCTAAGCATCCAACCAATCAAGCCAAATGTTGGTCTGGCTGGACGTAATATTTTAGCCTCTTAAAAACAATTTATGGCTGGACTGTATCATCTTGATAAAATGACAGGTAAGAAAGTTTGAACGACTCTGTATTTTAAGCACTTTTCGTTCTTCAGTCTACTCCCCACTTATTTGCAGTTGAGTCCTGGCTATAAAAATGTTTTACCAAACCTTCCACCCAAATAACCTTGAAATTATACAAATTTAAATTGTTTTCAACCACTAAAATTTGAGGAGCAACCTTTGAAAATGTGAGGGTATTGTACAGTGTGTCTAGTAATTTAAGGATAGGGAAGAACTTTTGGCCCAATTTTCTTTGCTGAAAAAAAAAGGTCTTTAAATTAATGGTCAAACAACATCGTAGTGAAAATACTTTGGGGAGAAAGTTTTCATAGTTTCGATAAAGACTAACCAAAAGTAGTATAGCAAAGTAAAAACATTTAAGCCTTTACAATTAGTAGAAAAACAGTTATGATTTTTTGAAAATTGAAATTTTTGAATGTTCTTTTGAAACTTCAGTCTCTATAAATACATCCTTTCAAAAGAATATAAAAAAATTGTACTAAATTATATAAAAATATACTCAGCATATTATTGAATTTATCATGTATTGTTGAATACAGGTGGGTTGGTCTACACATCTATTGGTATAAGGAGAGTATCCACTTTAAATAACACAACTTATATAGGGCGCCCAAACTTTTTCGCACCCGCGTGACTTGTAAAGTGAAAGTATCCTATACAAAAAGTAAACCTAATATTTAAATTCCTCTAATATAACAATCCTAAAAACTCACATGCCAAAGTTATCCAATCTTAATCCAAAAATATGATTTGAACAATGACCATAATTTTCTATTGGTAGAGTGTTTGTGACACATGGTGGTTTTGGAAGTACTACTGAGTCAGCCTATCATGGAGTTCCACTTGTTGGAATTCCAATGCTTGGTGACCAACAGAATAATATGCAAAATTCAGAAAACTTGGGTTTTGCAATTACTTTGGACTATCATAAAGTTAACGAGGAGACACTCTTCGAAGGTATTAACAAAGTCATCAATAATCCAAAGTAAGTGAAAGATTTCTTGTTTAAAACATCCTAACAACCTTCAACATTTTACTAATAGATAAGTTGTATTGTTAATTTTAGGTACAAAGAAAAAGCTATGGCTCTATCAAAAGTTTTTCGAGATCAACCAAGTCAAGCACTTGATAGAGCAGTTTTTTGGACTGAATATGTCATCAGACACAAAGGTAAAAAATTAACTCAAAATTTTAATTATTACTATTCATTATTAATTATTGCCCTTATACGATACACTTATGCAATAAATTATCATTTACATTTGTATATTTTAGGTGCCGTTCATCTTCGATCTGCAGCAAGGGAGTTAACTTTTATCCAATACCATTCTCTCGATGTCATTGGATTCTTATTAACCATAATACTCACAGTACTTTACATCTTCTATGCTATACTTAAATTTATTGTTAAAAAACTTTGTAGTTCAAAAGTCAAAACTTCTTCGGATTTCGGAAAAAAGAAAAATTAGGGAACTATATAGTATATACTTAATGCAAATTTTTAACAATTGATTGAATTTAATTATTGTTCTTTAGATGTTTGACTATTATATGGTTGTTTCCTATTTTAAATAAATGCATCCATGGTTTTATAAATTGGCATCAAAATAATTATATAAATGTATATATATTGCTCAAATTGGTCAAATTTGTTATAGAAATACTCTTCAAGGTTACTAAGACTAACCTAACCTATTTAAGAG
This sequence comes from Holacanthella duospinosa, assembly GCA_002738285.1. Lineage (NCBI taxonomy): Eukaryota > Metazoa > Arthropoda > Collembola > Poduromorpha > Neanuridae > Holacanthella > Holacanthella duospinosa. The sequence goes on along the minus strand of NIPM01000009.1, from coordinate 497,963 downwards.
TTGAGTTAAAATGAAATGTACTAAATTTTTTGCAATAATCGACGTAAGAAGCAGTACTCGTCCCGTTTCTGCTTATTTCCAAGTATTTTCAAGGTAAACTAGTTAGCAGTGAACGGTAGTGATGAAATGCTTTCCTTTAAAAATGAAAACGAAAACGAAAATCCGTTTCCTTTCCTTTTCGTTTTAGGATTTTTGAAAACGAATCCATTCGTTTCCTTTCCTTTCCTTTTCGTTTTCAGTTTCCAAGGAAAAGAAAAGGAAAGGAAACAGAAAAAGGATTTCCCTAAATAATACGAGCAAGTAGTTAGTTTTGAGTTTACTCATAAAAAGTTAAATGCGATGAATGAAGTGTGGTTGTTGAGTGTAGAAATTCAAAAATTTAAATAAGTGAATCCTTTTGTTACGAAATTGTTAAGCGAACACGATTTTTGTTAAGTGTTTTTAATAAGCTAATGTAGGTATGCGAAAAGCTAAGGGAAAGATGCGGGAAATAAGGGAGGGTGCGGGAAGACAAGTGAGGGATGCGGAAAGATATAACGATGCGGAAAGACAAGGGAGATGTGCAAGAAGACAAGGGATGGATGCAGAACAAGAGGAGAGATGTGGAAAGATATAGGAGGGATGCGATAAGGAAGGGGTGCGGGAAACAAGAGAGGGATGCAGGAAGACAAGGGAGGGTTGCGGGAAGACATGGGAGGGATGCGGCAAAAACTAAGTGTATGTGGGTAGCGTTAGGAGTCAAGGGGAGATTCGAATAGACAAGCGGAAAATGCGGGAAGAAATGGGACGGATGCGGGCACGGAGTTAATGTATATTAGTAAAGATGGGAGGGATGCGAAAAGACAAGAAGACAAAGGCAACAATGTGAGCCTGGTTGCAAATGAATCCTATCACTCGGGTCACGAATCGGCTCGTAATGGCTGTTGGATCCAAAAAACTGCGGGCAATGCCGAGTTAACCAAATTGTTGCGTAATACTATTTTGTTTGTTATTATGATGATGTTACTTTAGAAAAAAAAATTTGTTTGCTTTGCAAATTTTGATATAAAAAAAAACAATTTGTAAAAATACCGTTTTCGTTTCCTTTCATTCCCTTTCCGTTTGCTTTCCTTTCCTTTTAGTTTTAGGATTTTGATTTCGTTTTCGTTTTCGTTTTCAACCTGATGCTTTCCTTTCCTTTTCGTTTCCGACAAAAAACGAAAGGAAAGGAAAGTTTTCATCACTAGTGAACGGTAGTGATTGGCTTAAATTAAGTTAGTTAGAAATAAGATCATCTTGAGAGAGTAATATTACGTAGCGATCTATTTTATTACAAGCCGTCTTATTTACTACTATTTAAATCTTGAGAAATTATTAAGTAGGTAGAAAATTTAATTATTCCAAAAATTATTATATCATTTTCCAAAAAAAAAAAATGTTCGTGTTCTTGTATTTATTCACATCAATCACAATAATTTGTTTACAATTTGGATTTATAACTGCTGAATTTCGGCATGATGTCGAAACTGACAACATCAATGTGACTAGTGTTTTTACAAAAGATGAAGTAACTGCATTGATTAAGGTAAAAATTAAAATCTGATTTTGCCATCATTGCCAAATTTAAATTCGCAATTATTTGCCAATTTTCACTAAAAATTAACCTAAATTAAGTCAATTACAAAAAAAAAAATTTTTTTTTAATTAGCTAAGGGAAATTGTTGAACACGAATTGCATCAAGACTATATGCGAACTGATTCATACTTGATACGCTGGATACGGGATCAAAATAATGATTTGGAGAAAGCAAAAGAAAAACTATTAAAAGTAAATGAAAAGTTGAGATTTTGTTTTGAAAATATTTATTTCAGAGCAGGATTTTAAATTTTAATCAAATGATAATAAAATTTATTATTAATATTTTAGTCTCTCAAATGGCGAAAACAAAATCGTGTAGATTCTATCCTTCAAGAAGATTTCACACATATTTTTAAAAATTGTCCATTTGATTTAAGTGGAAGGGATATGGAAAATCGTCCAGGTTATTATAAATTTATTTTATAAATACAGTCTAGAGAAACTTATAAGAATAATTTGAAGTTACTAATTGATCCATGCTCTTTACTAGAGAAAGTCATGTTTTATAATTTATAATTTATAATTTCTTAAAAATATAATTTTTTTTGCAGGAAGTAAACTTTTTTCTCCAAATGATATTTTTTATAAAACAACAATGAATTGTACAGGAAGATTTTTTGTAAATCAAATCACTAGGATCAAAAAGTCAAGACAACAAAATGATTTGATTAAAAAACAGGTTTTTCGAACTTATTTCTCAGACACTCAATTATGTAAAAATGTAGACGCTCAATAAGTTTCAGAAATAAGTTCCATAAACTTGATTTTCAATTAATTGTGATCGTTTCACAAACTCAACATGATTAATGCCGTAAAAATATATTTAAATTTCAGTTTTAACTGCTGGAATGGGACAGTGTCATATACGTAAACTCATTCTCAGTGGCAACCAGGCTAAATTAAACCGAGCTATTATATTTCTAAGTGAAACTTTCTCAAAACTCAACAGAATGGCTGAAAAAGAAGGTCAGAATCCACAACAAGGGGTCATCATCGCTGACATGAATGGACTCTCCGTCACTGAACATGTCTGTCTCCGATGTAATTAAATATTATAACTTACATCTCAATACAGTGAATTTTATTCATACCCCCACTAAAAAAAAAATACTCAAATATCATCACAGAGAACGAAATTTTTGAATAAGCCAACCCTATTTCTCCTAAAGATTTGAAAAAAATTCACTGTACTTTACAAACTTTGAAATTCAATTTTTTCTAATTCTATTTCATATTTTTTTTTTGAAAGGTATCCCAATCTTTATTACTATTCTCACTGTCTATCAAGAACACTATCCAGAAATGATCAAATCAATTTACGTTATCAATAGTAAGTTACTATTTTTTCTTACTGATTTACTTAATTTTAATAATCCGGACTTCAATTTTTAGCACCAAGAATTGGACTTTCATTGGTTAGTTTATTGTTACCATTTGCACCACCAAATCAACGAGAACTTTTCTTTGCATATGGATTTGACAAAAGTGAATGGCAAGCAGAGATACTCAAGATAATTAAACCAGATCAACTGAGTCCACAATTTGGTGGGACAAAACTGTCAAAACAACTCTAATCATAAGTATTATATTAAAAATTTTATAAATTCAATTAATACGAATTCTTACTGTTTAAAAATCCACTAGGCTCTGCACCGTTGGAGTTACGGTTGAATGAAAGAAAACCAACTGATTAAAAAAAAAAAAAAAAAAAAAAGTAAAAAAAAAAATAATAATAAATTGAATATTTGGAACAAGTCTGGATATACTGAATATCAATTTTTTATTATAAAAAAAAAGAAAGAAATTTGGTGAGTGAAAGTATATGTATAAATATAACAACTTTCACTAACCCCGATCTATTTACCATAACCATTGAGAAGAGGATGGGATGGTGAAGATAAACATGATCTTGATGATCATGATCAGATTACAGATACAACAAATGTAGTGGTGAAGTTCTTGCTTTTTTTTTTTTTTTTTTTTGTTAATAAGTGTTCTTGGTTGGGGAGAAAGGATCCTACAACTACTACTTTTCCAAACCAAAGTATAGGAAAAGTATCAAAAAGTAGAAATTTTCAACCCCCACACTTTCACACACTTTCACACACTTTCATTGAAAAATGAAAACTTTTGAAATCTCATTCATTCATTGCTTTCTCCAATTTCATCTCGACAACAATCAAAACAGAACAAGTGGGTGAAGAATTTTCAAAACAGAAAACGTGACACTAGACAACAATACTTACGGATAGTTACAGAAAAAGAAGAAGAAACTTTGCCAATTTTGGAAAAAAAAAAAAAAAAACAATATTAAACCAAGTTTAGTTTGATTTTTTTTAAACAAAAGTTAAAAATACACATTCAAACCAACAAAAATTGGTGAGTAACACGACAGTAGTAGAACCAGAAAACTGAGATTTTTATTTCACACAAAAAAAAAATTTTTTTTTCATTGATTTATAATATAATTATATATCTAATTATTAACTTTTATTTATTTTAATGAATTCATAAAAATTAAAAGGCGTTTACTTCCTACCAGTTATTTAACAAATTAAAAAAATCATCTTTTAAAAATTAAATTTTTTTACTTAACTCTTAAGATTTACGATGATTATTTAACAAAAACTTTTCTTACAACAATACTCTTGAGTTCAATTTCATTTTATCCAATCTTAATCAAAAGAATCAAAAATCTATTGAGAAAATTTTATAAACTTTCTCTTCTAAAGTGAAAAGTTGGTCATCTTTTCATTTTCTTTGTATCAAAAAAGAACAATAGACATACTTTTCACTTAAGGAAATTAACCCCCTTGTCTCACTATTGTTCATTTTAGAGAAAATCGGGTGTGAAATGGTACCTTTTTTGAACAAAAATTTTTTGAGACAATGGAAAGAAAAAAGAGTTAAAAGTAAGGGCTAAGGGGGGATGAAAATTCTCTTTTAGAATCTCACTTTCATTTTCTTTAAGAGCAGGAGAAAGCATTAACCCCAATAAATTCTAACCAACTCAAAGTCAGCCAAAAATAATAATAAATTTAACTTAAAATTTTGAACTAAATTTTCAGTTTATCAAATTCGAAATGATGATGCCCGGAGGGTTCGTAGAATCCCCTCTTCCACATTCAATCCATCATCACCATCAAACAATCCATCCCCATTGGATTCATCAAGGTAANAAATTTTTTTTTTATAAAAAAAAAAAAAAAAAAAAAAATCAATCTTTTATCTATTTTCACTTAATTCCTCATCGATTTCCTGTCTTTGATTTTTATGCTCAATTTCTCTTAACAACAGATCACAGATCACTTTTTTTTCTTTTTTTTTCAAATCTAGGTTCAAAGTTAACTTTCTCAATAACATCTCTATTAACTTCTTATTTTCTAGACAAAATAGACATTTTGCATCCCTGGAGTGATTCTAATGACTTTTTTCTGACTACTTTCCCTTTTGTTCTTTTCCTTTCACTACTACTCAATTCATACTTGAAGATACAGAGATTAGAACAAAAAAAAATTTGTTATAAATTTTTACAACAATGTCAAGCCCAGAATCATCCATAAGCTACAAATATCATATTCTAATGGTCTACTTTTAGTTTTTTTTTTCTTTTTCTTTTTTCTAACCTAAAAAGCCAATAATAATGATTCTTGTAACAGAGAAAGTACTTATTATAATACATAGTGGTAAAAGTGGTTATTTCAAATTGTTTCTCAAAAGACAAGGGTTCTGTGGATGGAAAAGGGTGGTTTCTATAGTTCTGAGTTTATTATTACAAAATGATAATATTGACAAAGAGATCCATTGAATATCGCTTCATCACTATTATTATGAGAATGGCTATCTTGTATTTATTGACTCGTTTTGAGCTCAAGGTTTTTTTACTAGTAGTACTTTTCTCTTCTCAAGTCATGTGTAAGAGAGTTTATAAGGTTCGTAATGTTTTCACTTATTATTACACCATCATCATGATATATTTGTTGACGAAAGTAATTAAATGATCAAGATGCTGGAAGCAATTGTAAACAAAATAATCTACTCAACAGTTTTTTCTATCAAGGGGAAAAACAAGCGTAAATACAATAGCGGGGTATTAATCTTTCAAATTACGTTTTCTCCAAACTCAAAGTCCCTCCAGTGCTTAGAGAAAATAGCAAAAAAAAAAAAACTACTTTGTAAACTTCTTATAACTCGTGTGTTTCAATGATGTCATAGATATCTAGTTTCTCCTTGTGTTAAAAATTTAAGTGTTGATTTAATTTTATAATTTTAATTAACCACGAATAGTGTAGCTGAAGGGGTTTATACAATGTGGTATGCGTCTGTCTTTATTTAGAACTAATTATTTTTTAAGAATATATATAAAATTTTCTAGCCATTTCCTTTCATTTCAACCTATTCAAAATATGTACAGTAGTCAATGGATAAAAAAATCCTTCCGTTATAATACCATATTGGTTATAAGACCAAATTTTCAAGATTTGGTTTTGAACCAACAACGTAATACACATCTAACATGGGAGAATAATTCATTATAAGACCATATTAGTTATAAAATCCAAAATTTTCCCTGCAAAAACTAACATCTTATATCTGTCGACTACTGTATTTATGTAGACTCAAATGAATCTTATTTACAAAAAAAAAAAAAAAAAAAAAAAAATTCAAAATTTTTCAAATAATTTTTTTTCGCCACGTGCAAATTTTCTTTTTTTTTTGCATTGGAGAAAGAGTTGAACCAATTGAAATTCTCCGTCAGTTTATTTTTGGCATTAAAAGGGGTGTAGATAGATACTGCTTTGACTTAAGTTATCTGAAGAAGGGTTAGAGGTTAGAGTGGCTTATTTCCATTCTATTCCACTCCTCGTTATCATCATCATTCTTTCATTATTCTCAGTGTCCCACCGAAAAAAAAAAAAAAAAAAAAAAAGGTCCCAGAACAACGGGCATTGTTCTATTATAGACGAGAAGTTTCAAATTCATCATCATCCTCACAATCCTAATCCCTTTTCACTGAAAAGGCATGAAAAATTCATTACTTGGAGAGTCTCTCTTCCTCAATCTTCAAACTTTAGAGACCCTTTTTCTCCTCTTAATTTTACCTCAACAGACAGATATCATTGAAAAACTGATTCATTTTGTTCCACTTTCACCATGACCATAGACTCTTGATTTTTATTTATTTCTTTTGTTTCTTACAACTGTTCAAGAACCGTGTCGAATTACCAATTCATCACGCTCACTTTACTACAATGACTTTATCCACCCCCAACCCCTTCTTCACCCTCCCTCCTTTACAATAGGGTGAAAAAGTGTCCCGTGTCCCATTCCGAGTAATACCGCAAGACGAGCATCTGTTCCCTTATTTCTTATCCCTTAGCTTTCTAAAAAAAATCAAAACTTTTCACTCCTGATGTTTCTATATACTTCTTTCATAATGGAATTTTCAATAAAAAAAAAACTCAATTGAAAAAGAGAAAGCTAAAGAATTGATATTTTTTTGATTTGACTTTGTGATCATAAAAGATGGTACGAGACCGGAAATGTACTGTTCGTCTCCTGACTACTCTACGGGACCCTACTACTACCACAGCCACCATCATCCCCACCACCACCAGATACCCACTGCATCAGTCTCTCCAATTCCTTATGACGACTACAATGGACAACACGTACCCACCACTGCTCCTGTGTCGTTAGGACCAACACGAGATAGAGATTTTGGGTAAAAAAATAAATAAATCAATTCAGATCCTTGCATTCCCTTGATACTAGCGATAGAAATAAGTCAAATTTTGAATAAACAACTTTTTAGGCTTATATTTAGTAAGTTACTAGTAGTAACCATACAAAAAAAAAGTCAACTGAATCAAATTTGACGAAAATAGACATAAACAATTACAAGCTTAGAACAAAAAATTCAGTGTTGACTGAAACGAGATTTAATATTGAGTGACCTCCAGAGGTCACCAAAGGTCAAGGTCAAGTAACAGATTAAAAGGAACCAGGTCAAACATAATGACTATCCAAAGCTAATAAAGTCTTACCATATTAATTTTTTACATGATTATTTTTTTTTGTATGACCTCTAAAAGTCAACTAGGTCAGGCAACAGTTCTGCTAATCTCTGCAAGCAAATGTAAGAAGGAATTTAAAAATTTTATACTTATTAATTTTATCAGCGTCTCATAAGCTTTCGATAGATACTACACATGACATGGTTTCATATAATTTATTTAATGACCTTTGGTCACCTCTGACCCTTAGTGACCTTTGTTGAGTTAGATTCCATATGGGTAGGGACACTATTAGACCAATCTTATCCATATGAATACAGTAGTAGTTTCAATTTAACAATTTTCATCAAATGTGACCTTGATGACCTACACATACCACCTGCGCATTACGCCTTCTTAAGAACAAAAAAAAAATTTTTTTTAACATCTTTTAAAGATCAACTAGACCTATATTTAAAAAAAATACTGAAAATTCCTTAGGATTCAATTATGAAAAATCTCATTTCCTAATTACTCCCTATNAGCTTTCGATAGATACTACACATGACATGGTTTCATATAATTTATTTAATGACCTTTGGTCACCTCTGACCCTTGGTGACCTTTGTTGAGTTAGATTCCATATGGGTAGGGACACTATTAGACCAATCTTATCCATATGAATATAGTAGTAGTTTCAATTTAACAATTTTCATCAAATGTGACCTTGATGACCTACACATACCACCTGCGCATTACGCCTTCTTAAGAACAAAAAAAAAAAAAATTTTTTTAACATCTTTTAAAGATCAACTAGACCTTATATTTAAAAAAAATACTGAAAATTCCTTAGGATTCAATTATGAAAAATCTCATTTCCTAATTACTCCCTATNCTATATTTAAAAAAAATACTGAAAATTCCTTAGGATTCAATTATGAAAAATCTCATTTCCTAATTACTCCCTATTTTCTAATTTCTAGAGCCATCACTTCGCTTGATGTCGATGTCAAGTATCTCGCTCACACCCCACATCCCACTGATTTTACGCTTTCACCTACCCATACACCAATCCTAATGACGACGGCTGGAACCGTTGCTGTCACCACAGGAGTAGCGGAAGGTACCTTGATTAGCTTCTTTTTTTTTCTTCTTTTTTTCTGCCTACTACCTTCATTATCCTAAATCCTAATTCCTCACCTTTGTTTTTATTCCTTGGGCGTTAATTGAGAAAAAGTGATAGAGAAAAACGGAAATGATGATCGAGAGGTTAGAAATTCATAATATAAAAAAACGAGAAAAAGCTGGTTAAGACGAAGAGAAAGCCTGCGTGTATGGGCGCATACTAAAAAGTAAATTTTGAACCATCTCATAATTGCGTCATGAATAAGTAATTAAGCTTTTAACAGACGAGACCATCCCCTTGTGAGTCTTTGCCCTTTTCTCCATCATCGCCTTTCACTCTACTTTACATTTCTCTACTTTCTCAATTACCAAATCTCATTTTTCCGGTTTAATTTTTTTTTCTTGTCTCTCTCTCTCTACTGTTGACTCCCTCGTAAGACGATGGGGTGAGCTTCTGAAAAACTAAATTCACTAAATCTCTTTGCATCTTTCATCACTGACGGGATTTCGTCAGAGAGAAAGGTGTAATCCGATTTCCAAAATAATAACAAAAAANTTGCATCTTTCATCACTGACGGGATTTCGTCAGAGAGAAAGGTGTAATCCGATTTCCAAAATAATAACAAAAAATAAACTCAACTTTTTTACTAAAAAAAAATAAACCCCTTTAGCATTTTTCACCATCAACTCGATTACAATTGAGAGTAAAAAAAAATATTTCTAGTCTTGTTGGTTTGATTTCATGGGCGTTTTCGAGTCTTTTCTTTCAATGAGAAATCTTTTTGACTTTCACTTTACTTTCTCTCTTTTTTTTATATGTATTTAGAACCTAGGCGAACACACCCTTCCTCATGGACTTCCGCCCATCAACAAGTGAGTTTTTTACCCCTTTGATTTTTTTCAAATCACAATGAAATTTACTTTTTCTCTTACTTTATGGATTAGTAAACTAATTCAGTAATTTAATTTTAAAAAATGAGAGATTTAAGTATTCTAATTATGTATTCGTATGAATTAAATCCTGTGGTTCTTAGGAGCCAGAAGGAATTATCAACTTCCACTTAAGAATATGTATGAATTAGCGATAGATTGTTGACACATTACACACAGTTAATAAGCGAAAGATTTTATGTGCAGTAGAAAGAAATATTAATTGAAAAATAGTGTTTTAAATTAAATAATTTGATTTTATAGAGTATAAATTGTTGGAATGGAAATGCGGGACGACGGGGATCACTTCAATTATGGCAATTTTTGGTCAACTTATTAGATGATCCAACTAATGCATGTATTTGTTGGACTGGACGAGGAATGGAATTTAAACTTGTGGAACCTGAAGAGGTAAAATTGTTAAAAAATTTTTTGAAATTTTTTGAAAAAATTTCGTTTTTCGATAATGGTTTTGATGCCGGAGCATGAGAACTGATAAAGTAATCTCTACAAGGCTTCCTGTAGATTCAATTTCGAAACTGTTCAATCTAAACGCTTTTGACAGATTTATAATAAAAATTTTCTTCGCTTAATAAACCTAACACGTAAGATGATGTGTGTTGCTGCGTGGTAANCTAATGCATGTATTTGTTGGACTGGACGAGGAATGGAATTTAAACTTGTGGAACCTGAAGAGGTAAAATTGTTAAAAAAAATTTTTTGAAATTTTTTGAAAAAATTTCATTTTTCGATAATGGTTTTGATGCCGGAGCATGAGAACTGATAAAGTAATCTCTACAAGGCTTCCTATAGATTCAATTTTGAAACTGTTCAATCTAAACGCTTTTAACAGATTTATAATAAAAATTTTCTTCGCTTAATAAACCTAACACGTAAGATGATGTGTGTTGCTGCGTGGTAAAATGAATCGATTAGGTTAAATAAATGAGATATTTCATATTTCCTAACAAACAGTAANAAATGAATCGATTAGGTTAAATAAATGAGATATTTCATATTTCCTAACAAACAGTAATTTATCTTTTAGTTGTAACTTTTTTTTTTCTAAAAAATAACAAACAATATAAACATTTGCAATCAAGATTTGTCTACAATTTCATTCCCAGTGTCTGTATGTCGAGTCACCTTAACATTTATCAATACAAAAAAAAATAATTTTTTAGCTATTACTAGTTATCAAGGTGAAATCACGAGTTATGACATAACCTGTTCAACGTAATCTTTTATAATCTTGTTGTCAAGGAATCTTTTGAGCCGAGATATCTTATCCAGCAAAGTGAATGAAAAAAAAAGTATCTTCCATTCATTTGTAATGAAANATCTTTTGAGCCGAGATATCTTATCCAGCAAAGTGAATGAAAAAAAAAGTATCTTCCATTCATTTGTAATGAAACGGGTTTGAATTACGCGCTATTTTTTAACATAAAGTTGAAATTTTTTAGCTGTAAAACATAATTAACAAAGCAGGTTTGTAAAAAAAAAACCTTAATTTACAAAAATCTCAATCGGTTTAAAACGAAAGGCTTTAGTGTACTTTTTTATTAGCTCAATCAATTATATTCGGTATGATCCAAATCTAGCGAACAAAAAATTCTAGCATGTTTTCCTCTAAATCATACCGGTAATGCACTTCGGCGTCCTTGATCATGATATAGTGTAAAAAAAATTCGTTCTCGAAATGATTTCAATAAAACGGTTACGATAACAATAGATAATGTTCATGGATGAATCTCGGGTTTAAGGATTAATATGGCAAGTTTGGTGCTCTACACGAAAAACTTGCCGGAAATAAACATTCACCTTGGGGCAATACAACGGAATCGTTTCAATGAAGCATTAATTACATAAGTCTCAATAATTAAAAAAAAAAAAAAAAAAAAAAAAAAAATTACAAAGGTTTGTTTCGACTTCAAGCAACGAAACAAAAGAATACCTAGTTTCAGACGTAGCACGCAAAAAACAAACATGAAGGTTGAATTGAAAGATCGAAGTCGCATTAGAGCCGAATTTCCAATACATGACTTTTGACTTTGGAACGTCATTTCAGCAGTCAAAGTCAATGATACAAATTTCCAATGACTACAGTGAACTCGAGTTGAACTGATTTGGGTCTCGGGTTCACGATGATGTTGACTTCGAGAGTAACAGTCAATTACAAATTTCTAATGACTGTAGAACTCGAGGTCGAAACGACCTCGAGTCACAATTTCTGAACCTCCTGAGCTGGTAGGTTCGAAAAGTGATCTTCTCAATATAATAATAAAAGTGATCTTCTCAATATAATAATAAAAGTGATCCTTTCTCAATATTGAAAGGCACCTATTCGAAACTTTCAAAAGTTCGTTTGTATATAGAGCTTCTAAGATTTGGAACAGTTTTATTCTACTAAACAGAGATTATCATCTCACTTTAGAAAATAATTTCAACAAATTTAAAGATAGGTCAGCGAAATTTGTAATCAAACATAGATACCACCAATCGCTAACAAACAAAAAACAAAAATTAAAAAGTGGATTTTGAGCTTTGAGTAATAGATTAAGTCTAATACTTATTAACATCTTTACAATCTACTTAACCACAATATTTTTCTTTTCTTTCCGTGATCCAATAACTTATTTTTATAGTTAGTTCAATTCAGACTTGATAGGTTTAGCAGGTTTCAAAATAAAATCAGGAGAAAGGTTTCTGATAAGGTCAGTCCCAATTTCAAGGTTCAAAGACTGGCAAAAAAACCCTATGGAAATTTACGATTCTGTACAGTTCAAACGTAGTTTTTTTTTCTTTTCTAAGTACAATTTTTTAAAGTCAATTTTTGGGTTTAAAAAATTTTCTAAAAAAAAACTTGACAAAATAATTTCAGAATCGCTTCAGAATTTCCTAAAACGGATTTGAATGCAAAAAAAAAAATTTTTTTTCCTTGCCCACTCATAAGTGCAATGTAACTTTACCTGACCTTTGACCTGAATGAGTCACCACAGAGAAAATTGTTATTTGGGAAAGTTGTTCAGATTTTCGTTCTGAGCAACTTTAGTAGAATTTTTTTGGGTTATAATAGAACACAAAATCAAATTTTTTTCGAAAAAATAAATTTTTCAAAGTGTTCTGAATCACGTCAGAATGTCCTGAAACGAATTTCTAAGCGAAAAAAAAAACGAAAAAAAAAACGAAAAAAAAAAACAAAAACATTTTTTCGAAAAGATCCGTGACATGAAAGGAACTGGATGTTTTATTGCACTTTCAATTTCTATAATAGTTGGAGTTTGAATTTGATGTGTTGTTCTGAGCACATGATAAAATATCGGAAGTACAAGATAACCGCTTGTTGACGTCTATCGCAATTTTAATTATGCAGTAGAGTAATTATCAATTTAGTTTCAGTATCAGTGTTTCCTAGGAATAACTATACAATAACAATACATAACTCACTTTTTGTTCACTTTAGAGCAACTTCAAAATTAAATTTGAATGTGGAAGTACAATAGTCACATGGCCTTATTTGTGATCTTGGGTCACTTCGACTAGTGAACCAGAGTTATCAGGAACTCGAGCTCACTTTTCATTGGAAATGTCACTGAAATTTTCGATCATCAGCTCACAGTGAATCAGATTCTGGTGACTCGAGCTCGAAAATCAAAGAGTACAATCAGAATTTAAATCGAATTTAATTTCGGATTTAAATCGAATTTAATTCTGGATCTGAAATTAATTTAAATCTGGGAATAAAAATCAATGCTTCTGACAATGAATAATTTAACAATGCATTGTTAATTTTACCCAACAGGACAAACTTTATATTAGTGTTCGTATTGAGAATTTTAGCTTCAGTTTAATTTTTGACAGAATGAAAAAATTGTTTCATAAAAATTGGTAATTTCGATATAAAAAAAAAAGCTTTTGATACCATTTTCATCAATTTTTAACCCAGTTACAAAAAAAAAAAACACTTGGTTCAAATATCAGTATAGTCTAATAATGCTTTTTGAAAAGCTTTCGGACATTATTTTCTTAATTTCTGAAATTCTAAGTATAAAAATTGAAAAATTCAAAAAATCCAAAAAGAATCGGATTTGAATCAAAAAAAAAATCAATGTTTGGAATAAAAAAAAAACTTTTTTTTAACTCTGATGGAAAATGAAACTGATAAGATAGTCAAATCAAAGGAAATATTTTAAATTATGGTAGGCAAGAGGTTAACACTCTGTCCTTACACTATGTCTGAATACAGTGCACCATTTTCCTAAGAAAAGACAATGGTCTGTGCATAGTCCCCTATCAAATGGCTCCTAGATATCGATGTAAATCAAGGATAAGATAAGTGCCATATTATCACTATTTCCATGTATTTTGCAAAATACATTCAAATAGTGTGCACATATGTCCCAGCTTCCTATGAATAGCATAATCTTCTAAAAAACTCCAAAATACCGCTGTTAGACATAAGGATATATGATATAATATGATTAACATCAATATATCACTTAATAATAATGGTTAATAATAATTATAAATTTGTTCAAAATTAGGTTGCTAGGCGATGGGGTCTTATAAAGAATCGTCCAGCCATGAACTATGACAAGTTGAGCCGGTCTCTTCGGTACTATTATGAAAAAGGGATCATGTCAAAAGTTGCTGGTGAAAGATATGTCTACAAGTTTGTTTGTGAGCCAGAGGCACTTTTCACCCTTGCATATGCTCCAGAAAGTAAAAAATTACATTAAGAAATAAAATTATTATTATTATTGCTACAATAGACAATGAGTTAATTTATTAATAATAATTATTATTACAATTAAATTCAAGTGATCCATTTGGCGATGACATTTTAATAAGTTATGAGTTGTTCACAATAAATCGGTAATCTCCGCTAAAATTTTTTAGATTTCAAGTGCTTAGATAAGGAAGCCTTTGATTCACATTGTTTCACTCATAGTCAGTCTCTCAACAACATTAAAAAAATTTTTTAATTCCAGCCAATCAACAGATTCAAATAATGATTTCAATATTCAAATTTTAGAATTTTCTAGATATAAACCGCAATAGTATTGAAAGACACGTTATTTTAACTAATTTACATAAACCAAGGTTTATGTAAACCTCTTATAAACCATCCCCCATCCACGTGTTAGTGATTTGTGTACATTGAACATCGTAAACACCTCACCATCTTTAACTTTATAAATTTATTTTTTGTAACTTATGAATTTAAGTTTTAAGTTCAAACTTCAAAGTAAATACTCATCCAACTTGTTAAAATTATAAAATTCAATAAGTATTTTTAGCTACAAAAAAAATTTCAAATTCCATTCCAACTACTTATCCAACTTATGTAATTTCAATTCCAACTAATCTAAATTATTTCTGACGTAATTTTTTCCAGTCCACTTACTTATTCAGACGAGATTAAACATTATAGAGTATCATTCATAAATTTGACCATGACTCTAATACTCTATGCACCTTACCAAAACACAATATAATATTAGTACTCAAACTAATATAAAAACACTAGATTATTTTTCATGGTCATTTAGTCAATTCTCTACTCAAGTCTAACATTTATTTTACCAATTTAAAGTGGAACGTAACAATAACAGGCATAAAACTTACATACAAAGATTCTCACTAATAATGGAATATTTTCCTATAGAATATTTACTAGGAATTGTCTCAGTTTTAATAGGTTTCCTATACATTAGGACTAGACGCCCTCACAATTATCCACCAGGTGAGTTTTCGGTTGGACTGAACCAAAGGGGGCTCAAAATATTCCCATTAGATCCTCCCAGCAAAAAAAAAAACAAAAATTTCACAACCATGTTATGTGTCCCTCTTGAGCGATGGAATGACCTCTACAAATCTTTCTTATAATAATTCAGTGACTAACTTTTTCTAATAAACTTTTTTTCTGTGATCAACTGTTCAAAGTTTTCCAGTTTTTCCTTGAAATTACGGAAGTATGAGAGGTGTTTTTGTCAATTGTTTTGTTGGGTAATAGACGTATTTACGCAAACACGGATCGGTAACATGCACAATCGTGATTGGGTTAGTTGAGCGTCATTGCATACCTGTAACGGATATCGCGTTCAGGTAGTTCAGACCATATTTACGCGCGGCTGAACGAGCCGAAGGCTCGTTCAACAGCTATCGAAGGCGTGCGAAGCGCGCCGGAGATTGCGCACCGCTATTTCTTTCGCGTTATAACAAAATACTACTGAAATATTCTATTAATTAATAACCTAGTCTAACAACCTAACGAATCCTAATTCTAACAACGAATGCATATATTGTTTCAAAACTTCAAACACTTCAACAGTTGATCACAGAGAAAAAATTAATTAGAAACAGTTGGTCACTGAACTATTCTAAGCAACATTTGTAGAGGTCATTTCATTGCTCAAGAGGCACACATAATATGGTTGTGAAATTTTTCCATCTTTTTTTAAATTTTCAAAATTTTAACAAGTGATCACAGAGAAAAACTTTATTAGAAAAAGTTGGTCACTGAATCATTCTAACCAACTTTTGTAGAGGTCATTTGGTCGCTTAAGAGGGATACATAACACGGTTCTGAAATTTTTTTTTTTTTTTTTTTTTTGAGCCCCCTTTGGTTCAGTCCAACCGAGTTTTCACATAAAACAAGATCAAGTAAAAAAATTTTTTTAATTCCTTATTTTTTTCTTTTCTTTCTACAAATATTATATTTTTTTTTAGGACCACAGCGATTACCCCTAATTGGTAATCTGCACAATCTATCCGCTGAACCAGCCAAGGATTTTATGCGAATGAGAGAGAAATTTGGTGACATAATTTCGGTTGACTTTGGACCCTATCCAGCAATAGTACTCAACAGTATAAGTGCTGTCAAAGAAGCATTGAGTGAGCCAACATTTACTGGACGTCCTAAATTTGAAGTCTTATTGGAACGTACTGGAGGAAAGTCTAGAGGTAAACTTATTCAGAATTACATTTCAAATTACATAATTTCTAATTGTTATTCTATCAAAAAAAACATTATTATTAGGTGTGATTTTCCAAGATGGAATTGACTGGGTGGAACAGGTTAGCTTTGTTTACCAAAAACATGATGATTGATTACAATAACTAAAACTAACTAAATGAAATTTTATCTACTTTTATAAAAAATAGAGACGGTTCATTCTTAAAAATTTACGAGATTTTGGATTTGGGAAAAAGTCAATGGAAGGATTAGTACAAGAAGAGATCAAAGAACTGATTGAAACATTCAAAGCAGATGCCGGGAAGCCTATTTCAACACAAAATAAATTTAACGCCGGTAAGCTAAAAGGTATAAACTTTAATTAACTCAAAAATAATGAAAGTTTTGTGTTATAGCTGTACTGAATGCGCTTTGGTCTATTGTCGGTGGTCAGAGGTATGCCCATTCGGATCCAATCCTAGGAGAACTAATCAAAGAACTAACCACGTAATCGAATTGTTTATAAATTATCTAAAAATTATTATATAAAGCTTAATTATATTGGAATTTATAGCACTATTCAACAAACGAAGACTTTAGGTCTGTCTCTATTCTTTCCAATATTGAGGAAGATTCTTCCCAAATTCATGACAGGTGGTGCTTCTCTACAAGAAAGGCGAGAAAGACACAAGAGAACTATCAAGTTTATGGTTGATACGATAAAAGGTCACAAAGACTCTTTCCAAGAAAACTCTCCAAGAGACTTTATAGACGTCTACTTAGCTGAAATTGCTAAAACGGAAGATCCAAAATCAAGTTTTCATGGCGAAGAAGGAGGTGAAAACGATTTGAATTTCCTAAATTAAAATATTGTGTTTTACACTAAAAATTTTGAATTGTTTACAGAGAAGAATTTAGTTTTTGTGATCCTGGATCTCTTCCAAGCTGGGGTAAGCTTAGTATACATGATAAAATTTAGCAGTTTAATTAAAATTTAGCATTAACTGACTTCATCAGGCAGAGACAACGTCAACAACTTTAACATGGGCCTTTCTCTTACTTGCACTTTATCCAGAAGCTCAGGAAAAATTATTCGATGAAATCAAGCGTGTCATTGGATTGTCTCGACTTCCGTCCCTCTCAGACAAAGCAGAGTAAGCAACTAACCTCATCAATTGAAATTATAAATAATTAATAACAACAGGTCTAATAACATTATCTCAATTTCATTTCTCTTCTCTCTAGGATGCCATATACTGAAGCTGTTATTATGGAAGTAATTCACCTACTTGTAATCTTAGATTAATATCAAGAACTTTAAAAAATAAAATTCATTTCATTTCAGGTAATGAGACTAAGTGCACTCATACCATTGGCTGTTCAACACAGAACAACAGAAGATGTCACTTTTCAAGGCTACTTCATTCCCAATAATACACTCATCATTCCTAATCTATATGGTATTCTTCGTGATAAAGAAGTATGGGGTGATCCGGACAACTTTCGACCCGAAAGATTCTTATCTGAAGATGAAACAAAGGTGATTAAACGTGAAGAATTTATTCCTTTTTCAATTGGAAGAAGAGTATGTCTAGGAGAATCCTTAGCAAGGGACGAACTCTTTCTTTTCACTACAAGCTTATTCCAACGATTTCAAGTTAAACCAGATCCAAATTCACCTAAATTAAAAATTGACTACTATGCATCTCCTGTACTGATTCCTAAACCACATAAACTAATTCTTACTGACAGATTAGATGAAAATTAATGTAATTTAAAATACAAAATCTAACTTAACTTACTGAAAAGTTAAGTAATAATTTTAACCACAAACTCAATAATATTTGAAGTTACCTATTCAAGAATCAAGATTGTTACATTAGATACATTTACATTAGATTAGAACAGGCTAGTTCTCGGAAAATACCATTAGAAAAAATAAATAAATGTTATGTAGAAGAGTAAAGGAGGAAATATTTTGAAAAAGTTTTACGTTACCTATGAATAAGCAGGTATGGCCAGCCTCAGTCAGTCGTCTCGTCATCGACGACTCGTCAGTGTAAGTGTAGTCTAAGTGTAGTGTAGTGTTGTCAGTTCCTAAACTCCATGGGGTCAGGTCTCCACTATCACTGTATAAAATAATAGACAAGTTCTAACACACCCATCTCCTCAGGTGTCTAAAACGATACTGAACGTTCAAAAAAAAACGTGACTCTTCCCATAAAATTTAAAAAACAGAAAAATTAAATTTTATCCAATCAGAATCGAGTATTTTAAAATACAAATCTAATTCTTTGATATTTGAATTAAAATATGTAAATTCTTTCATCTTATCAACTAATAACGATCACAGAGCATCATTTCATTCCCATTCATTCATTCATTCATTTCATATCAAAAATAATCACATAACTCTCAACGTAAAAAAACCTTAATAATCAAATGTAATAAAAGTGAAAACAAAAAATTCATCCAATCAGATTCGATTATTTGAAAATTCCTATCTAATTGTCTGATATCGGAATTTAAATATTTAAATTCTTGTCAAAGTGTCAAGGTCAAGGTCAAGGTTAACTAAGAGTCATGCAGTGTCAGGATAAAAAAAAAAGTCATGATTATAAAATTGTCTATAAATTTGACTCTTAATAAATAATGCTCATGTCAAGACACACGAGACACACACTCAAAGGAAATAATATGATTTATTCAAAATTAACTGATTTGACAAATCAGTTGGATCAATCCAAAATTTTTAATTCATTCTTAAAGTTTATCTATCGTAATTACAATAATCCACCTGTTCTAATGGCAATTTCTCATTAGTAACATAAACATAAAAATTATGAGACAGAACACAGAAATTCTAATTACTGAAGTAAGATGCAAAGCCTAAACTCATGCCCATGAAGGTATAGACTCTGACATTGACTTTGACAACAATAGTCATTCTTTACGTCAATGTTCAGCTGGCACTGGCAAGTACAATACGAACATTAACATTTCCCAGGATTTTACTTTAGAAACTTAATTATTTCTAACCTGCTGAGTGTTAGTAAGTGTATAAGAGGTTAGTAACCATGGGACACAGGGTCATTGTTACTGGCATCTTGGTATACTTACTTCTTAGGATTTTGGAACCGGAATATCGTGATAATTCTTATTCGGTGACTTACCTAAAGCACATCAATAATTCTTCGCAAGTAGCTCCATCATTAGCACTACCACCGCTTGAATCCAATTCGTCAAGGTCATCAACACCTGCTCAATCACGGTTGAAACTCCTCCCATGTATCCCCAGTTTAGATACAAAATCAATCCCGGTGTCTCCGTGTAAGATTACTCTTGTGATTACAATGTGTGAACAGATAGCAACACTCAATTCCATCGTACCTAAGGAAATGCAACAACTCAAATTTAGTTTCAGTAGACAGTATAACCAAACGCTTACACTCATTAAATCCATTCTGGTTAGTATGAAGCATTCGAAGATCAAAGGAGTAGAAGATGATTTGGACAAAAGACTTAGAGCCACTATACATTTAGAATTGATCATCCTGTCAAATAATGAACCTAGTTTTCTACGACTCAAAACAGCCGTGGATTCTTGGGATAAAAATTACACCCAGAATTTCTATTTGATATACCAAGAGGCTGTGTACTTGAAAGGTAAAAAAATATATAACAATAATAATTAGTAATTAGACCAATTAGTAATTAGTAATTAGTAACTGACAGAATAATATTTTTCTTACCAGGATATGAATGGATGCAGAATCTTTACGCACCGTGTAGTACACTCCGCCTACTTTTACCACAACTCCTCCCAAATACAGATACCGTCATGTACATAGACACAGGTTAGGGATTCTAACCTCAAATTCCTTGTCCAATTAAAATTTAAGAATTATATCCACAAAAACATCATTTTGACAGATACAATTCTTTTCGAACATATTATTCGTCTTTGGAATGAATTAGCACATTTTACGCCCAAAACACAAGTAGGCATGGTACGGAGTAGGCGTCAGTTTAATGTCCGCCCACTTATCCAACAACTAGAATTGGTCAAAATTCCAGCATATAATTCAGGTGTCATGCTCATGAATTTGAGTCGCTTGAGGGAAGACTTCGAGTGGAAATCTTGGTTGGTCCAAGGATGTCAGACCTACCAGGAATTCCTCCAGTGGGCAGATCAGGTGAGTCTAGGATATAATAATATTGTAAATTAGATAATAATTAAAAACAAATTTATTTAATTGTTAGGATATAATGGATGTCTACTTCCATAATTTCCCAAATCGACTCAGAACACTTTCATGTTTATGGAACTTTGTTCCACCATTTTTTGTTAATCAGACACTCTGTAATCCAAAAGATGTTGGAGCTTTCATATTACATGGAATCAGTAGTCATTTCTTCAAAAACGGACGAATAAGTCTTGTTTATAAAAATTATCAAGATATATCTCTTGAATCTTCAAAAGTATCATTTTCAATTCAAATATTTATTCAAAAATTGAAGAATGATCTTAAAGGAACTAAATCCTGTCAAGTCTATGACGAAATCTATAATTGTGACAACACCTATTTCAATGAAGCAATGATCAAAAAAATGGATAATTACTTTTAATTAATAATTAATCATATGAAGTAATAAAGATTCTGAAAATTCTTTTAGTATTTAGTTTTGTTCAAAACTTACAAACTCTAGTCAATAATAGTAACCTCCTCATCAGTATTCCTGCATTCCTGTTTTTGACGGATATGAAAAGATCGTGAAGATTCAAGTGATGGTGAATCTGGATTTTTTTTTCTTTTCATTGTTGCATGTTTTGTGAGACGTATAGGATGAGANTTTTGACGGATATGAAAAGATCGTGAAGATTCAAGTGATGGTGAATCTGGATTTTTTTTTCTTTTCATTGTTGCATGTTTTGTGAGACGTATAGGATGAGATGGTTGAGAAAATACAGCCAAATAGTCTTCATCAGTAACAATTTTAGTAATTTTTGATCCATTTCCATTTGATTCTTCTGTATCTTGAGTTTTATCAGGCTCATCATCTTCATTGTCAACAGAGAATGAAGTATGGAGTGATTGACTACGTCCACTCTGTTTCTTAGAATTATTTGTTGGGAGTTCAATCAGGAAACTTGTCATCAAAGATTGTTTAGTTTTCTTCAAAATACTCTCTTCTTTCTTCCCCTTATCATCAGATAAAAGAACTTCTTCTGGATTCAATGTACAAATCCTTGCAGAAGTTGGAGTCTTCACAGTATACAAATCTGCGAGGGCAGGTGTATTAGGAACTTTTTTCTTATTTGGACTTTTTTTTGGTGATAAAAAAACACTGTCACTGTCATTAGAGATTTCATTTTCAAAACTTGTTAAAATTTCTTCATCAGTACTCCTCTTTCTCATTCCTGAATTTTTTTTAGATTCCATCGAATCATTCTTCTTACATGGAGAACTTGGACCAGAATTTGTAGTTTTGGTTTCACGTTCTTCAGAACTTCCATCACAAATATCAGACTCTGAATCTCTCATATCGACAACTTCTGCAGCAGTAACATATTCGATAAAGAATTGAGACAAACTATGACTTGGTTGTTTATCATCGTTCTCATTTGTTGCACAGAAGACGCTGTAGTACTGTGTCAACAATTTCCATACTTCTTCTATAAAAAAAANATCGTTCTCATTTGTTGCACAGAAGACGCTGTAGTACTGTGTCAACAATTTCCATACTTCTTCTATAAAAAAAAATATATATATTTCAATATTCAGAAAACTATAAATTATCGTATACTGTGAGTTACAATTGTGAAAAAAAATCATTTCCAAAACTTACGAACTGTTTTATTTTTGATGACTTCATACATTGCCAAAAGTGTTTGTTGAAATTTGGCATNTTTCCAAAACTTACGAACTGTTTTATTTTTGATGACTTCATACATTGCCAAAAGTGTTTGTTGAAATTTGGCATCACCAAATGTAAAAATTACGAGATCTCTTCCAGATTCAGTTGCTGCAAGAAGTTGTAAGATACCTTTCAGTTCTGGGTTTCCATTGAAAGCACCACAACCCCATTTTCCACTGGCAACTGCTGGAGTTGCAGAATTATTATGTGGAACTGAGAATCCTGCATAAGCCTGTAATAACGTAATACATGATCATTTCCCTTCATATTATTAATATCTTACCCTTAACGATTATTTTATCAATTTACCTTGTTTAATTCTCTCTCCATAAACTTCTGATTAAATTGGGTCAAATTTTTACGAATGAAAAGAGCATCAATTGCAACAATTTGAGTTTGCCGACGTCCTTTGGCATCAAATGGACTGCAGTCAACGAAATCACCCTCAAAGGTAAAGGATGATGAATAGCCAGTATAGGTTGAGAATCGTTCAACACCAGTGACAAGGAGTGCTTCTCCAGCATGAAATTTTTCAGTGAAGAGACGAGCGATTAGCAACTCTGGATAAATTACAAACAGGATTTCCTCTTGCACAGCACCTCGCCCAAGAACGCCTCCACCGATATATCTATAAATGTGTAAAAATGTTAACTCGTAAAATTTAGTGCAAAAATTNCGCCCAAGAACGCCTCCACCGATATATCTATAAATGTGTAAAAATGTTAACTCGTAAAATTTAGTGCAAAAATTGAATATTTAACAAATTTTTTTTTGGCGATTAAGAAATGCTTACTTGTTAGCAAAGTCAACTTGTAGCATTCCAGCACCTTCAGTCTCGATTGTTCCGTTNCGCCCAAGAACGCCTCCACCGATATATCTATAAATGTGTAAAAATGTTAACTCGTAAAATTTAGTGCAAAAATTTCATATTTAACAAATTTTTTTTTGGGGATTAAGAAATGCTTACTTGTTAGCAAAGTCAACTTGTAGCATTCCAGCACCTTCAGTCTCGATTGTTCCGTTANGATTAAGAAATGCTTACTTGTTAGCAAAGTCAACTTGTAGCATTCCAGCACCTTCAGTCTCGATTGTTCCGTTACAGAGTGAAACTAATTGCTTTAGAGGTTTACGAGATGTTTTCCAATCTGGACAAGTTGCATCAACGTGTGACTTACGTGTGAACGTAACAACACCATTATGTCCTTGAGATCAAAAGCATCAACCTTTCATTAACTTCAATCTAGAACGGTTTCTAAAAACTTCAAATACCTTTACCTTCATCTTTATTCGCCAGTCTGTCAAAGTAGTTCAGAATACAACGGGTTTTATGAATCATTGACGATATGCGTTCATCCGTTGGGTCACAACTAAAAAGTCTAAACGAAATATAATGAAATTAACTGATTAGTGAGCAATTTTTTTTAAAGTAATATTAATGGCATACTCATCCATATTGACGGTAGGATAGTTCTGATCATTGACCAAACGTGGAGGGAAAGTACAGAAGAATGCATTTGCAAGCAAACATCCGATTTGTCTCTGAGTGAGTGAGATACTGTGATTTTTATACCGTTTGAGTAACGGTAAAGAACATGTCACAATTTTTGGGAGATCCAAACAGAGTTTCACCATGAACGGCAAAACTTTTGAGAAGAAATTATATCCTTCGTCTGGTGTCATCACCTTTGTTAGCAAATCATACAAAATTATATAATTTCATATAAATTTCAAGTTAGATAGCTAATCATAGGTTATAAAGTCTGTTCATACGTCTTCAATTGCATGTTGTAGGACGTTGTATATTTTATCCGAATTGGTGATTGTATTGATCCGCTTGCCCAAATCGCTGCAACTGTATATTGGCTGTGCCAGAGTTCTCTTGATCAAATTCCAAACTCCAATCCTTTCATCCAAAGTTCTAGCCTTTTGCTAAAAATATTTTCCAAATGATTAAATTGAAGCAGAANAAACTCCAATCCTTTCATCCAAAGTTCTAGCCTTTTGCTAAAAATATTTTCCAAATGATTAAATTGAAGCAGAAGAATGAAAATAGCAAAAAAAAAAATTAAATTTTAAACCTACTTCGATAATATTTCCATCACTGTCTTCAACTCTCTTTGTAAATTTTACTCCTCTGATNAAACTCCAATCCTTTCATCCAAAGTTCTAGCCTTTTGCTAAAAATATTTTCCAAATGATTAAATTGAAGCAGAACCATGAAAATAGCAAAAAAAAAAAATAAATTTTAAACCTACTTCGATAATATTTCCATCACTGTCTTCAACTCTCTTTGTAAATTTTACTCCTCTGATNTTAAATTTTAAACCTACTTCGATAATATTTCCATCACTGTCTTCAACTCTCTTTGTAAATTTTACTCCTCTGATGATTCGTTCGTTTTGACGGCAGAATGGCATTGGAACCCAATCAGGACCCCAATCTTCAGAACATGTTGACGGAAATGGCTGTAGAGAGTCTTCTCTAGGATCAAAGAATTCCTTTAAAAAAAAACAATTTAGCAATACTTTCTTTTCTCATTAGTTATTATCAATCTCGAAAATTATCTCAATCTATTATCTCAATCCCGAAAATTACCTTTATTCTAAATGCCACAGTGTGAAAATGCGCTAATCGAATATCAGGAAAAATTCGACACCCGGGTATGAATGTTTTCAGTTTACTGAATTTCAAAAGTTCGGATTCCTCAGTGGTTCTCATTTTTTCTAATTCTTCCCTCACAAGTTGTCGATTCTTTTCAACTTCAGTATATGGGTTGATTTCAATTATTTCGAGGTTTACAGACTCTTGTGAACCACAAAAATCGTCATCCAATACTTCCTCAATTTCCTTTTCTAGTTTCTCAATCTCCTTGTTCTCCATNACAAAAATCGTCATCCAATACTTCCTCAATTTCCTTTTCTAGTTTCTCAATCTCCTTGTTCTCCATGGACACGTTTGAAAGTTCATCTGTCCCAGAAATACTTGTCTCATTCTCAGCTGAGGTTACCTTATTGAGTAGACTGAGTAGTGTTTCAACAATTTCGGCTTCTTCGTTCACTCCAACATCCTCTACCTCATGTACTTTTTCAATCGTCGGTGATGTATCATCAATGTTGATGATGACCTGATCATCTATCACTATTCCAGGATCATGATCAGTTTTCTCACCACTACAGACATCAGATGACTTTTCATGTCNTGGACACGTTTGAAAGTTCATCTGTCCCAGAAATACTTGTCTCATTCTCAGCTGAGGTTACCTTATTGAGTAGAGTGAGTAGTGTTTCAACAATTTCGGCTTCTTCGTTCACTCCAACATCTTCTACCTCATGTACTTTTTCAATCGTCGGTGATGTATCATCAATGTTGATGATGACATGATCATCTATCACTATTCCAGGATCATGATCAGTTTTCTCACCACTACAGACATCAGATGACTTTTCATGTCCAACTTCTGTGATATTCGAATTATCCTCTTCTACACAATCCTGCTCAAGCTCATCCATAGCCATACTGGTAGTGGATGTTACTTCTTCCTCTAGAAGTTTACAACTGTCCTTCTCTTCCATGTCTCTAATTTTTTGATCTAAAATTGAGACAAAATGGTAATTAACCTAAAAGGAAAGGATTATTAAAATCAGACTATTCCAAAATTAGGAAATTGTTGCAGGTTTTACGCTTAGGCAAAGCTTACGTGCTTACTGCTTACATTGGCTGACTTTTCCTTTGGCTAATCCCTCCTATTTTAAGAAAGGGTATAATATTAATTTTCGTTTACTTACTTCTCCCTATTGCTTGATAAATGTTTCCATTCGCCAATTAATTGATAATTTGTAACTTAATAATTTGTAATAATTTAAAACTAAAACTAATTAATCTGACCAGAGAGCACAAGAATATAAATTGAAAATTCAATCAATTACTCACAATGTTTGTTTTCTCATTTCTCGGCGTTCAATTTTCGGAATTTTATTTCACAAAAACAAAAATACGAAAACCCACGAAAGAAATTTGAAAAAAAACTTCCCGCAATTTCAATTTTTGTCTCAAAAAACAACCCACAATCGAAAGAATTCACTGGGAACTTAAGGGTAAAACACTGCTCCAAAAATGGGTGTACGTTCCGTACGTACTCTCATTTTGTGCTAAAAATGAAGCTGTTGAGTCTGAGTGTCACCAGCAGTGTGACACGGATGTCAACTTGACACGGAAATGTGTCAAATCAAATCAAGAAGTTATGAAGTAGTTTAGTACTCAAAACTACGAGTGACAGGGAAACAGAAACCAACAATAATGACATGTTCAGTGGTTCTGTTGGAATCTGACGGCCGGCATGACACCCGGCTGTGAGATGGCCGAAATGACACCCAGCCGTGAGATGGACGGAATGACACTCGGCCGTCAGATTTTTGTGCAATAATTACTTTTTTACCGAAAACCCTCTGATACTTTCAATCACGAAAGAGGACTAGTGAAGAATGAAAGAATGAAAGAATGAGCAGAGTATTTAGAAAATCTCAAACGTAGGAAACAAGTTTCTAGATGCCTCCGTTTGCCTCTAAAAAATAAAACTTTCCACGAACATTTCAAATTCATATTTTAAAATTT
Organism: Holacanthella duospinosa; assembly: GCA_002738285.1. Classification (NCBI taxonomy): domain Eukaryota; kingdom Metazoa; phylum Arthropoda; class Collembola; order Poduromorpha; family Neanuridae; genus Holacanthella; species Holacanthella duospinosa. Next base: position 470,806 of record NIPM01000009.1, on the reverse strand, counting down.
GTTTTTCTACAACGCAACAAAGCAGAAAAAAAAGTAATTTGAGAAAATACAAAATTAATATTATGCCACTACTAATCTAATATTTTTTTACGTTTAGAGTTCGGTACACCCGCTTCATCATCTTCACCATCAGCTTCGACATCCTCAGCTTCATTAACCTTTGGGTCGATTCCTCCTTCACTAACTGCAAGCTCGTAAGCCTTTCTAATATTACTTTTACCGATACCAAATATTTCTTCATGCTCTCGGACATCATATGCATGAAAAACTAAAGTTGCCAACCAATTCCACATAGATTTCTCCTCATTCTCAGTTTTTGTCACAATGGGATAAATGAACTCGTCACAAAATTTCTCTACATGTGGTTTGACTTCATCCCACGTGATTGGATCATGTACTCCGTCTGATCCAAATCTTGTGTCGTATCTGAAATTCAACCAAAATAAACGAGGCATTATTACACGAATTTAAATCAAGAAGCATTAATTAAGTCTAAGTCTTACCTATGATAATGAACTTCTTCTAACATGAGTCCAAGTCCAGGTGCTTTCGGAATATCAATTCTCTCACGTCCAAATGCTTTCTCAAAAACCATTTCATTGGAAAATCCTCGAAGAATAGCTATACAGAGTCCAATCATTTTTCGAATTTGATGAAGCATAAAACTTTGACCTTTGACACGCAGTACAACATATTCCAGTCCGTCTTTGATAAATGGTTCGTCACAAGTAAAACTAAGAATATGTCTCTGTGCACTTGGATCATTAAATCGTTTCTTGGAAGTAAAATTGTGGAAATTCTTAGTTCCTACATAAGTTTGAAATAATTTTCGAACTTCTCCCAGTACTTCCGGAGTGAGTCTATAAGATTCGTTTACGTTTACTTCCATCTGGACAATATAGAAGCAAATTAGATTAATTTAAAAAAAAACAACATTAAAACCTGTAGTTAATTACAAAACAGTAGTAAACAAAGTTTCTTACGGGAGCAAACGCAAAAGTAGGAAGCATATATGAATATGTTCGAGCGTCACAATTCAGTTTCGAATCAAAGCCTCTTGTCACACGCTTCATTCCCATGATACGAATACAAGAAGGCAAAGATTCATTCAATTTAATAATATCCAAATTCTCAGGCCCTTTGAATGATACTATTTGTCTTGCTGCCGAAACCTATGAAAATCAACCTATGATGAACGTAATGTTTTAGATCATAAATTTAATAATTATTCCTCACATTCTTGTCTGTCCTGGCAGCCCTTTGGAATCCAAATGTCTGAGGTCGGTTGTAACCATCCTTGTCAATATAGCCATGTTTCAACATTGCATTGAAAAATTCTCCTTCAATGGTCATAGTATCAGGATTCTTCTGCATCCCATAATACCCTTGTCCACAGTAACTCAACATGAGAACCATCTTCCGTTTTTTAATTCTTGAAAAACCTTCTGAAATAGCAGCTCCAACCTCCGAGTCTATTTTTTCAATAACCTTTTCTTCACTGGAACTTCTTCTTACTTCTCCATCAGTACTTTCTCCCACAGTTTCTCTAACTTCTAAATGTGGTAACGTGGAATCCATTGATGACATTCTAGACAAATTTGTAAACGATATATTTAGGATGTTTTTAGTCGGAAGAACTTGGCCAGGATGACGATGTATTTTTGTGCTGATTCTTCTGGTGATGGATTTTGAAAAATTGGGGTAGACTACTAATTGTAAGAAATTGGAACGAATGAATGAAGCAATCAGATGTCCTGTTATCCACGGGTTCACTGAATAAATTATAAATTAATAAAATATTATATTACATATTTATCAGTAATCAATAAGTTTCCCAATAAGTATAATTCAAGATGAAGTAAACCCATCCTGATTTTTTCTATGAAGAAAAAAAATACAACTTCAACTCGATTCCAAATGTTGGAAATTAACTTGTACAAAATAACTAAAATTNTAAAACTATGAAGAAAAAAAATACAACTTCAACTCGATTCCAAATGTTGGAAATTAACTTGTACAAAATAACTAAAATTAATTAAATTAACTAAAAATTTGTATTTCATAAATTATGCTTGCTTACTGAGTCCAAGAAGGCAAGAAAAAAGAGTGAATCTTCACTTGTAAACTTCAACACTAATAAAAGCAACTAAAATCTCAATTAGTCTCTAAAAAAAATCGTTTTCGTGAACAAAATATTTAAAATAAACCAACTTCAATTACAAAGACCAAAATTTGAATGTGAAATTTGGACAATCAAAATTTGAATTTTCAAAATTTTGATTTTTGATTAACACACTTTTTTAAATTATGAAATTCGCGCCTCAAATTTTCAATGTAAATTTGACATTGTTGAAACAACTTTCAGACTTTAGAATTTATAGAGCAAGAAATGTCAAAGGTCAATTTATTAATAAGTAAAAAATCCGTTGTAAATTGGTGCATTGTAACAAACACCATTGTTAATTAATTAAAGCTAATTAATTACTACCTAAACTTCATTTGACCGGTTTCGTTTTATTACTAACAAACTTCATTTGACCGGTTTCGTTTAATTATACTAAACAAACTTCATTTGTCCCGGTGTCTTTGANATGCAAGAAATGTCAAAGGTCAATTTATTAATAGTAAAAAATCCGTTGTAAATTGGTGCATTGTAACAAACACCATTGTTAATTAATTAAAGCTAATTACTTACTACCTAACTTCATTTGACCGGTTTCGTTTAATTACTAACAAACTTCATTTGACCGGTTTCGTTTAATTATACTAAACAAACTTCATTTGTCCCGGTGTCTTTGATCAAAATTCAGTGACTAAAATAATTGGTCCAAAACATGGCAACGGTAGTTACTTAACTTTCGTCAATCTCAATGTCTGATTGAAGCAGCCATGTTGACAATCTGTCACAGAATCGTTGTTGAAGGGTTTTAAGGTAAAATTACATTGAGACTTACCTTAAAACATCAGAGTTCACCATAATTAATTAAGTTACGAACAAATAATTTTAGTTGAGCCTTTCGTCATCTGTAGTTTCTCCTTCAGTGTCCAAAGCTGAGTCCAGTGAATTGAGTTCATCTCCACTGTTTTTCTCATCCTCATTTAGATGAATTTGTGTCAAGTCTTCTTCTTTATGTGGTTGAAAGTTACCCGCATTACATTGTTCAATGGCAATTCGGAGCTATCAAAACATCAAAAAAATTAAAACTTTGAACCAAAATAAATAATAAAAGTAAAAATCAAAATCCTCCTTACCTCTTTCATTGCCACGACTCCAATGAGTTTTCCAGTGGCAGTAACATAGGCATGATTGATACCCAAAAGTGAAAAGAGAGAATGGACTTTGAGTAGTGTTGTTTTACCCACCAATTGAAATGGTGCAGCATCAATGTGACATCTTGAAAAGTCTACACGGAGATTCAGTTGTTCTTCTTCCCATGCTCGTTGCTCTTCTGGTGACATATCAATAACTCTTTCCCTTGGCTGAAAATTCAATAATCAATTATGACATCTTCATTCTTGAAGTTATAATTTTTTAAACTTTCACCAACTTATCTTACCAATGTCACCGATTTCTTTGGAACTTTGATTGGATTTACAACTACAACAGGCGGAGAAATTACACCAGTTCCCGGTTCTGCATCCTAGTACATTAAAAATCAACCAATTACTTTAAAATCTGATAGTTTTGATTCAAATTTTACTCCGACTCACTTGTAATGTAGAAGATTTTTCAAAAATTGCATGAAAGGCATTTCTAATCCTACTCTCAGCCCCAGTCACAGTCATATAATGTTGTTGGAACGGACTCGGATACGGACCAAAGTTGTACAGTGAAAAGGAATCTGTTTTCTTTAAAATTGATTTCATTGGTCTAGGTGCGAGTGTTGCAGGAGTTAGTACAATGGGATTTGGTGACACTGTTTCTATTTCCTATATAACCAACAATCAAAAAAATAGTATTCAATCTCAATGCATTATTGAATTTTTTTTTAAATTAAAATTAAAATTCCTTACATGTAAATTTTCATTGAGTGATGAATGTATTGAATTTGTACTATCAGAAACAGGGACAATAACAATTGATGGAACTGGTGTTACTTCAAATCTTGACATTCTTCGAACTTCTGAAGGTCTTCTTTGTTCTGCAAATTGTTTTCGTTCAAGTTCTTCCTTAGCACGAGCAGCTGCTTGACGAAGATGCCATTTTGAAGCTGCTTGGACTCTCCTCTCTCGTCCTGTATGTCGTTCAATAGATTTACTCAAATGATGTCTCGGAATAGATCCCAATAAGATCATATTATCTGGTGTTTCAACCAATGGAAATGAACCCAAATGTTTATTCGCTTTGATTATTGTGTGGAGTTCTTTGTAGGACATCCCATACCAAATATACCTTACAGAAAACAAATCAATTTTAATTCTAAAATCAAATTTAAGAAAGTTTAGTAGTAATTTTTTTTTAATAACTCACGTACTTAACATCACGAACCATAAAATCTTTTACAGTTACATCATAAGCGCCAGCTAAAAACAAAAATTAGGATTAGCCTTCTTTAATCAAATACGATAGATTTTTTGAATTAAATTTGTAATTTAACACACCTGAGCTTGAAGGTATGAAATCCGGCAAATAAGGTAACTTCTTAATCATTGAAATTGAATCAAATATTGACGGTTGTAAAAGACCTGCAACTGCATTAGAGATCAAAACAGCTAACATCACTGGAATAATATATGTAATTTCTCCAGTCATTTCTGAAATTATTACTACTATTGAGATTGTTCTTGTTACAGCACCGGAGACAGCAGCCGCTCCTACTACTGCATATCCACCTAATAATTAGAAAATAATTACTAAACGAAATATTTAGGGACTATTCTAATGTATTTGAATTACCTGGTACTATAGGCCACCTATCACCAGAAAAATTGATTCCATAAGGGAACCACAAGTACATCGCTTCTCCAACCATACGCCCCAACGCAGCACCCATTTTAAAAACAGGGACAAAATTTCCTGAAGGTACTGGTAATGTCGATGCAAGAATTGAAAGAAAAAACTATAAAATAAAAAGTAAAAAACACTCCATGCCATCAACATTTGAACTTATATAAATTCATCCAAATCCCAAGAAACGAACCGTGAACACGACGAAAAGGGCCAAATTTACAAAAATTCCAGTGTACTCGTTCACCCAATGCTTTACAATAGAAATTTCTTCTACAGTAAAATTATTCTTTGTCCAAGTAAAGTTTGAAAAGAGTGTAACCACCTAAATAATTTCAATATAACATCAATTAAAAAAAAAAAAAACTAAACTTAACTTAAAACAAGTTTGTAACATCAAAATGATAAATGAAGTGTCCAAAAACCCAATTCCACAAGCAAAATATTTGGAAACAAAAACCAAAAACCAACCAAACAGTAAAAAATGAAACAAAAACTTATTGAAAATAATTTTCATACCATCTTTTCTTCCAGTCACACAAGTTGGTCTGAAAAAATACGTAAATTAACTTTCTCAGAAACTTGAAAACTGGGAACCTAACAACCTAACTTTGACATTCTCTCAGTAATATTAGATTTTTGGTTTAACCATAAATAACCTGAATTACCCTAATAATTAGAAATAATTTATTACAAAACATTTACTGACTTGATCATGCGTTGTTAAATCACCGGCGATAAATTGTCCAAATCCAAGTGGAAAGTTTACAGAAGCTATAAACCATGACACTATGCAAGGGTAGATAAAGCGACTAAATAAAATCAGAAAATATCATCACTTAAGCTTCGTAATGTAATAAAAATTATAATAACAATTCAAATTTACTTACTTTTTTTGTAAAAAAGTGTTTAATTTCTTGTTCCCACGCATCCACAACACCTAAAATATAACAAACTTTTATTATTTCATACCTCGAAATGAATTCAAATTTTCAAATATTTAAATAAAAATTTCAATTTTTCCATTCATTCCAATCTGATTGGTTGAAATTTCAAATATTTGAATTCTTTAAATTCCCCTGCGGGCATTGAATCAACAACAAGACTAAAAATAGAACACAAAATTTTCTTAATTGGAAATTTAATCTTACGTAATGTCGATGTAGTAATACAAACAAAGCAGCAATTAATCCAGACACAACACTGTATAAATTATAAATACAAAACATCAGCATAATACTAAAACCGTACCAAAAAAATTTTTTGCAAAGTCATTTTACCCAATCAACCCAAAGATAACCAATTCTTGAGGATCATATGGAAATTCATTCCCTAATACTGTTTTGAATACCGGTTTTATCGTTTCTAGAAAAAATTTAAACAGAATTTGTGTAACAAAAAAATAAAAATTTTATAAAAATTTTGACTATAATACTCGTCAAATTTTTGATACATGTAAATAAAAATTCTTAAAAATTTATTGCATTCCATCACTTTCCTCACCATGTCCTTGAAACCAGACAGCTAATAAACGAAAGAACATAGCACTACAAGCAGCAGCAAAGAAACCTCTCCAATAATTTCTAACAGCGAAGTATACTGCTGTAATTTCAATACTCATCAAAACTCCACCAACCGGTGCTAAAAAAAATAATAATCAAACTTGCTCTAAGATATTCACCTTGAAAATTGATAATAAAATTCTGTAACTTATACCTGCAAAACAACATGCAACACCAACAGCGGCAGCGGCTACAAAAATTATTTTTCAACTTAACACTTCACTTTCAGTATTATAACATTAAAATTGAAAACAATAGTAAATTTTTATATACCAGCCAACATTTCAATATTTCTTGATTCATTCTCATAGATTCCATGAAACGACTGTAATTTTGCTAATAAAGTTGCTACCATTGAAGCAATATGTACAAATGGTCCCTATAATAAAACGATGACACTGAAATATTACAATCAGGTTTACAAGTTTAGATATAATAATCAAAATTAAATAATCTCGTACCTCCTTCCCTAACGGCATACCGCTACCAAGGGATGCAGTAAGTCCAACAACTTTTGCCAAAAGTGTTCTGAATGTCAAATATTCCTAGAAAAAGAAAAGAAACAAATAAAGAACTGAATGAGTAGACCTATCTCTTTNAATATTCCTAGAAAAAGAAAAGAAACAAATAAAGAACTGAATGAGTAGACCTATCTCTTTAAGGTAAAGTTTATCCAGATTATCAACGTTACCTTAAGCGTAACACCACGTAGAATAGTTTTCATTTCAGGAACTCCAGAACCTATTGGAAAANTTCCCTAACGGCATACCGCTACCAAGGGATGCAGTAAGTCCAACAACTTTTGCCAAAAGTGTTCTGAATGTCAAGTATTCCTAGAAAAAGAAAAGAAACAAATAAAGAACTGAATGAGTAGACCTATCTCTTTAAGGTAAAGTTTATCCAGAATATCAACGTTACCTTAAGCGTAACACCACGTAGAATAGTTTTCATTTCAGGAACTCCAGAACCTATTGGAAAANATATCAACGTTACCTTAAGCGTAACACCACGTAGAATAGTTTTCATTTCAGGAACTCCAGAACCTATTGGAAAATGACAAATAATACTGATTCATCTCGATCTAATAGTAATAATAATAGTACCAACTAAAAAGAATTCATAAAAAAAAAACCCCGGGTGATTCTTACCGATGGCTTGAGGAGCAACAATATGCACGAATCCCGCTGAGAATAAAACTAGACAAATTGGTAAAACAATCCAAGCCAAATACTGAACGGCAATGTGGTAGTCCATGTCAATAAATAACCAAATTCTGGCTGAAATTACAGAATCAAACACAAGATCATTATCATTTCAAAATATCAAAATTAGATTAGAATACATTTAAATAAGTTGATTGATTCAAAAACGTTTACCTTTGTTACATATTCCTATACCCCAATCCATAATAAAACTAATTGTGGCCATCAGGATTCCTAAAAATGCTAAAAATACCCAATCTTCACCCAGTTTAGCAAATGATTTTTGCCAAATGAAGGAAATCCCTTTGGAAAGTGATCTGAGATATTGATTCTTATACTGATCACGGAATTCCTTTTTTCGTAATTTCTCCGCTCGTCGCCGTTTCCGTTCCAATAGTTTGAGTCGTTTTGCTTCAACTTTGGCATAATGACTTAGATCACTTGTGTAGCGACCATACATCTAAAAAAAAATCATAAAAACAAACAAATCATTCTACAATTCAAAATTACATACTCTATTTTGCGACAACAGGAGTCAACGACGAACTATAATACTATGTTGGAGTAAATCAATTCATATTTTAAAATAAAATTTTTAGTAACATGGCTCTCCAGTTCATCTAGTAGTTAACTTATTATACACAACTCCTAAACAAAATCTCTCCATATAATAAAAAAATTCTATTGTTCTCAAATCATAATAATAATTATTTTAATTAAATTTTATATTATGTAAGTAGTTTTTACTCGCCTCTTTTTCCCATGTATGCTCCTATTTTAGTCCTTGTTTATGAATTATTAATGAGATTTTCTTGTTAAATTCAAATACTATTGTGTTAATTAATATATCAAAATCAAGGTATTATATCCTTCTGGTAAATTGGTAACTTAACAACACTATTTGACTACTTCTGACGCAACTTATAGCTTCACCAACGGTGCTAAACTAATTTTAATTTCCCTGTATTAAACCAAACAATCATGATTTAATAAGTCAAGTCAACCTTCTTCTTAACTTATTCGTAAGCTTACGAATAAACTAGTAAATAATTGCTCGATTTGGACCACAATACCACAAATCTACCTATCAATTCATCCAAGGCGTAAAACTTAAATAATCTAAATTGTGGGTTTTTGAAGATTAATTAATTAATTAGAACTAGATCATTCATTACCTCTACAAATATTAACTTATGACATGTCCATTCCTAACAACAAATTTCACCTTTACTCATCCCTCATTCAGTCAAACAAGAAACTCTTAATCCCTAATAATGAACCACTACACTGTTGACTCAAAGTTACTAACAAGTTCTTCAATTTAGCAGCACCTTTCAGTAGTTGAGAATTCAATACTTGTAATTACTAAAAAATTTTACAGTAGTTAAGTGAAAGAACCTATCAATATTTGTGTACTTGAAGGTGGTGTCACTCTCACCTTTCTTAAAATCTAATCAGTCCACTTTAAAAATCAATAACAATTAGAAGTTAACATTGATTAAAATTACTGATTATAAAATGTCTATATTGGATTTTGATTGGTTGAATTTTCTCAATTCATGGTGTAGTGAGTACAAAACAGTATAAAAAAAAATCCAATTCCTTACCAATGTATGCTGATATCCTAATTCAGCATCCTGAGCCGGTTTTGTTTTATTGTTCACATTGTGCAAAAGTACTCCATCGCCATTTTCTTCATCGACAGCCATTTTTTTTTTAAAGTTGTTGGTTGTAATTATTCAAAATTTTAAATTTTCAACACTTTAGTAAAATTGACGTTTGTACTGGCCTTGCATTTGATTCAGTAGTAAATTTCACATACTGCAGCTGGAAGTAGCCGAACTGTTTACAACTTTCACTGGAAACTCCTAGCTTCACTTGCTTTGCAAATAATAAGCCAGTTCGTCTCGTCCTCTTCACTTCATGGTCATTTAGTAACCTGTCATAAAAAACAAGAGAATAGTAATAATACCTATATAATATCAATAAATCTCTACTCGTCCAAGAGATTAGTAATATTTTGTAATATCGATATAAATCTTATTTCATCTCATCGTAAAAACAAATTTGGATTTACAATCACTTATTATCCGAACTAAACCTTCAAAAATTTAGTAATAATTTTCCTACTGCTTGCGTCCCTACGTCATCCTTCATGAGACAAATTGAAGGAACAGATAAAACAATGAATTCTAAACAGATTTCAACACTTGTCAGAAATTTCAAATATCTAGTTACTGTAATTGGTCAAGTAACCCAACAAAAATTGTTGTTTTATGATGGTTTAGTTGATTTGTTTCTTATTAGAGACTGACATGAGTGACTGAAATGAACTTACTAAGATGAGTGAGTTGAATACGCGCTTCTTTATTTATTTTAGCAGTAGCATGAGAAAGCAAAATAAATAAAAATTAGCTACACTCCACTCTCTTCATCTATTTATTATCTTATATTGAGTTGATTCTTATGTAATATTTGAGTAAATCAAGTCATTTACAGCCTAATAAGTTAGAGCATGATATTATTAATTCAATAGTGATTTCAGGTTGTGGCACAATGTTGAAATAATGTTATGACGTAAGGAGGCAGAAAATTCCAGTCTGGTTGTTGTGCAAGTTATAAGATTTTTGAGTGTTTTTTTTTTACTTCTCTTGACTAGCTTGACATTACAGCCTTATAACAAAATTTGGATAGGAAAGACATACCAGCTCAGTAAATGGAAAAATAGTTTGGAAGAAATGGAAAGTCTCTAGGAAAAAGTAGCCTAGTTTATTTCAACAACCTAAGAACCTAACCCTAACAAATAGCGTTAAAAATCTAATGATACCAAAACCCTGTCCTCTAGCTTTTCAACAATATTTCCAGTTTTTCAAAAATTCATATCATTTTTGTATTCAATTATGGTAAAAAAAAATTCTCATATTCGTGACCCGATCAGGACTAAAATTAAAAAATCATCCCAATGAGACCAGGGTAACTATACTAGAATTTTATCCAGGATCGAAACAATAAGTATATAAAAACAAGTTATTCGGGTTTACGTTTAGATAATTTATGAATATCAATAAAAGAATTTTGAGGATGCTGATTAGTGTCAAGAGTCAAGACTCACGAATTATTCGGTGACAAAAACTTATCTTACATAAGACACAAGAACCTCCGAGCTTCCAAGCAGTTGTCTTGTCACTTTGGCTTGGCAGGATAACACAAATTAACACTACGGAAAGAGTAAAGTGTTATACTGATACTGACCCAGCAGAGAGCAGACAACACACAAGACAAGAAAATTTTGGAATACAATTGATTAGGAATCTTGGAATAATTTAAAGTGACTGACGACGCTAGTGAATATGATTGATTGTACTTATGCTCCCTCCCATAGCTGGTCAAAAAAATAAAAAGAGTAGTTTTTGTAATTGTTTGAATCTACTGTATTCTGCTGATTAGTGTTATCCATGACTCCCAGTTTGGGCTGAGTCTGAGTCACTGACTCTGACTCTCTAAATTTTGGGGATCGATTCTCGGAGTTGTCACCCTAACTCCTTGGTTTATGAAACTCGGCTCTGACGAGTCATGAGTCATGNAGCTGGTCAAAAAAATAAAAAGAGTAGTTTTTGTAATTGTTTGAATCTACTGTATTCTGCTGATTAGTGTTATCCGTGACTCCCAGTTTGGGCTGAGTCTGAGTCACTGACTCTGACTCTCTAAATTTTGGGGATCGATTCTCGGAGTTGTGACCCTAACTCCTTGGTTTATGAAACTCGGCTCTGACGAGTCATGAGTCATGAAATCACTCGACTATGAAATCACCTAATATAAAATTTGGGAAATCGTATAGTGAATTTATAAATTTAAAATCATTTTTTATTTAAGCGCAGTGTCATGCATTGTATTACTAATAAAATGAAAATAACTATTGAGTTACAGTTAGCAAATATATCTACTTAAGACCGTTTCCCTAAAAGTTTTTCAATTTGCTTCACTTCTAGCCAATAATGTTATCAGTGACTCATATTTTTGACGCTTAATTTGTAACGTAGCTCCATGTCTCATTTTCCTGTCAAGAGTATCACAAAGTAAAATTTCTAAAAGTAATCTCTGACTCACGACTTTCTTGTAAATATTGGAGAATTTTAATTTTGCCAACCTGAATCAGCTAATTTCAGAGTACGCCCTTAGCAGTATATAGCAAATTTAGCATAGCGCTATTTACTGCTATTTAGTGCTATGGACCGTTGCTGCTAAATAGCACTCTGCTAAATTAAAAACTTTTGAAACATTTGGCGCGGACTATGATTAAAAAAAAAAGTAAACAAGAGTCGAGGGACTTGTTTTTTTGCTTACGATGTAACTAATCCATTGCCCCTTTCATGGAAGTTAAGTTGGAGAAGAAGGTATAGAGGGTGGAGGGTAGGAGTGTGGGGTATCCCTTGTCAGTTGTTATTGATCACCTCTATATATAGTAAAGAAATTTAAAAATCTATAAATTTAAAATATAGTAAAGCCAATTCAGGTAATTAGCGTAAACTTTGTCATCAAACTGATTATTGGCAATTGTTGGATATAAAAATTTTAAAAACTTTGTAATTAGTACTATTTAGCACTATTTAACACTAGTTTGCGCTATTTCGCTCTATTTTCGCTAAAACTGCTATTTAGCGCTAAGCAAGTTGAATTTAGCACTAAAGGGCCAACCCTGGGTAATTTGTAAGACTTATCAGAACAAGACTCATATGGTGATATTGATGAGTCACACGAGTCTTAAGTCACTAAAAACTATTAGACTGACAAAAGAATTAAAAACCGTCTGTTTATTTTTTATATGAGTCAAAGTCGAGGCACCTGAGACAAGTGAATCAAAATTTTCTCGCGAGTCATTATTCATTATTGTTATTGACTGAAGACTAAAGTAACTCAATGAGTATTTACTAACTAACATTAAAGTACCCAACTATTGGTTTCTAATACAGAGGTGAGAGGTGGTGATTCTAGAGTTTAAACTTTTGAAAATATGTTTTATATTTGCAAGAAATTACCGCCTCTTCCTGTCTCAATCGTACGTCAGACACTCAAAAACAAGTTATCCTTGGATGCCCAAAAAAGTTCAAGTCAATACACTAAAATAAACAATGCAATACAGAAAAAAAAGCTAGGTAAGAAAGCAAAGCAGTGAAAGCAAGGTAAAGCAATAGAATTCCTAATTATTAAGCAGCTGTAGAGAAAGTATCCAATAGTTAGTTTTAGTTACTGAAGTTATCCATTTAATACTTAAATAATTACAGGTGACCGAACTGACTGGAGGGGTCAACCGATCCTGATGTTGTTATCTACAAAATAATGTATAATCAAAAACAACATCAGCTGTTTTTATAATCTTACTAATGGGTCAATCGGTATCCAAATAAGTCTTCAAAATAACAAATCAATCAACAAATCACCAAACATCTCCAAAATGATGAAAATTTTATGGTAATTTTATAAATTAATATTGAACACATGATTAACCTTTTTTATTTTTAGAAAAAATGTTTTGCTTGATATCCTTCCCGTTTACAATTTATAGTAATTATAAATCAGTTTAGGGTAAAAATAGTGTGAATTTAGATTATTTACTATAAGGCCTATGTAATTTTCGTTGACTGTTTGATTTGATTTGATTCTTACCGATTTCTTGCTGTTCTGAATTTGTGTGAATTTTGTAATGTGATCTTTAATTTTTCTTCTTACTTGTTATAATTTCCATGTAAGTTTTGCTGATTCTTAGNTGAATTTTGTAATGTGATCTTTAATTTTTCTTCTTACTTGTTATAATTTCCATGTAAGTTTTGCTGATTCTTAGAAATAATTTAGGAACTGCAGCTTTTGTGTAGTTTAGTTTTTATCGGCTTATGATTTTTATTTTTATTTTAGATCCTAACGAGTTATTAAAAGTGCTCCAAGAAAATTCAAAAATTCAACGTGGAAGCCAATTTAGATTTCAAAAAAAAAAAATTTTTTTTTTTTCTTTAAATCTGATTGGTTGGTTTGAAGTTTAAGATTTTTTTAAATTGAAACCGATAGTACTGNTGAATTTTGTAATGTGATCTTTAATTTTTCTTCTTACTTGTTATAATTTCCATGTAAGTTTTGCTGATTCTTAGTAATAATTTAGGAACTGCAGCTTTTGTGTAGTTTAGTTTTTATCGGCTTATGATTTTTATTTTTATTTTAGATCCTAACGGGTTATTAAAAGTGCTCCAAGAAAATTCAAAAATTCAACGTGAAAGCCAATTTAGATTTCAAAAAAAAAAANGTGCTCCAAGAAAATTCAAAAATTCAACGTGAAAGCCAATTTAGATTTCAAAAAAAAAAATTTTTTTTTTTCTTTAAATCTGATTGGTTGGTTTGAAGTTTAAGATTTTTTTAAATTGAAACCGATAGTACTGGTTTGAAATTGAAATATTTGTTATAGCATCGAAACTAACCAAGTCTAAAAAATTATTTTTAGTTTATTTTTTTATAGTAGTTTTAAATGGCTTATTTATCATTTTAGTAATATGTTTTTATATTATTTTTGCAATAAATTATTTATTAATTAATATGTTGCCAGATTTATTTCTAAACTTTCTAGCATACACAAGCCAGTATCAACAGAACAAATTATTAATGCTTGATTAGTTCCAAACTGAAATTAAGGCATACTCAATGTAATCATTTGCTCTTACTTTCACCACTATTACAATTCAATAATTATCTTTTGTTTCGGAAGATTAAACAAAATAACTAACCAATCACCTAACACCAAAGTTTTGTTACACCTAGTAACAAAACAAAATAATTATAAAATCTCTTTTGTTTCCAAAGATTAGACAAATTTTCAATCAAATCCAACTAAATACAAAAGTCACACCTAGTCAAATAACAAAACAAAACCATTAGAAGTTTTTACTTCTCAAACCAATCACACTTAATTTCCATTCTCCATGCAATTTTTTGAGTTTTTAAATTTGCCATTATTATTCTATTTTAACCTAACCTAGGGATATATTTTTTCACTAAAAAATCTGACTTCCGGTGAATTCATTATTCACAGTAGTTGTCAGAGGATGTGACAGTGGAGATGAGGGTGTAGTACTATTCCTGTTACTGATGGTTAGTTATCAAAATCTCAACAATAGATTTACTCAAAAGCTTCATTGAATTTAACTTAAATTATATTAAAAACAAAAAAAAACCCACAGTGTTGATTTTCTCCATTGTTACATACATAGTCCATAGTATATAGTTCCAGTCTTGCATAGAAACGTATTAAATAACCATATCGGATCCTATTTCCTATTCCCTACATTTAAATATCTACACATATTAAAAATATAACACAACATTTACATTTGGTTGTCTGGTGCTACACTATTAATTTATTCCTGTTGGTGTTAGTTTTAGTGCAGCAACAGCAAATTAACTTTGAGAATTGATTGTTCTAAGAATTTATGGATTATTTGGATAGAACGTTACCACCTACCCCCACTTGTCGCCATTGAATTGGATAAAGAACAATGTGAATATAACTTATACATTTAGTTATCTAATGTTACTATCATAAATAGTGCAATAAACTGGAACTATTTACGATAAGCAGCCGTTGATAAGAAGAATAGAAACAACAACGGTTTATAATAGCATCAATTGACACATTCGTCAATGTGTGGATTAGTGTTGATTACTAATGTCGACTGACGTTGGATAAATTAATAGACAAGTGTTGTATTGGCTTAGAGATTGATAACATAACTGATAAGGAGATTATAGGAAAAGTTAATGGGTGTTGGTTGAGGAATTTATCAAAAAAAAAATATAACATATTCCAGCAAGGATGTCCCTGTCGGCTAATTGAGTTTTGCTTTTGCTACTCTAATAATTTATTAGAACTTACAGTACCCGTTAGAAATAAACAGACATTGGAGAAAGTTTTAGCGTCACCAAAACCACATAAAGTCAAATTTTGAAAATTCTGGTACTTTTTTAAGTTTGTAACAATACCTTTCTGTGACTCACTCCTCGTCCAGTACCAGTTAGCAGAGGTAAGGTAAAAAACTGTAATTAATTGGTGAAAGTTAAGAGTTCCATTATTCAACTGAAATCGTCCAATATAGAATCCTTTGGATTTTGAATTTTGAATGAATTTTGTCACGGATGAAGGAAATTCCACCAAAAAACAAAAAATTCAAATTCAACCAATCAGATTCAAATTTTTAAATACTCAATTATGATTGGCTAAATTTGAATTTTTTAATTTTAGTGGGAAATTCAAATTGAAGAACTTAGTAAACGATATATTAATATTACACTTGGTAATTTAATTGTTTAACTTAAAGTTAATTATAAATTTAATTATTTCAAAATAATTAATTATTATTGGTTTTTAGAGTCAGTGCTGCATTGTCATAGTTTATGATTCAATTGTTTTCTTTTTGTTTACACGAAGAATCTTTAGTGTCAAAAATCTAAGATTTTCACATCGTAATTTCCACTTTGGACCAATATGGTGTAAATCATGAGATGGAAATTATGACAGTGCAGTGAGGTTATTATTTGATTAGTGTAGGTCACTTGACCCTCCTAATTGATGACCTTAGTGAGGACTGAAGAGTAAGTAAAAAATTTTATGTTTGACAAATAATAAGATGGCGATTTTCACATCAACAATAATTTTGTATTCAAAGTGCATTTAATTACCTCAGGTAAGACAAAATGAAAGTAAATGTTGATTAACGTAAAGAGAGTTAAAACATCATTTTAGTTTACAACATCCTCCTAAGTTTCTTCAATTTGGTGAAGTTAATTGAGAATTTACACAACTGCTTAGCATAAACGTTCGAAGCAAATTACACCACCACTAGACTACAAATGCCAGTGTATTTTTGGTTTATGCTCACTGCAGTCAATGAAAACTAAGGTTAAATCAATTACTCTAAAAAAAAAAAACAATTTGTAACTTTATTATTTAGGTAACATCTTTACAAGTTGTTGGACTGTTGTGGTTCGTGGATTACATAATGGCGGTTATACTACTACTGCTGTCTTCGTAGTTAAATAATTGAAGTTACTACAAGCAACCGACGAATGGTGACATTACTGTAAATTTTCTGAAACATTGGTGTACAGCGGAAGTCAGAAGGATTTTCTTTTATTAGAAAAAAACGGACAAAGTTCTTGTGTAAGCACTCTCTGAATTATTGAATCAGGCAGCTAAAGGATCTCAAAACTTAATCGAAATTAGCAGTTCATGTCGAAGGATTCATGAATCTTATCGATGATAGCTGCCAATTGCTCAGTATCCAATGGTAGACCGGGGCGGTAATAAGACCAGTATGACCGTTTCGGGAAAATTAGGTCGAAGTTTTATAAGTACATTGGCAGCGGGAATTATCTTTGGTTTCGGTTTTGCTTATGTGATACTCAATGTCAACAATGCTCCATTATCAGTGGTACCACAGGACGCTTCATCTATTCCTACTGCTATTCAAATCAGGTATTTATTTTGGCTTTTACAATAATATGTAATATGTAATGGTAAACATATTCCTTTTCTTTTTGTAAATTTTTTAGAATTGAAGATACTCATCATAGACTAGATGATCATGGACATGGAAGAAGTGAAGTAGAGACTGATATTCATTCCCATGAAGCTCTCGAAGACGCTGCTGGACCATTGGGACAAGTTTCTGGACACTCTCATGACGAACTTACGCATAAGGATGAGGATACCATTGCTAAACAATTGTTTCGAGACGTTCGAGTGCTTTGTTGGGTTATGACGAGTCCCAAAAATCATCAAAAGAAAGCAATTCACGTGAAGAAAACTTGGGGAAAACGATGCAACAAATTGATATTTATGAGCTCAGAGAAAGGTACTCGTCATTTAAATGCTCAATAATAATTATTATTATTGATGTAATTTGATTAATCGAGTCTAATTTTGATTTTTGGTTAGATGATGTATTGGGAAGCATTGCGCTTGATCATGTCCAGGAAGGGCGAGATTACCTCTGGGCGAAAACAAGGGAAGCATTCAAATATGTCTATGAACACCATTTTGCCGAGTATGATTGGTTCATGAAAGCAGATGATGATACGGTAAAAATTTAGAAATTTTCGTCTAGAATTTTCTTATTTCATAATATTACGATAATTTAAAGAAAAATTTTTATTTTATTTTTCAGTTTGTCATTGTTGAAAATTTACGATACTTGTTGAAGGACGTTGACCCAAACTACCCTATTTACTTCGGTTGCAAATTTAAGCCATATGTGAAGCAAGGTTACATGAGTGGTGGAGCTGGTAAGACATTATTAGTTTCAAAATTCTTAGGTATCATCCATAGTTTTGATTTCAACTGATCTGATTGGTGTAATTACAATTAGGTTACGTTTTGAGTAAAGAAGCACTTAAAAAATTTGTCGAATTTGGAATTTCGGATAAGAAAAAATGTCGTCAGGATCATGGTGGTGCTGAAGATGTTGAAATGGGTACGAAACTAATTGTTGCTAAATACCTCAGTAGAAACATCAACAAGGACTACATCAACAAGCACTTTTTTTTTTTCGATTCTAGGAAAATGTATGCAAAATCTGGGAGTTGAAGCTGGTGACAGTCGAGATAGTGTTGGAAGCTATCGGTTCCTCCCATTTGTCCCTGAGCATCATGTAATACCAGGTAAATCATAATCTTTTCAATTTTTTCACCACGAACATAATTTTATGAATTTTTTTTTTTTTTTTTTTGAATTTTTAGGTCATTCCGATGAAAGTTTCTGGTACTGGAAGTACATTTACTACCCACAAAAACAGGTAACAACAAAAAAATTATCGATAATCACAATCATCCTCGAACGTTATGTTTGAATCTCAATTTAAAATCATACAAGGTCAAATTTTTTTAACCAAACTTGAAAGATACTTTATTTTATAATGAGGCTGGTGGGTACAAAGATATGGTGGGATGGGGTGTTTAATTTATACACATATATGACTCATGAGTCATTTATGTANAATTTTTTTAACCAAACTTGAAAGATACTTTATTTTATAATGAGGCTGGTGGGTACAAAGATATGGTGGGATGGGATGTTTAATTTATACACATATATGACTCATGAGTCATTTATGTAAAAAAAAATGATCTAATTGTTAAAATTTAGTAATTAATTTGTAAAATTGATAATTTATAGGGAATGGACTGCTNAAAAAAAAATGATCTAATTGTTAAAATTTAGTAATTAATTTGTAAAATTGATAATTTATAGGGAATGGACTGCTGTTCGGATACTGCCATATCTTTTCACTATGTCTCACCTAATCAAATGTATGTTCTTGATTATCTTCTCTATCACCTGAGGCCTTATGGGATATCCAGACAAATTACCGATCTACCCAATACTCCAATTCCTTCAACAGCTTCTAAAAATAATTCAATTATTCTAGTCACTAATCACACCATTGTTGGGTCATCATCATCACTTTCTTCAAATTCTAGTCCAATTCTAAGTCCAAAAATTTTAACCCAAACAACATCAATTCCACAGAGTATTACGAACAATCTAGTAGAAGATCCAACGAAAGCTTCTGATTGGCTCGCTCCTGATGATCGTCGCTCGTAGTCAAGGTCTTTTACAATCCTGATTCTATGGAATCTTACCATGTTTATTAGTAGTAGTGCTCATTGAAGCAAAATCTTTTACAATGACCGTTGTCGTGCTCGTGACCCTTACNCCATGTTTATTAGTAGTAGTGCTCATTGAAGCAAAATCTTTTACAATGACCGTTGTCGTGCTCGTGACCCTTACTTACCTGAAATATTCCTGCTAACATCAAAAAAAAAAAAATTTCACTACTAATGACCACTACCTGATCCATCACTATAAGTAATTACTAATTAGTACCTACTAAATATTGACCCCNTTCACTACTAATGACCACTACCTGATCCATCACTATAAGTAATTACTAATTAGTACCTACTAAATATTGACCCCACTAATCACGACAACACGAAATTTAGTATTATTTCATATAGAAAGTTAAATTTGATTACCAAATTTAAAAATCTTACAACTTTAGATTTTTATCTCCCTCCATTTTCAAAAATGGTCTCGTCTCGCGTTAATTATTCTCGTTCCTAATGCAGCTTTATGAAATTTGTTGCGATTAACTCTTTTTTTTTTTTAGTTATAATCTTATTTTTGTGACTCCTTGTCTTAAAACTCAATGACACCAATTGCGTAAATTTAATATATTTTTCAGTTTTAAATTGATTAAAGACAATTTTAATATCCGAATCAAAATCAATTGACGACTGATTTCAAGACAAATTTTTCAATATAATCAAGAAAATATTGAATCAAAGGTTAAGTTGACTAACCTCAAGTTCAATAATTAATAATTTATGTTTGAATCTACGTGGCTCTCGTCAATACGTCAATACAAGAAGAGTCTGAATATCTAAAAACTAATCAATCACCTGTCCTAAAATCTACAAGACAATTGACATTATGTGCTCAATTTCATTGTCTTTTTGTCATTCTTCGTTCCTCCCTGGTTCAATAACCATTGTTTTCAGAAATTCTTGAAGAATACTTAGTCTTATAAATCAATATCCGCTAANCCTCCCTGGTTCAATAACCATTGTTTTCAGAAATTCTTGAAGAATACTTAGTCTTATAAATCAATATCCGCTAAGTACGTTAACTTATAACAGACTTAGTTAAAAAACATTCTGGACATTTCTAATTCTAACGATCCACAAATTCGTCGTCATGAACAGATTCTTGGTTTCAGCTCTAATTTCCTTAGTAAGTTAAGTTAATTAATCAACTTAACCCGTTCGTTAAGTCAAATAGTAGATTCTATGTATATACTAATCAAAAATTAGCTTAAAAATACTGTTCTGTAAATAATGAGGGTATTCCACATGGCCTGGTTAAGTGTTAAATTTTTATTTGATATTATTTTAATGAGTGATATAATGAGGATATCGGGAAGGGTAAAAAGTCAAATGTTGTTATGTTGACATTTGTTTTTGACTTTGTTATTACAAAAATTTCCCTTGCCTCTTTTGCATGTTGTAGTTGAGAGAATGCATGAGAGGAAAGCGGAGACCACAAAGTAGTAAGTGTCAATTCTCTCATACATCTCTTCAACTACAACATGAAATAAAAAGTGTGACTTTGACCCTTTCTCCTCCTCATTTGACCTTATTTATTTGCATTTTAACAATAAAAATAGAAAGCAAAAAGATGCCCCTGAGCTTATTAAACTTTAACGGAGAGGAAAAATAATCAGACCAATCATAGACGTANAAAAGCAAAAAGATGCCCCTGAGCTTATTAAACTTTAACGGAGAGGAAAAATAATCAGACCAATCATAGACGTATAAAATGATCTCACCTTTTTATAAAATAAAAATATTTAAAATTTAACAACTTTTTATCTTATAACCAAAAGCAGGAATACCCTCAATGTAATCACTTTAAAAAAATCTATCTAGGTAGTATTGTTGGGATTTCTTGGACAAGAATGCCATGGGAAGCCACCTGGTCGTCCTCATCCACCGGAATCAGGAAACAATGGTAAACCTGGAATTGATGATAAACCAGGGGAAAATTCTCAGACACTTCCTGCAGAGGTTGGTGTAGGAGATATTTCACTATCGGATACAGCAGTTGACACCGAAGACGACGACGATTCACAGACTGAAATTGAGGTTGAGTCAGAGAATCCTGAGAATTCTGAAAATTCTAGCAACAATGGTGACGGTGGAGAAGCTGGTGAAATTGAACCGCTCACGGAAGATCCAACGGGTGAAGGGAGTGTAGAATCAATTGATTCTGAAAATTCTAACAATGGAGACGATGGAGATGATCCGACTACAGAAGAACCAACGGATGAAGGTGATGTAGAATCAATTGATTCTGAAAATCCTGAACAGACTGAATCAATTGATACTGAAAATAATGAAACCCAACCAATTATTCTTGATCCAATTAATGAAAATACAATTGACAAAGAAGAATTACCTGAAGATACAGGAAACAATGGAGAAGTGATTGTTGACCCAGAGTTTGAGGAGACTGAGCTTTTAAAGTCTCGCTCACTCAACCCTGAAGAGTTTGTATTTTAAAGAAACAACATTGCTAGAAAGTAACTTAATTATGGATATTTTCTAAATTACCTTCGATAACCTTCATGTTCATAAAATATCTCATTGTTAAAACTAGCCAGATGTTCTATTACATTGCCAAAAAAATATTTAAATAACACTTGATTGAATGCTGAAGCGCTTGAAGCAATGTTTTTTTTTTTCCTTACATTTTTAAAACCAAAAGATAACAAAAAACAGGTTTTGGTTTTAAAACAGGAATCTCGGTCAAAGTCACATTTTACAAATAATCAAAACTTTTTTAATTTTTTTTTTGTTGAAACAACCACACCTGGAATAATTTTCAATTTCAATTTTTCCAAACATTGCCAAAAATTGACCCTTGTTCATCCCCAAGCCCCTCCCTCCCTCCCGCGCCTCTACCTTGACTTTTCTGCTTTATAGAANATTACATTGCCAAAAAAATATTTAAATAACACTTGATTGAATGCTGAAGCGCTTGAAGCAATGTTTTTTTTTTTTGCTTACATTTTTAAAACCAAAAGATAACAAAAAACAGGTTTTGGTTTTAAAACAGGAATCTCGGTCAAAGTCAAATTTTACAAATAATCAAAACTTTTTTAATTTTTTTTTTTTGTTGAAACAACCACACCTGGAATAATTTTCAATTTCAATTTTTGCAAACATTGCCAAAAATTGACCCTTGTTCATCCCTAAGCCCCTCCCTCCCTCCCGCGCCTCTACCTTAACTTTTCTGCTTTATAGAAAGCCATTATTGAAAATGTAAATCAATTTCAAAGGATTAACTTAAGTCATCTCAAAATTGAACATTGTCATACGATATGATAAACTATTTTGAGCTATGATATTGTTTTTTTGATGTTAAGCTCAAAATACAAAATAGTAAGGAAATCGTTAGATCAAAATAGCAAAAAATCGAACTCTGGCAAACGATGAATACAAAATATATTTAGAATAAATAACTCTTTTTAAAAAGTATTTTGTTTGGCTTGTTTTTACAGTGGCTGGATTCCAATTTTTTTGTTCAATTTATCATTATTTCTGTTTTGGTTAATTGTAGCATTGTAAGCTGTCGAAACAGTTCAATTTTGTGATAAATTTGTAATCCAATCCATCTTTTTTTCGAATCATTCATTTGAAAAAAGAAACAATAGATTTGGACTAAACACGAAAAGAAAATAATTAATACTTGTCCATTAGGATAAGTAGGATTTTTTGAGATAATTCAAAAAAAATTTTTTTTTTTTTTTTTTTTTTTTTTTTGAGTTTTTGATACATAAATTACACAGACAAATATTTTGCTAAGTAGAACATCGAATGTAGTGAGGTTTTTCGTATGTTTAAAAAAAAAAAATTTTTTTTTTCTTCACAATATAATAGATGAAGTATAGTTTAGTGAATGTGAAAGTGGTAATAAAAATGGGAGGGTATATTTTAAAATGAATTGTATGATGTCAGGGAGACATTTGGTATTTTTTGGCTATTTCCCAATTTGAACAAATGGCAGAGGACACTTCCCTCTTCTCTGTCATCTGTATTAAAAATAACCAAAAAAAAAAATAAGTTTACAAGATGTGGATTTTGGATCCAAATCTTGGATCTATTTCCAAATATTATGAGACTTTAGAGTTAATACTCTTGACGAGAGACCTACATCTACAGGCAACCAACTGGTTCTCAAATGATCCAAAAAAAAAAATCGTGACAGTTTATTTCATGATTTTTTTTTAAAGTTAAGGTAGGTGGTGGATTTTAGTAATCCATTCAACCGAATTTCAAATTTATTTCAAAATTTTTTTTTATCTCGGGAGTATCATCAGTTTCAAGACAAGGGATAATAATATTATCATAAATTAGAGGTCCAAGTAGAGTCAAACAGGGTTCTTTGAAAATGAATTTTGAAATGGGCAAAAAAAAAAATTTTTTTTTACAAAAAAAAAAACTTTTTTTTTATGAACACGGTGTCTATTTACACTGCCTTACATATGACGTGTGTTACCCATTCCTCCAAGTCCACTTTGACTTGCTCCTTTATTGTATCCTGATGATACAAGATTCAAATGACCTTCACTTGCACGAAGTTGGTCTTCCGTAAATTCACGCTCATTTTTTTCAGCCATTTTGGGTCCAAGGGAGGGGCCAGTAAATTCAGGATGCTTTTGAGTCTGAAATAATTCAAATTAGAATTTAAAATTTAGAACACACAACATAAATAGATAGAAAAAATGGACTCTAATTAGAGTATATTTAATCAAAGTGCTTACCATTCGCCCCAGGGCATATAAGCTAAGAACAACTTGTGGAATATTCCGACGTTCAAATAAATCAGCAGTTTGGAAAATTTCTTCTTGTGGAACTCCATAAGCTTTCATACCTTGTTGGAATCTGAAAAAAAAAACAACAATCAATCACGAACTTGAGTTATCCCCTCCTTTTTTTTTAATATCAAAACCTAATTTTAAACAAACTTCCATACAGATTTTTACCTCTGAATATTTTCCATGAGTTGGAAGTTGGTTCCTTTTTCCTGAATTTTCTTGACACTCCCTGGAGNAAACAATCAATCACGAACTTGAGTTATCCCCTCCTTTTTTTTAATATCAAAACCTAATTTTAAACAAAATTCCATACAGATTTTTTACCTCTGAATATTTTCCATGAGTTGGAAGTTGGTTCCTTTTTCCTGAATTTTCTTGACACTCCCTGGAGTAAGCTTATTCATAAGATGACATAAAACAACCCCATTTTTCAATATATCTTCAAAAGATCCTGGTGGTAGTTTTTCTCCAAGTACATCAGAGACCCATTGAAGGACTTCAGCTTCCAATTCCTTATTTCGTTTCTATAAAAGTAAAAGTTTTAAAATAATTAGCAAAAGACTGATTCATTGATTACAATAATAATTTTGTTTAACTTACTGCCATAATGTTCTAGACAAGACCTACTCAAGAAACACTTTTTGTGATACTTTGTCAGAAGCTGAAGTAAAACTGACACTGAATGAAAAAAAAGTAGAAGATAGTTCAACTTTGTTTGACTTTCAAAAAATTTGTGTGGGATTTCCCATTCTGTTTCCGGCTCATTCTCATCTAAATCTTGTAAAAACAAACTGAATGCGACCAGTTTCCAAGTGTTACATTNTCTAAATCTTGTAAAAACAAACTGAATGCGACCAGTTTCCAAGTGTTACATTTAAAATGTATAAAATACGCCCGCATAAAATTTGATGTCATTCCATAATTATATCCTGCTGGAATGAGTTCAAATCCAATCTGAACCAGATACCAGATGTACCGAAATAAAATTAATAGTATATGTAAACTACTAATTTTCAACCTAACCCATAAAACTGAACAGGAACACTACTCTCACTTATTTTGGTAAACCAATACATGTGATGAGAAATTTACAGTGAACTTTTTCAAGCTTGCTCCTCCTTTAGAAGGAGGAGCAATGATACATGAACGCTGGTTGGCTTATTTAAAATTTTAAGCTNTCAAGCTTGCTCCTCCTTTAGAAGGAGGAGCAATGATACATGAACGCTGGTTGGCTTATTTAAAATTTTAAGCTGTGGGATTGGTTGACGAAAATTTGACTCCTCCTTTTAGGGAGGTTTAGACAAAATTATGCTGCAGCATTTTCATNATGGGATTGGTTGACGAAAATTTGACTCCTCCTTTTAGGGAGGTTTAGACAAAATTATGCTGCAGCATTCTCATCAGTAAGAAAAAAATTATTATTTTTTTTTGATTTTTAATTATTCCAAGCTTACTTGACATTTGGATTGATGGTAATTGAATAATTGTTTCGCGGAATAATTACAACAACCTAAAAATTGACTTTTACCATCGTATCGCAGTATCATTACGATTTTCACACTATAATGACTAACCAGGTGATTTTGAAAAACATTAAGCTCTTCAATGGTGATTTAGATGGCAGTTTGAATGATTTCGGTATACTTCTTAATTTTAGCTGAGGTACTCATGTCCACATATTTATCTCCAATTGAAACTACCATTCCACCCATGATGGATGGATCAACAGAAGTCTTGATCTTAATTGTTTGTCCAGATTTCACGAATGCCTTCAATGCTGTTTCTAATTCTGTCTGTAGAAGCTTGTCCAAAGGCTACAAAAAAAAAAAAAATGAAAGTAATTTTTTACATTGTTTCCTACCATGAGTAATCTATTCAGTTATATATAAGTTTCCTAATTTTACAAGATAATCAGAATGTTTGTGGGGTGAAATGGGCAAATCATATTTGATTAATGAATTGACCTTGGAATCCATAATTTGTTTTTGCATTACTACAGACAATGTGAAAATAATTGTCACATGTGAACAGAATTCTGTTTGAGAGCAATGCGCATCCATCATTCATCATTTCATTATACTATTCAAATGAAAATGAAATTGTTTACCTTGGCAGTAACAATTTCACATTGAATTTCACCTCGATGTGCAGACATAATTGTAGAAAATGCGTTAGTTATCCCGTCAAGTTTGTTTAGTCGACCATTTTCTGCCAATAATGCTGAAATATAATATAAAAAAAATTATTTATAAATGAACTACTCTTCGAGAAATAATTAATAAAGAATGAAAATCAGTTGAAGGATAACAACTTACTGAGTAAATTGGTAGTGAACTTGGTGACCTTAGTTCCAGTTAGACTTGTCGACAATAGGTTCTTCTTCTCCGTTCTTTTCAATGATGGATTGAGAAGGAAGTCTGCAAAGCCTCCTTTCTTCCTGATCATGGCATTGATTTGCTTAAGTTCATTCTCAACTGCATCCAATTGTTTCTCTTTTGATGCAGCGGAATAGACAGCAGTTGCATATCTTCCTTCAATTCCAAATACTTGTATTGGAGCCTGAAACGTAAGGACAGAAAATGGATTACTAAGATTAGTTCAAAAGTCACAATAATTTAAAAAAATAAATACCTTCACGAGTTGATTTTTGGCAGCAGCGATAGAGAATCTACGAGACTGAAACAAATCAAATGAAACATTAAATTAGATGTTGAATTCAATAATAAATTTACAAGATTCAAGCGTTCCTGTATGGACTAGAGTAGTAAAATTTTCACTAAGAATGCGCCAAGGCCCAAGACCAAGTGAAACAATTTAAATTCAACGAAATAGATTTAAAAAAATCAAAGTTGATTTTTACAAGATGCGTAATGTAACTTTACATAAATACACTACACATGAACACATGCTGAATACCAAGATATGGTAAATCTAAAAATTATACTTACCAGAATCACTGGAACTTGGGCCATTGTTAAGAGCAATCGAATCTCCACTGTCTAAACTAAATAATTTATGAAAATTCAGAAATTAGAGAACAAATTTTCAAAAAATTAGAAATCGAGGATCGAGGCACACACAAAATCAGTTGGGTATAACCCGACGACCATCCATATTACCACGTACATAGTTGGGCATCCGTGTAAAATATTTCAAAATTTTTTTTTTGGTTATAATGTGTCATTATATTAAAATATAAAGTCTGACTCAGTATCAGTGCCTCAAAATTATGACCCTAAATTATGTATTTAATGGTAAAAAACAGTGACTCACAGTTGTTGTTTTTTTGAGTCAATTTTTTTGGCATCATTTTATTTTTGTTTCTGATTCAATAAAAAAATGAGACTCTCCGAGTCGGAGTCATGTATACCCTTGACTCAGTTGACTCTAACCTTTACTTATTTAGTATATAGTTTTGAGTCTGTGGGAAGGATTCTGTATTGTCACTGACTCAGAGTTTAGAATGAATATAAAACATTCTATGTTAAAGTTTTAACGTTAATTTTTATTTACTTTTCAATCACTCAATGAGTCACAACTCTTAATTACTGACTCAAACGCAGCGAGTCATTGATAAGATGACAATTAGTTACCACTCTGAACTTCACTTATAAATTTATGATTCTAACTCCCAGTAAATAAATTCGTATCACAGTGTCATAACTTGTAGTTATATGACTCTGAGTCATTGAAAACTCTAATTTTTCTGAGTCAAATTCGACTATACTATGTGGATATCTTAGAATTTACTAGATGGGCAAAGAAATTTCAAAAATTTGAATTCCGCCAATCGGCCAATCAGATTTGAAAATTCAAAAATTTTCTTCAAATCTGAGTGGATAAATTTAAATTTTTGAATTTTTTGGGTATCAACTATAGAACACTTGGTACATTCTCGAATCTGATTGACTAAAAAAATTATTCCTAGTTTTTTCTACATGAAGAAATCAGATCAAGTTCTTTGTTCTTGTAAAGTTCAAAGTGAGCCAAACATCCTCTTATATTTTTGCTTAAAAAGTGCATTCGCACCCGTTTCCTTATTACAACCGCCAAAGGGTGTAGTGTAGGTAGAGACTGATAATTTCAGTAAACTAAAAATTTTGCCCAACCTTGGTAATAAAATTTGCGATAAATTTTATGTAAAATATTTTGAAAATAATGCGTTTTTTTCATTTGTCGGCACTTTTTCAAGTTAGATGCCTCGACTTGTCTAACAAATCAATTTTGTTTGTTTTTATTTCAAAAAAAAAAAAGAAAAAAAAAACTCCCCTCTCTCTTACAGTGAATTTTTTTCATTTTTTTTTGCTTTAGCTTTTCTCACCCCTCCTCCCCCAACCAAAATTTTAAAACTCCATTCATCCATATTTGTTTTCGTTTTTATTCATTTTAAAAATAAATCTTGAGTTTTCATTTTTGAAATTAGTGTTTATGTGTTTAATTGAAGAATTTGTCTACTTACGATTAATCACATTATCCTGAATATCACATGTCAAGTTATCAAGAAAAACAATTGGTAAGTGACATAAATAACCCAATCATTCACAGCTGTCTTATGTCGTGTGCTCTTGTGTCGTGTCTCGTGTGTGTGTCATTTGGAATTCCCCTTCCCATCAATTCCCTTGATTGTTGATCCCTTTTGGAAGTGGAGATGGAGGAATGAATTTAGTTGTTAGACTTGATGTTGTGATTGATANCTTATGTCGTGTGCTCTTGTGTCGTGTCTCGTGTGTGTGTCATTTGGAATTCCCCTTCCCATCAATTCCCTTGATCCCTTTTGGAAGTGGAGATGGAGGAATGAATTTAGTTGTTAGACTTGATGTTGTGATTGATTACCGTAACGGTACTATCATAGTCGTTAGTTCATTAAAACTAGAATTTCTGATGTTATTTTATATTATTTCTTTTACAGTCTGACTGACCATTATCTTCTGCTGTTACTATGAAGTGAATCACGGTGTCTAAATCAATCCAATATAATCTTATCTTGTTAAACCAGTGAACCAGTCAATTTATCAATGTCATCCCACCATTGAAATTGTGGATTACTATTCAATATTCAAATCCAAGTAATGGCTGGAGGAGAGACAAGAATAATATATCATATTGACGAGGAAGAGACACCGTATTTAGTCAAAGTTCCAGTTCCCGTTGACCGTGTCACACTTGCAGATTTCAAGAATGTACTTTGTAGGCCAAATTACAAGTTTTTCTTCAAATCTTATGACGATGAGTTCGGGTGAGTCAAGTTCACTGACAACAAAAGATTTTTATTTTTACAGGGACAAGTTTTTATATAGTATTATTCTTTTTCTCTAAACTTTCAGAGAAGTGAAAGAAGAGATAGTCGATGATGATGCAAATTTACCGTGTGTCAATGGAAAAGTAATATCATGGGTAGGTTCTTAGGTTCATTTCTGACACTTGACTTGAACAAAAAATGTGGTTTGATTTTGATTAAAAATCATTCCAGTTGGTTTCTTCAGAAGGAAGTAATGGGTCAGACTCAAATTCACAATGTGCAGATAGTATTGCACCTTCTGATGTTCGACGTCCTGTGGGAAGGCCACTGTAAGCTTATGATTTATTAGAAACTGTGGAATTTTTGGTGTAATTTCGGTGATTGATTTGTTATTGTTAGGCCAACTGGTCTTCGAGCACTTCGTAAGCCATTGCCACCTCCAGACGATACAACGACTTGTACTGAAACAGAATCTGTAATCAGCTCAAGACCAGGTTTTAATTTACCAGGTCACAGGAGTCATAGACGTGATCCCCATTTTAGAATGGACAAATATAGTCGATTTGATGGTACGTTTGTGTCGAAATATACTATTTTTTAGGAATATTAAAAAAAAAAACTAGCATCCACTAAATTGATGGAATTTAGGGTTGAGTGGCAAACACAGAAGTCATCACCACTATGAGCCTTCATTGATGAGCTCGGATCTTGAAACTACAACTTTTCTTGAGTCAGACGACGACGATGCTTCGAGTCGAATCACTGCTACAACTGGTATTGAAAATCTAAAACATAATTTATGCGTTTTTTTGAACACTTATTAGTTTTTATTTTATTTTGAAAACAGAACACAGCAGTGTGTCCAGAGTTGTAGCAAGACAACAACAACAACGACGTCAACGACGAAGAAAACACAGACCTCCAGCTATGAGCCGAACATCCAGCTTTTCTTCAATTACAGACTCCTCAATGAGTCTTAATATCATCAACGTCATGCTTAATATGAATCAAGATGATAACGGCCCAAATTTTTTGGGTATTTCTATAGTCGGGGAAAGCAATAAAGGTGGTGACGGCGGGATTTACGTGGGATCAATAATGAAAGGCGGGGCAGTTGCAAAAGATGGACGAATTGAACCTGGAGATATGATTCTTCAAGTCAATGATACAAACTTTGAAAACATGACCAACGATGAGGCTGTAAGGACACAGTGAAAAATTATCTTATCAATTTGATTAATTATTTATCCAATAGGTACGGTTTCTGAGGGATGTTGTTCAAAAACCAGGACCAGTGAAGCTTGTTGTGGCTAAATGCTGGGATATGAATCCTAAAGGATATTTTACAATTCCAAGAACTGAACCTGTAAGACCTATTGACCCGGAAGCTTGGGTTGCGCATGTTGGTAAGTATCTTTAAACCCAATATTTTGAATTCACATTACTAATTATTTAAAAATTTGATATTAGGTGCAGCAACTGGTGATTATCCGCCAAGACCACCATCAGTCACAACAATGACTTCAACAGGGTCCTCACTTACGTCTAGTTTACCAGAAACTGAGAGTAAGTTATCAACACTATCAACCAACTGCATTGTCCTTGTCCATATTAATTTAATTACTTTTTTGTAACTAAATTTTCTAGGAACTGTTGAGGAAGTCATGGTACAGCTAACAATCAACACTCCCATGTCAATCATTGTCCGAGAAATGCAAAGGCCTGACTCAGGACTGGAAATTCGTGACAGAAATTGGCTAAAGATAAATATTCCGAATGCCTTCATAGGTAAATTGATATTCGTGAACATTAAATCTTCACGAATGTATTGTAATTTACATTAAAAGTATTCTAACTCACTACTAAAATATTTAGGAGGAAATATTGTCGACTGGCTTCTGATACATGTGAAAGGATTTGGTGAGCGTAAAGATGCAAAGAAATTTGCCACTCAGATGCTCAAACAAGGATTCATTCGACATACGGTCAACAAAATTACATTTACAGAACAATCTTATTACGTTTTTGGAGAAATTGTGTCATCAATGGCAGCCTTACGAATACGAGATGATGACAAAGAGTCAGAAATTTCAGAAGGATGTGGTCATCTTCCACCACCTTCAGCAGCATCACAGGGTTGTTGGAGTAATCCCTATTCGTCAAGTACATTGACAAATGGCGCACCACTATATGCTCCAATGCCATACATGACTGGAGGGTATGAGAGTAATGCTTACAGCTACCCACAAGAGCAGAGCTTGCACAGTGGATCAGGTATCTATATTTTTATATTAAATTGTAAATTCAATATAGTTGTAATTTTCATGCTCGTATTTTTTTATCTAGGTGGGAGTAGCAATGACACAACGGGGTCAAGACGAGAGAGACAACATTTAGTACGAGATAATCATAGTCATGGAATCCCACAAGGATTTTCCGCTCCATTAGAAATGCGATCAATAGATTCGGATTCAGGGTCAAATCGTTCACGAAAGTCTGGATCCAGTGTTCTTATGCAAATGCCAAAACACTCACACAATCATGGACCACCACCATTAGGAAATCTTCCACCTGTCCCACCATCTTATGCAAATCATATGATGTTGACGAATCAAAATCATTCAAATGGTGACGTTACCAATCACAATCAAAATTTTGGTTCAAATCATACTGGAAATCCGAATGAGTTCTTTGTAGATGTCATGTAAAAAAAAAACTTCATCATCGTCAAGTGTGAGTGTACGAGAGCAGGTGTTATTTGTAGTAGGATTCAATGTCAGTCAATTTAGAATGAATCTCTTCTCTACTTTTATAAAAGAAGGATTAGGGACATATTTTGTACCATTTTAAAGTTAATAATGGTCTTCACGTTTCACGCATATGAATTTTAAGCTCTATAGGTTGAAGAAAAGATGATAGATAATTTTTAATTTGATCCTTGTTAATGATACTGTGAGAGGCTAAACATTTACTGCTGATTAATTTAATTGAGCAGTAATGNTTAATTTGATCCTTGTTAATGATACTGTGAGAGGCTAAACATTTACTGCTGATTAATTTAATTGAGCAGTAATGCAGGGTTAGCTGTTGAATTTAAATTGTAGGATTTTTTTTATTTCCATCAATCATTATTGCTAACGAGCTTCTGGTTCAAATTTTTTCGTAATAGTCAATATAGTNTTAATTTGATCCTTGTTAATGATACTGTGAGAGGCTAAACATTTACTGCTGATTAATTTAATTGAGCAGTAATGTAGGGTTAGCTGTTGAATTTAAATTGTAGGATTTTTTTTTATTTCCATCAATCATTATTGCTAACGAGCTTCTGGTTCAAATTTTTTCGTAATAGTCAATATAGTNTTTATTTCCATCAATCATTATTGCTAACGAGCTTCTGGTTCAAATTTTTTCGTAATAGTCAATATAGTTTTTTTTTGTTTTTTGATAAGTTTGTCGCAAAATTAGAAAATTTGAAGTGAAAAATTTTTTTTTTTTTTTTTTTTTTGGACTCTAATTTTATGAAATTAGTCCAAACCATGTGTTTTTACTTTAAAATTTGAATACGTAAATTGACATATCTTGGTCTTGGTCCATTATATCATCACTGAACTTAAGCGAGTCGCATTGCGAACTCAGGCTCTCAGTGTTGATCCAATTTATATTACTTATCGCAATTCATGTTTAGTTGCTTCAATTTTTAATTAAGTTTTAAAAACTAAAGAGTCGTATGGTTATGTAACAGTGACGATTTTTTGACTTGAATAACAATAATTATTGCTAAATTTTGCGAATCATTTTTTTTTTGCACAAAATGAAATGTAATTTTTGGGAATTTTTTTTATATAGCTGCTCGCTCCGGGGAGTAAGGTTATAAGTGAAAGTGTAAATTTTTTGTTTACTTTTCTTTAGCGGGAATCTTGTGACTTGTGAGGGTCTTGCCAAAATTTAGTGTATTTAATTTATTTTATAATCTTTTTTTTTATTATTGTTTTTATAATCGTATAATTGATTTTTGATTTATAATTTTTCTAGGTGAATTTTTTATAATGAAGGAAGCCTTTCGTTTGTTCAAAAAATTAGTCGCTACTAGTGCAGTTGGAATTGGTGGAATTTTTTGTATAAAACTGGTGAGTTGTGAGGACATGAGAATTCAAAATGAAAACGATGTCGAACCAAGATTACCTGGATGGAGATGGGATACTAATTGGGACAAGTGAGTTACTAACGATTAAAAAACTAGAGTACTTTGAATTGATTTAAATTTATGAAATTGTAATTCTAATTGTGTAATTCTAATTGAATATTTATAAGGAGAGATCCAGTGTATCGATTGTTAACTGGAGGAGTAAAACGAGCAGAAGTTGGCAATAAATCTAAAACATCTGATACTGAGGAACTAATGAAAGATTTAGACAATGTTACACCGAAACATATTAGAAATATATTTCTAATTCGTCATGGACAGTATAATCTCAAAGGATCCACTGACAATGAACGAACATTGACAAAATTGGGACGAAAACAAGCAGCAGCTACTGGGAAGAGGTTGAAGTTAATGTCTAACAATTATGATCGTTTCATTGTCTCTGATATGTCAAGAGCTCTTGAAACAGCAGAGATTATCGGGAAGGAATTTTCAAGAACTAATGAAAACTCACTAGATCTTTTTGAACGTGATCCTATGTTACGTGAAGGTTCGCCTATAGGTACGTACGTTGCTTAGATATCTAACAAGAAATAATATCGAAAAATTTTTAATTAAAGCTGCTATATTTACTATTGGTTGTTTCCAGAACCAGCCCCTCCTAGTAGGAAGTGGCGCCCTGAACTACACGTAAGTGACCTTATATTATTCAATTATTTAAATCAATTCAAAATTATTAAACATTCAATTATGATTAACAAGTACTACGAAGATGGGATACGAATTGAAGCAGCTTTTCGTAAATACTTTCATCGTGCTGAACCTGAGCAGGATAAGGAATCCTTTGAGGTTGTTGTCTGTCATGCAAGTAATCATGAATAACTAACATTTGGTTCAATAATTGACTAATTTTTTAAGATTACATAGTAATTTATGTCTATTTTTATGATNAAAGCTGCTATATTTACTATTGGTTGTTTCCAGAACCAGCCCCTCCTAGTAGGAAGTGGCGCCCTGAACTACACGTAAGTGACCTTATATTATTCAATTATTTAAATCAATTCAAAATTATTAAACATTCAATTATGATTAACAAGTACTACGAAGATGGGATACGAATTGAAGCAGCTTTTCGTAAATACTTTCATCGTGCTGAACCTGAGCAGGATAAGGAATCCTTTGAGGTTGTTGTCTGTCATGCAAGTAATCATGAATAACTAACATTTGGTTCAATAATTGACTAATTTTTTAAGATACATAGTAATTTATGTCTATTTTTATGATTTTTTTTTAGATGTTATAAGATACTTCTGTTGGCGGTAGGTGGTTGTTATAAGAATAATTATTATACTACTTCTGCTTTGGAATTTTCAACGAGATTTCAAAAATCTAAAAGAAAATTCTAAATTTTGAATTTTCAGTGCTATTCAGTTTCATCCCAATCGATGGTTGCACGTAAGTTTAGGTAATGCTAGTATCACTCATATTCGAATACTACCAGAAGGTGGGGTAATATTGATGTCACTTGGTGACAGTAGTCATATGCCAAAAGAACTTCTCACTACATCGTAAATTTATAAATTTATAAATGCAAAAGAATCAAGTAAATCAAGAAAAATTATAAAAAAAAAAAGTAATTTTTTTTTAAACAAATAGCAGAGAAATAAATAATTTTTATTTTTTGTTTCTAATTTTTACGTGCTCTTAATACCTAAAGTAAATTTTGATCGGTAGAATATTCTAGTAAAATTATCTCTACATGCACAGGAAATCCTACACCGTTATGTTCACAAAGTTTGAAACTTGAGAAGATAACTTTTTTTTTATATATCAAAATTCCAATTTACTAATTTAAAGTGTAGAAATTAGTAGTTGTTGTGATTTAGAAAGGATATTTTTTTCTAGATAGCAATTACTTACCGAAAGGAAAAGAAAACTTGGTATTCTTGATCTCTAGAATCTAAATAATTGGGGATAATAAGAACATTTAAGTGAGAAATTTCTCACCTAAAATTAAATTGTCTTATATACTTTTTTTTCTTATTTTTTTTTTCTTAAATATTTTTTTTTTTTTTTTCTTACATAATTGATTTAATTTCCTCTACCTTTCCTCCACTCTGTTGCAATTTAACAACGAGTTTGAAAACTTTGAGAGCTGGACCAAGCAACAATTTCATTCCGTTAACAATATCCTGACGTCTCATGAGGAGGAGTGAGAGTCCGTCTATTTCCTAGTGTCAGTGAACAAATCTCAGGTTCCCCAATAATTACTTCCTTTCACATTAATTGACTATGCTTTACCTGTTCACGAAAGAGAGCACCTTCTTCACGAAGACCATGTTTTTTGAAATAGGCTTCTACTTGAGATGGTGTCCATTTAGATGCATCTGATGGGATATCATCCTCTTCATCTTTTTCTTCTTTTTTTTCTT
This sequence comes from Holacanthella duospinosa, assembly GCA_002738285.1. Classification (NCBI taxonomy): domain Eukaryota; kingdom Metazoa; phylum Arthropoda; class Collembola; order Poduromorpha; family Neanuridae; genus Holacanthella; species Holacanthella duospinosa. Next base: position 434,804 of record NIPM01000009.1, on the reverse strand, counting down.
CATCTTTCTTCACCGGTGTCACTGTTTCAGATCTAATGGAAGCAGTGATAGTTGTATCAGATGAATTAGATAAAACTAGAGGTTGTGTCTCCATATCTTCAGTTTTCAATTTCTCTTCACTTTCAGCTTCCTTTGTATCTAGATACATTTGAAGTATACGCTTTTTTGTCATTGGCAGACGGCGACCTGGTAGATAAAATACATTTTTAGTCTAAAAAGTCGCTTCATGACTTTGTAAAAAGTTATAAAGTTTAGGCTGTATTCGTTATGACGGAAATTAGTGTAGTATTGGTGGTATAATTATTGGTATGGTTATCAAGATTGTGTTGGTGTTTAGTAGATAATCTTACCTCCGCTTGCTGGTGGTGGTGGTGGTGGTTTCTTTATATCAATTTCCATAGTTTCTGAAACTTGTGTAACTTTAACATCAGGTTCGATTGGTTTTTCAATGTGAGGTTCAATTGGTTGGTCATCATCGTCTTGTTTAACAAGTTCCAAAGTCACTTCCGGTGTTTTTTCTCTTACTTCTTCTCTTTCTTCTTCTTTTTCTTCAATTTTACAGCCTGGACAGTCCCAACGCTCTTTGGCTGGTGTTTTCTTAAGTTTGAGGCACTTATAATGAAATCCCATGTCACAAGTGGAACATAGGATAGTCTCCGGACCCTTAGAGTAAAAAAAAAAATAACAATTATTATTTCTTAATTACAAATCTTTGTTTAGAAGATGCGTAACCAATGACCTTATTATTACCTTAAAACATCCCTTAGTGCAAAACTGACACACTTTACATTCTTTACATTGCCATGCAGCTTTACTAATAAGTAATGCAGCTCTATCCTCTGTGAATTCCAAACAGCTTGGATGGTCTGAAAGTTGTTGTAAAGACAGAATATTAGGTCTTCAAACTAGCTCTTGTAGAAATGAAATAACTTTACTTACATGCATCAGCACAAACTGAGCACACAATGAAGAGTTCAACATGACCTTTGATATTTTTATATCGTTGGCAATGTTCACATAAAGTAGCTGGAACACCTGAAAAAAAAAAGGCTTCAAGAATAGTTTTATAAAATCAATATGAAAATGTCGGACCACGCACCTTTTTCAGCTTCGTCTTTCTTCTGCTTCAGGTTTTTCTTAGATGCTTTCGGTGGCGGTGTAACTGTACGCTTAGCAACAGGAACAGGTTTTTCTTTCTCAACTTTTGTGGTTATGGGAGTAGTAGAAGTAACAGTTGGTCTCTTCTTTGGAAGGTCAGAGGGATCAAATACTTCCTTTTTTCGTTTATTTCGAACACTCCTTCCAGTAGAAGTTTCTTCAGGCATGTTGGTAGTGGGTGTTTTGTCACCATTCTTAGATGTTTCTTCTGAATTGATGAGAGATTTTTTAGCAGCAGTTGCTTCAGCGGCTTTCTCAATAGCAGATTTCCGTCCATATGCTCTCACTGGTTTGGTCGCTGGAATTGGAGCAGATTTAACAGCAAATACTTCTGTAGTATTAGTAGTCTCAGGAGTAACGGCTGACGAACTACTTGGTGCAGAAGTGGGAGTTGATTCTGCACTTTTTACAGCAGGTTTCCTTCCTCTCATTTTTTTCGGTGGAATTATTTTACCAATACCTTCTGGAAGTGGGAGATCCTTTGGAAATAGACGTTGCTGTGGTCCTTCTATGAGTGCACCAATTGCAATTTCTCGTTGGAGGAAAGTCTCAACAGTGATAGGAGTGAAACGAACTGAATCGTAACTAATTAATTTTTTCTTGATTTCTTCTGGAGGAATTCCTTCTCTAGTATAAGTTTCGTTTTCAGTGAGTAATTCTGTCACTGATGTGAGAATAAATCGAATAGTTCTATTCGAATTCAAAATTTTTGAATGTTTTGTCAAAAGCGGTGATGCCTTTGTATCTGAAATTCATCAAGATCCATATGTGTTCAAGCTCCAGCTGATGAAAATTAGAAAGAATTTCATTTACCAAAGCAAAGCAAAGTCCTACCACACAACTAGCAGCTAGCTTTCAAACAAACAAAAAAAGAAATTTAATTACCAAAAACTTTTGGTTGGCGATAGCTCGTACTTCCCTTATATTCGACTTTTATCAAATCACCGTGATCTACGATTGTTTCTAAATCTGAAAAGACCTCTTGAAATTGTGTACCATACTTTTTAAGAATGTAATGAGCAATGGCTTCACGTTCTGGGCGACACTTTCGTTGGCGAAGGGCTTCAACTGCCTCAAGAATTTGCGGACGATTCATCTACCTGTAGAAGAGAAAAAAATGATTCTTATTCATTTACAAGATAGTTGTTAATCTTAACCATTAATCATTATAATAACCAAGGTTGCTATGCGGAATTTTGAAAAACATCTTTAATAAAAATTTCTCATAGCAACCTTGATAACAACCTTTGAACCTTTGAAAGAAAAACAACCGAAAACATTTCATCGACAAAAGACAAGACAACAACAACAAGAAGAAGAAAAAAATATAAATAAACTTACACGAAATCCTCACACAGGTGTAGTAATTCCTTCCTTCTACCAGAGCCAGCTTTGATTTCTTAATTTAGTTAAATTCATGATTTATTAATTAGTAAAAAAAAACCTCAATAGTAAGTTAGTCGTAGTCAGTCTCTTCAAAGCCCTCAATGCTTAGATACTATAAACAGTAAACAGTACACAGTACAGTATGTTAAGTTTTCAGTTAAAATTTCCTTGTCAAAAATAGAATACTTATTCACTTTCACGTTCACCTGTATCCGTGTCGTGGTATCAATCCTCCATTATCTAAAGTGACTAAAAAACCCCTTAATTAATCAATTAATTAGCTTATCAAATTGTAAACAATAATATTAACTTTTGTAAACAAAACTTACAATCTGAATTAAAATAACCCGACTCCAAACCCCAAACTAGTGCATCCCAAGGCCAACCCGAGTAGTCGGCAACAAAAAAAAAAATACTGTTACCCTAACACTAACACTAACACTGACACTGACACTAGTTGATCACTAGCCCTCTTTTTATAATCTGATAAACACAATACTGAATCAGAATACACAGTAGATACCACTGCCTACGCTTTTTCTTCATCGAACCACGCTTTTTATCGAATTTCGATGCAAATGTAGATCTGATCTAATCTAACACAAAATTTTAATAAGTTCAAAATTTTATTTATTTTTTTTTTACCAAAATGTTCAAATTACAATAATAATTTTCAAAAATCTTTCTAACCCTTATAACTTCTCAATTAAATCCACTACTATCTACTAACCCTAATTTCAGTTTCAATAACCTTGTTTTAAATCCCAATTTACTTTACTCCAACAGTAATTTATTTATTTTTTGCACAAGCAAGCTTTAATATTATTTTAAAATTTCAATATTATCATTATCTAACTTAAAATTCTATTACCTGTACAGAGATTGGTGACATCACGGACACTGTTGACCGATTGTTGCTTGATCCCTTGAAGAAATCAGCACAGTAACAGTCCTTAAACTAATTCTTAAATAAGTAAGTAAAGTTAATTTAATTAATATAAAATAATGAGACTAAACTCCTTGTCCTTAAGAAGACCTTTGATAATAATTAACAATAATACCGGGAGTCTCTCAATAAGAATTTATTGAGAAAAATTTAAAAATTCAAATTCCAACCAATCAAATGAGAGTATTCAAATTTTTTTACTCAATTGTGATTGGTTGAAAATGAATTTTTAAATTTTCCAGATAAATTCTTGTTAAAAGAGTCTGTAGAGTAGGAACCATGAAACAATACCTGAATAATTCAAGCCCTCTGCACTACTGTCAATAAGTTACTATCGACAGTCCACATGGACGTAATTTAGTAAGTATTAGTACTATTCAATTAAATTTAGTTTAATTATTAACTAATTACAACAGTGTAAAAGTAGTTGATTTTGTAATCCTTAATTTCTTAAATCTTAAACTAAGATTCTTAATTAATGGAGATTAGAATTTAACATAACGTGGTTCGTCGTAAACATCTCACACATTAGTAATGATAATATGACATTATTATCCTCCTTTTATGTGTTAAGTACTTTGTCCTGGGAGATATGGAAATTATTTCAATGATATCCATTTTTTGTTTTTTTGATTTTTGACACTCTTAAATCTAAATTTGACACATTCTATATACAATGGACAGATTCACAATTTAGTAGGACAGATTTCTACAGAATATTGTCGTCAAGAAACGAAAGTGTTTTTTTTTAGAAAACAAAATTATTCATGATGGTCCACATGAAAAATGAATTGAAACAAAATTACTACTTAAGTAAACCTAACTAAAGCATATAATATTACAAACGAAATTAATACTTTAAAATTCTCTAAAAATCACACATGCTTTACTATACAAGGCGTATCTTCTAACTAAAAGAATAATTGATAAATTAAAAAAAAATTTGATAAACTAAGGGTTAACTTTTTTTAGTTTGTTTTCTAGCTCATTACAATCGTTGGAGTGTAATTACTAAATGAGGTTTGGATGAGTGTGTCAGTTCGGAGTGGACATGCCCGTAGTCTGTGTAGCCAAGATGTTGGATAATCCAACTCATCATGGTGACTTCCCAGGTGAGGAAATATCAGTAGGATAATTAATTATAATATTTTCTAAATTTTTTGTTTTGTTCTGATTCTGGAGTTCAATAGATGTATTACTAGTCGAACTGGTTGTTCGACTCCTTGGACGTGGTCTTGAAAATGATGAGGAGAGAGTACTACTATGTCGTCTGTCATCATCACCTGATGATGATGTAATACCTCCTGGTCCAGATTGTGGAATGGATCCTGTTGTCAACGTTATAGATTGATTATGACGATTATTCAAGTCCTCTGTTCCTTTGAATATTTTCTTAGTAGAATTATTTAACTCTTCATTACTGATGTAAACAGAATCAACAGACGGTGTATTTGAAATGGGTGGCCAATCACAACGTCTTGAGAGTTCATATTCGATCCGTACGTATTCTTTTTTAGATGTTTCTTGTCTCATTGAAGTAATACACTTGAGAATTTTCTTTGTTAGTAAATAATCAACAATCCAGTGCTCAATGAAGAGAGCGATTAGAAATTGAGCAAGGGCAAAACCAAGAAGAATTAACCGGAAATTGTATACTTCTGGAGGTCTAATGAGAAGAAATGCTTGTCTGAGCCATTCAAATGGATAGAGGTTCAAGTAGATGGTAAAAGTCGTAAGTATCGTCAACGAAATTATTAGACCCGGATTTGAAAAAATTGATTTCCGATGTGGTTTCCCTCGTGAAAAGATAATAGCCATGATGATATACTGGAAACAAGAGATGATAAAGAGGGAATAATTTTGATGTCCTGCAAATTGTATAGCAGCTTCATCTGTTGCAGGGTCAAACCTATAAGGTTCAAACCAAGGTTGTTGTTGAGTATAGATAAAAGCAAGAACTTGAAAACCAATTATTGATATTATATGAAGGAGTATAGAGACAATAGGTGGAGCAGAGACTAAACTTGCTGATGGTGGTTGTTTTACTAACGGTCCAGGATTTGGTTCAGAATTACCAAAAAAGAAGGCAAAGACGGAGATAAGGAAGAGGTCAATGTAGAGAAATTGTATATCCGTAAGATTCGATGAAATTGAGTAGAGTAAAATGACAGTAACGAATTGAGTAAGTGAGTAGATTGCCATATATTTAAAGATCCCAAATGATGTCACGAGTGCTCCACGTCCTTCTCGAATTAAATGTGGAACACATGTGATATTTGGTTCTTTCGATGTAAATGGTGCAGCTACTGATGATTCAGTATCAGACAATGATATTCCAGCATGTGCTGCTTTTAGTGCACCACAATCGTTACTTCCATCACCACACATTCCTAGAACATCACAAAAAAACCAAATAAGAAATGAAAAATGAACTCAAAATTTTAACCACTAGAGTTCAAATTTCAATTTTTTTCGTTACTTAATATTACTTACCAACAAAGTATCCAAGTCCTTGTAGAAGTTCCACAAGTTGTTGTTTTTGTTCTGGACTCATTCGAGCAAAAACAGTTCCACGAACAAGAAGTCGAGATAAAAGTTCAGGATAATGAGTACGAACTATACCGAAAACATGTCCAGTAAGAGCAAAATGATAACGATTTGATGGAGTCTCCACTTCTACTATATTCTTAACAAATTCATTATTAAATTTTGTTCGATTGTTTCTACTTAGGATTGACATTTGAGGACTTTGATCTACTGATGAATCTATCGGTGAGGTTGTCATTTCCTTTGGATTCTAAATAGTAAGTATAAAATAGAAGATTAGAACTTTGAATTTCTAAGCTCCATCCATCCCGAAGTCTCTAAGCTCTACCCACTCCTAGTCTAAGCTCCACCCACTCCTACTAGTCTCTAAGCTATCCTCCTCATTGTTCAATTTATCTAATAATAGTTTCTAATCTGTAAGTCTTAATTGTTAAAAACTTACCATTTTGTTTGCAAAAGTATACTGAACTCTAGGAACACGATCTTTGGAATCAGTTACAGACTCTGTACTCAAGACAATAACTTTATCTGATGCTTCCAACATTCCACATTCCTTTGCTACACTGATGGCTGTCAACATATTATCACCTGAGAGCATAATAACAAATTAGATTGAAACTTTTTTTCTTTTCTTCAATATCACCGTTTACACATGAGACATAAGATATAACTCACCTGTAACCATAATTGTCCGAATAGCTGCATTCTTTAATACTGTCATCACACCAGTCGTTTCAGGTTTGAGTCTATTTTCCATAACAATTAATCCAAGGAAGATCAATTCTGTTTCCAACTCTTCACGAACAACACGTTGGACCTGAATTAAATTCGTGACAATGACAAACACGGTATGTTAATTTTTAATAATATAAATTATAAAATAATTATTGATCAAAATGAAGCTTTATTTCTGATGTTTACCTTCAAATAATTCAATTTAGGAAGTCTCTTATGTCCAACTGCAATTACTCGATATCCTTCTTGCGTGTAACTTTCTAATATTGTACCAAAGTTCTTAGGAACTAGAAAAAAAAATCATAAAAAAAAATCAAAAAAAAAAACCCATTAGATTGAAACAATCCGTTACAAAAGTACATGTTACTAGTCAGTTGTAAAGAAGTAGTGAGTACACAAAATACTACCATAATACCGTAGTACCGTAGTAAAATTGCTATATTACTAAATTAGTGTGTAACATTGAAATTTTTTAGAGAAAGCATACTTTCGCTTGAGTGAAAAAAAATCCATTATCTTTTTTGTCTCAACGGAATGTATGAATTTTTTTTTTTTTTTTTGCAATATTCAATTTGCGTAGATTGTAAAGTGAGTCTGGAATCTCTCAGACTACAGTACGCTTTTTTTGGCTAGAAGTTCCATAGGATAAAAATATCTCAAGATTTCTTGCTGTCCTGATTCAAGATACTTTAGTAACTTTATAGCATAGAGAGTCAAGGGAGATGGTTTAGATAAGTGGGTGGAAGTGGAGATAACTTTTTCAAATTTCCGTTTTTCCGTATGGTTATATTTCCTGTCGTTTCCAAACTTTTTTTTTTTTTTTGCACATTTCAATCTATCTTATCTGATCTTGAAATCATCCATTCTTTCAAAAAAGAAAGTTTTTTTTCAATATAAGTAGTAGGTACTGTATGACCTACTTGAATGTTGAAGAGACAAGGACGAGATCATTTCCGGTGAGCCTTTGCAGTATAATTCATACTCAGAGTCTCCCAATGTCCTTGTAATTACAGACATTCGTTGGAGTGATGATGAAAATGGAAATTGACGAACAATTCCTACTTCAGTTCCAATACCAAATTGCTAGAAAAACAAGTACACAAAATTAGTTTTAAAAAACCTATNATGGAAATTGACGAACAATTCCTACTTCAGTTCCAATACCAAATTGCTAGAAAAACAAGTACACAAAATTAGTTTAAAAAAACCTACTTAAAGAACAATTAAACCAATTGGTTAAGGACTTAGACTCTTTTGACTTAATGAATTAATCAACTTCTTTTGAATTCAACTTCCGGTTATTATATAATCATTACACAAAATTATAAGATACAACCTTGACTAGACATAAGTTGTTAGGTTAGGTAGTGTAGGGCGTGTCACCAATTTTTGAATTTTATGAATTATTTAACTAATTACAATCTACAAAAAAAAAAAAAAAAACTGCATGTTGCTATGGATACAGAAGCAAGTGTACTTGTAGTTGTACCTAATATTTTCAGCACTATCTTTGATACTTGATTACTTGAGATTACAAGTATAAGTATTTTGTAGTATTTATTATTATTTTTTTCACAAGAAAAATTACCTGTCAGTAGTGTCAAAATTGTAAAGTGTCAAAAATTTTACACAAAAGACAGGTACAAAAGTTACCTCTTCCGCTTTCTTTATTTATTCATACATATGATATGAAATTGACATCTGAATACCCACGCTTTTTACTCTTACTAACCTAGTTTATTTAAAAGCCTCAAATAAATTGAATTTACTCACAGAATATTACATAATAATGATAAAAATATGAAGATTTTGACAGTTAGAAGTCATCTCAGGCGTTACTATATTCTAAATATTCAAAAACTTAATAACTTTCTCTTGTAAAGACTCTCTCCAGGAGTTATTAAAAGTTAATGAAATTCATAACGTCACTTAACGTCTGCTTACTTCTGGAGGATGGTGTTATGTAACTGTTATAAGTTACAGCTTTTAATAATGATTATAGTTATCAAAAAAAAAAAAAAACTAAAAAAATCTATCAAAAGTAGAGCGTAGAAATAACTCAAAGCGCCTGTCACTTTTTGTTTTTTTCTCGTTTTTCATGTCAAATCCCATATTTTTACCAATCTGGTTCTAGTTCTGTAGTTCTTCAATGTTCTACTTTCACTTTTATCATTTTAGAGACTCATTCGTGGTAAAGTCTCATTACACAGTTGAAGGAGCAGACAAATCCAATTTCACTTGGATTAAATCCTGAAACTACTTTTTTTTTATGAGGTTTCGTATTAAAAAAAAAAACAAAAAAAAAACGATATCATTCTGTCTTTGAATGAACAAAAGTGAACTGATATGGTTTGCAAATTTTTCCAATTTTCTTTATGTTTCTCAGAAATTCTTGTTTCAATGTTCTTACTACTACTACTACTCAATTGGAAATTTTTTTTAGGCTTAATTTAAAATTCAGATCCTTTTGTTCCCTTTGATTTTACTCAAAGGGATTATTCAAATCAAATTAAGTTGATTGAAACCTATGAATATAGAACAGAAAAATTTCTTCAAAAAAAAAAATAATAATAATACCAAATTTGTCGTGTCTAAACAACAGACAAGGGTATTAGGTTGTTATTAAGTATTAAGGTTATTCCCTACTTTTTTTTTACCATAAGAAACGAATTGATTGTAACATAATTGGATTGTTGAAAGTAGAACAAGAATAACACACCAAATGTACTATAACAAATGTTTTGTTTTTTAAGAAAATGTGTTATTTTTTTTTGTATTGAAAACAATGGGAATGAATAAGGGAATAGAGGCCTTTAACTCAATTTTCTCTTTCTACTTGTCTGGATACATTAGTAAATTGTTTAAATTTATTCCCTTTGAAAAGTTCATTGAACTTTCCAAAAAAAAAAAAATTTTAGGGCGGTGAAAGTAAAATTATGAGATGAACAAAACAAGGATTACTACTACTACTAGGTATACTTGGTATAACATTCAACTATAATTTCTAGTACAAACTGTCCAATTCTGTCTTGAAAAGCTTTCAACATTTCAGAACCAATATTGAACTTTNATTGGATTGTTGAAAGTAGAACAAGAATAACACACCAAATGTACTATAACAAATGTTTTGTTTTTTAAGAAAATCTGTTATTTTTTTTTGTATTGAAAACAATGGGAATGAATAAGGGAATAGGGGCCTTTAACTCAATTTTCTCTTTCTACTTGTCTGGATACATTAGTAAATTGTTTAAATTTATTCCCTTTGAAAAGTTCATTGAACTTTCCAAAAAAAAAAAAATTTTAGGGCGGTGAAAGTAAAATTATGAGATGAACAAAACAAGGATTACTACNAAAATTTAGGGCGGTGAAAGTAAAATTATGAGATGAACAAAACAAGGATTACTACTAGTACTAGGTATACTTGGTATAACATTCAACTATATAATTTCTAGTACAAACTGTCCAATTCTGTCTTGAAAAGCTTTCAACATTTCAGAACCAATATTGAACTTTNATATAATTTCTAGTACAAACTGTCCAATTCTGTCTTGAAAAGCTTTCAACATTTCAGAACCAATATTGAACTTTCTCTTATGTTAGGAATTTTCTCTTTAGTTTCTCAACCTGATTGAATGACCCTTGAGTTGTTGAGTTGTTTTAGTAATGAGAATAGAAAAACCCCTTGGAAGAAATCCAAGTCTATAAGATCTATGTGTATAAGTTACTTGTTTACTATAACTTAAAACTACTAAAGTCCAACGACTCTCATTGGCTTATACTTATAGTGATATTGATACTGATAGGATAGAGTAAAGAACAACTCTTAAGTTAAAGACAAAAAGGTAACTGAACTTAAGAACTTACTTGTTTCTTTTCTGTTATGTTAGCATTTACTTCCGGTTTTGGACGAACTATAGTAGGTGCTAAGATATCAAATTTTTCATTATCAGCTACTGATGGTTCTTCTAAAGTCCAACCAATCCATTCGAACATCTATAAGATTCACAACAATTAAAATGTAATAATAACTAATAATAATGTAGAGNTCCAACCAATCCATTCGAACATCTATAAGATTCACAACAATTAAAATGTAATAATAACTAATAATAATGTAGAGGATTTTTTATAACTTAAAAGTAACAAAAATTAACTTATTTTTGTTTAAAATTTCAATTTCTTACCTTGAGATCAAGAGGATCACCAATTAATTTCTCATCAAGTCGTGTAAGAGAGTGACAAGCTGCCATTCCAACCATTAGAGTATCTGGAGACATCTGAGCAGCGTCTCTGATTGGTTCTCCAAATGTTGGTTTTCTTGTAATAATCGTAGTANAGTGACAAGCTGCCATTCCAACCATTAGAGTATCTGGAGACATCTGAGCAGCGTCTCTGATTGGTTCTCCAAATGTTGGTTTTCTTGTAATAATAGTAGTAGTAGGAGTATCTCCGACTTTTTCTGTTTTTACTAATGGAACGATACCCCAGAGATCTAATCCTTCTTCTGTTAAGGTCCCGGTCTAAAACCCCGCAAAAAAATGTATATAAAAAAATAATTAAAACCGAATTCTCAGAAATATACCCAAATTAATTAATTAATAGTACAAAAAAAAAAAAAAAAAAAAAAAAAACTTGTTAATCATGATGCTTTCTCTTTTGAGAAACGAAACTCTAAGGAAAATTAAAACTAAAACAACTAAAACTGTGACATTTTCACTCTTTTCAAAATTCTAGGAACTTTCTCTTTGATTATTAGAAATGTACAAAATCCAAATAATTTCTACAAATTCTCATCATATTATTACATACTATGATATATTATTTGTTCAGATTTATTATAATCCACAGTTTTTATAAGGTTTTATAAAATTCTAAGTTTTCACAGTTACAGACTTTCCTCATGAAAAGTGATCATCCTATCACTTTCATCATACATGAATGCACCGTTGCACAAAATCCTTTCAATCTCAAATTTGTTTGCTTTCACTTTCATTTTCACAAGTTGAGCTTTACTTGAGTGAGAAGGGATAAAAAGTATGGATAAAATAGAGAGAAAATTACATTTTTAAGAGACTATGTAGTCATAAGTGAAAGTGTGAAAATGAAAGTGAAAATAAAAATAAAAATCCCTTTAGAAATCTTATTTCTCTTTGAACTTTGTCCTTGGTGCTAATGGTGTACCTTAAAGGACATTCACCCCTTATATATTTTTATAACACATTTGACCTCTATCTAACCTTCATTTCCATTCCACCTGTCACCTTTTCCCAACTTTTTTACTTTTTTACTTTTTTTTTTTTCAATTTCTTTTACAAAACTAAAACTTTTTTTTTCTCCTAAAACCAATTTTCTCACTGAATTGGTTCCTTTTTCTCTGATGAGTTCAAAATTGACACTTTGAAGAACAAGAAACACACAAAAAAAAAAAAAAAAGTTTAAGTTTTCAAATCACTATAACATAGTAGTATGTATGTAACTATATACTTATGTCAAGTCAACAGATGTGATTCATATCAATCAACTTTTGAGTCTATAGAACTTATTTCCTCACTAAAAGTAANCACCTTTTCCCAACTTTTTTACTTTTTTACTTTTTTTTTTTCAATTTCTTTTACAAAACTAAAACTTTTTTTTTATCCTAAATCCAATTTTCTCACTGAATTGGTTCCTTTTTCTCTGATGAGTTCAAAATTGACACTTTGAAGAACAAGAAACACACACACACAAAAAAAAAAAAAGTTTAAGTTTTCAAATCACTATAACATAGTAGTATGTATGTAACTATATACTTTTGTCAAGTCAACAGATGTGATTCATATCAATCAACTTTTGAGTCTATAGAACTTATTTCCTCACTAAAAGTAACACAAAATGAGTTCACTGACTTTCACTTTGAGAGAAAGTTTTTTTTTTTACTCATGCCGCCACACTTTGACTTTATAAGGCCAATTTTCAAGTTTTTTTATAACATATGTTACATTATATCAAGTAATATCAAGTTTTCTTATACATCAAATTTTTTTATGTATCAATTTTTCTTATGTAACGACTCCATTACTTCAATATTACTTACTTTCACATTACTTTATTGTTGAAAGTGAAAAAAAGGGGTGTGGTTTATTCCTTTTTTTTTATAGTAAGCCCTTGCCCTTTTCTATTGGATCTACGAATCTACCTAAACTAAAACTAACGAATTATTAAGTGACTCGACCTAGTTTCTTCAATCTGTTTGTTATAAAGTTTTCTACATATATAAGGTTATATATATAAGAAGTTTGTGTAATGATAATTAAGTTAAATTTAGTGACATTGTCGGCTAAACTTTATGATGATGAAGATTAGTCATTCACTAAGCCTTATTTACTTTTACTTTTACTTTTACTTTTACTTGTATTTTCACTCGATTCATTAACATGGCTTTACTGCTATGTTGACTTAATTAAGTTTTCAATTAAGCCTTATAACTTGAAGTATTAGTATTCCAAGAGCTTTCACCTCAATTCATTCATAATTCATTTTTGAATGTGGGCGAGTGAAAGCATGAGTAAAATACTGCCAAATAGAAAGTGAAAGTAAAAAAAAAAAAAAAAAAAAAACTTTTTTTTTTCTTTTCTTAGCTCCAATTTTCACTCCCCATTTCCTCGTGTCGATAAACTGGCAAAACTTGCAAAAAAAAACCCATAAACCATTCGTATTTGTGAAAGTAGAAAACAATATTCCAAAAGCATCATCAATCTTCTTAAAAAAAAAAAACTTAAAGGTAGGTAAGTGGCAGAGCAATGAACCGGAAGTAGTAAGTTTCCTCACGATATCATGTAAGTGATATCAAGAACAACACAAGAACGTTCATCGANATGAACCGGAAGTAGTAAGTTTCCTCACGATATCATGTAAGTGATATCAAGAACAACACAAGAACGTTCATCGAGATTTTTTTTTTCTTTTTTATATAAATTTTCGTCGTCACATCATAAGTAAATCTATCGTATAAGATAACCCTTACGTTAATCGAAAATATTCGTGTAGCTTTGTAAAGTAAGTAACTGTAAGAAATGTAAATTGATCAAAATTGGTTGTCTTTGTTTAGAGTTTAGTTAGGTATTAAATTGTATAAAATTGATAATTTAAATAATTTCAAAATACTATGTTAGTTTATGAATAGTATATGTCTTACCTTATCGAAACAAACACAGTCGATAGATCCAGAAACGTTGATTGCTCTAGGACTGATACAGTAGATCCCTTGTTTTTGAAGTCTTCTTTGTGCATAAAATCTTCCAACAGTCATCGCGGCAGGTAGTGCTGGTGGAACCACAATTGTTATCAAATCCAAGGAATCAACAATGATATCTCTTACAGCCTCGTTATTGGCAACCTAAAACAATTTGTACAACTCAATTAGGGATTAACCCTTGAAAATTGAAAGTAATGGATTCAAATTTTAAATTTACCTTTGTAAAAACACTATAAATGAATCCAATCCCTGCGATACAAGTGAGGACNAAATTTTAAATTTACCTTTGTAAAAACACTATAAATGAATCCAATCCCTGCGATACAAGTGAGGACAGCGATAAATATGTACGAATCATTTTCAAATTTGTAATCTACTGGTGGTGGGTACATGATAGATCGGACTAAACTTCCTTTTGCTGTTAGAAAACCTATTAATTGAAATCAAATTTATTAATTTATTAAACAAACAACACTTTTACATTCTTGTTAGTTACATTAGAGAAATAATAATACTATTAATGTAATTTAGGAATTTACAATAATATATAATTCTTACCAGTTCGAAGTACCACTGCCAATACTTTTTCATTTCCATAATATCGTGTTTGCATGACATGTGTTCCACAAAAAAGTGTATGTCTTGCATGTTCTTTCGTATCATATTGGACATCACTTCGATTCGGTAGTGCTGATTTTGTTACCGGTACACTTTCCCCTTTGAAAAAAAAAAATACAAAAATAGAAAAATAGAAAAATAATATAAAAATATTGTCATTTAGTTACCAAAATAGACGAACAACTGGTAAAATTGGTAGAAAAATAAATCAAAAGTTACCAGTTAGCATACTCTCGTTGACAATACATGTTCCAACTAGTAAGGCTGCGTCACATTGCATCGTACATCCATGTGGTGGGATAACAATGAGGTCACCAGGAACCAAATGTTCTGTTGGAATTGATTCAAAAATTTCATTTCCTCTTGCCACTGTAACAATGTCAGAAGACTGAACAGTTGTTTTCAATTTCTTTTGATTCTGTAACGAAAAAAAAANTCTTGCCACTGTAACAATGTCAGAAGACTGAACAGTTGTTTTCAATTTCTTTTGATTCTGTAACGAAAAAAAAAATAATAATAATAAATTATATATAAAAAATCAACAATATGAATAACAATAAGCTTTCCGGAAGTGCCCAACTATGTATAACTTTCAAACATTTCATATCGTTAATCGTTGGCGATAGAACTATTTCTTAACAAGCGATTATGAGCAAAGTCATTAAATTCCAGCTATTGGTGACCACTAAGGTCACGGCAACATGACCAAGAAAATCCGTTAGAAAAAATACCGCACGTCCGGGGGGGTTTGAGTTTGAGAGTTAAGAAATCGTTAGGTTCTTAGGGTTCTTAGGTTCTTAGGTTCTTAGGTTCTTAGGGTTCTTACCTGTCTAGTTTGAATTATTGTTGAAATAATACCAAATCCNTGAATAACAATAAGCTTTCCGGAAGTGCCCAACTATGTATAACTTTCAAACATTTCATATCGTTAATCGTTGGCAATAGAACTATTTCTTAACAAGCGATTATGAGCAAAGTCATTATATTCCAGCTATTGGTGACCACTAAGGTCACGGCAACATGACCAAGAAAATCCGTTAGAAAAAATACCGCACGTCCGGGGGGGGGTTTGAGTTTGAGAGTTAAGAAATCGTTAGGTTCTTAGGGTTCTTAGGTTCTTAGGTTCTTAGGGTTCTTACCTGTCTAGTTTGAATTATTGTTGAAATAATACCAAATCCAGACATGATAATAATTGCCGTAGCAAAGTAGTAGTACTCATCTGACATCCAAAGTGTTACCGAAAAAATTTGAAATACATAGAATGGATTGAGTACTTCAAGGAAGAGAAGTTTAACAATGCTCTGGATTTCAACTTTAATCTCATTGTTCCCATAAATAAGGCGTCTGAAAAATAATGAAATTTTTATCAATTATTCATAATATTACTTAAAAATAAAACTTATATTTATAATACAATTTTATCTCTCTCTACTCTTGAGTCTTGAGTCTTTACCATTGAACAACAATAGACAAAAATTCAAAGTGTTAAAAGATAAAGTTTCTTTTATGTGAAAGCTTTCAGAGTAATGAATTCCTTCGTGTTTAATTTATAAGTTCTTAGTGTGAAAGGAGAAAAGATCAATTCAACTATACTCTCTGAGAGTGAGTGTAATTTCAACAATGTAATGCTTTTAAAAAACATTTTGTTGAATTAATTTACAATAATTTATGATAAGTTTACATTAAACTCTACAGTGGTCCACAGGTTTTTAAGAAACTATTTAAAAAAATGAGTTGAGATTTTGAAACTATTGAAATTTCAAATTTTTCATAAATTAATAATTGTTTAGTTCAACAATACCTTTGACACTGTTCAAAAATTGAAAGTCCAGTACTTTTATGTAAATTGGAAGTAATTGCATTATCAAATCCAGGTAATTTTTCAAAGATTCCAGTTTCTTCGTTCCATATATACCGAAGTTTCTTACAGTTAAAGACACGAATGCTAGTAGTTTCTTTAAAATAAAAAGATTTTTAAAAAAATCAATTTTTTTAGTTTTAGTTTTAGTTTTTAAACAATGAAATATAAGAATAATTAAAATAATAGAATAATATGCAACTATAGTGAAGTCCGATTATAGTGAATCCATAGGGACCGGCAGGATTTGTTCAGTATAACCAGAGTTCATTATATCCATAAAGTGAACAGACGCTATAATTCAATAATTTCTTCTTTTTATATACAAATATTTGAATATACTCTCGAACCAAATAGCATTGAGTCCTCAAAGTTCTCGCCGCGAGATTTTTTGTTTTTTTCTTTCGAGATGTGCGCGTCTTCTCATTTAAACTTTTAGGTGGTGAAGTTAAAGTTTAATTCTTAATTCAGATAAGTCTTATTTTTTATTTACATTTACCTTGCCACCAAAAATTCAAAAAGACATAGTGTTAAAGGTAAAACCATTTCTAATTAAATTGAAGGAGAGTGTACAAGGAGTTGGGCGGGAGACATCTGATAGCAAGAAATTTCTAGAAAAAATTGGAATTAAAAATGTGATTCAGGCAACTGCTATAGCATGTCAACGTATCAAAGGTGTTACTTGCGCCACATTAAAGACTTACGAGACATAAGGTAAAAAATTTTTGATGTAATGAAAATCAAAAATGAAAGAAATGTAGGCAAATTCTTTTAAATGATACACNTCGTTCCATATATACCGAAGTTTCTTACAGTTAAAGACACGAATGCTAGTAGTTTCTTTAAAATAAAAAGATTTAAAAAAAAAATCAATTTTTTTAGTTTTAGTTTTAGTTTTTAAACAATGAAATATAAGAATAATTAAAATAATAGAATAATATGCAACTATAGTGAAGTCCGATTATAGTGAATCCATAGGGACCGGCAGGATTTGTTCAGTATAACCAGAGTTCATTATATCCGTAAAGTGAACAGACGCTATAATATTCAATAATTTGTTCTTTTTATATACAAATATTTGAATATACTCTCGAACCAAATAGCATTGAGTCCTCAAAGTTCTCGCCGCGAGATTTTTTGTTTTTTTTCTTTCGAGATGTGCGCGTCTTCTCATTTAAACTTTTAGGTGGTGAAGTTTAATTCTTAATTCAGATTAAGTCTTATTTTTTATTTACATTTACCTTGCCACCAAAAATTCAAAAAGACATAGTGTTAAAGGTAAAACCATTTCTAATTAAATTGAAGGAGAGTGTACAAGGAGTTGGGCGGGAGACATCTGATAGCAAGAAATTTCTAGAAAAAATTGGAATTAAAAATGTGATTCAGGCAACTGCTATAGCATGTCAACGTATCAAAGGTGTTACTTGCGCCACATTAAAGACTTCCGAGACATAAGGTAAAAAATTTTTGATGTAATGAAAATTAAAAATGAAAGAAATGTAGGCAAATTCTTTTAAATGATACACAAGTCCAAAACTCAAAAATATGAAAAGAAATATTGGATTCGCGAGATAGATTAATTGAAAGAAACGTTGAATTAACCAAATCTACTCAAAATCCTGTTCTAAAATTAGAAAATTCTATTTATAGCAATATCTGTGTAGAAATTTTTGAAACTCTGGACGACATGTCGTTCAAAGAGTAAATCACAATACAATACAATTGATTGACTACTCAACACAACTCCAATTTTGAGATGGTTGTTTGGAAAATTGTCATATGCGACTCACGCCGAGGGCTCAATGCTATTTGGTTCGAGAGTAAATTTAGCTACGTCGATGTAGAGAAGTTTGCTTATTTGCGATGATGAAAATTTGCTTAAAATATCGCGAATTTTGAAATATTTAATATATCTACGATAATTGGTTTCTACTTTTCGGATCTGATCTGATCTTTTTAGTCAGATTTGCGTAAAANGGTGATGAAAATTTACTTAAAATATCGCGAATTTTGAAATAATTTAATATATCTACGATAATTGGTTTCTACTTTTCGGATCTGATCTGATCTTTTTAGTCAGATTTGCGTAAAATAATACAGTGCCTGTGACACGTTCCATGAACTTATNAATAATACAGTGCCTGTGACACGTTCCATGAACTTATTCAAATCAGATTAAGTTTTTTTTAAAGCAACAATGAAAACTGTTTCTTGACTGGATTTTACATTTAACACATAAATCTCCCATTTGCTTAGCAGAGAATGGATAGTTATATGATTTCCTATAGATGGTGTTTTATAGTTCACGGAGTCACTATAACCGATGTCACCTTATCCGGAGTCACTATATCCGGACTTGACTATATTACCATTTTTTAAATTTTGAAAATAATCCAATGAAATAATAAAGTTTATGAATCCATAAATCAAGGTATGTATCCATCATACCTTTAATTGTTCCATCTGCATTTGGAATTGCTAATTTAAGAGCGTCCATATTTTGAAGTTCATCTTCTAAATTTGCATGCCAAGATTTTTCAGATGTTTTTTCCAATTTTGAAGTTGGTGTTGTTTGGACTGGAAGGCCCACTGATGGAAACACGGTTCCACTTCTGCAAAAAAAAAANAATTTTGAAGTTGGTGTTGTTTGGACTGGAAGGCCCACTGATGGAAACACGGTTCCACTTCTGCAAAAAAAAAAATAAAAAAAAAAAATTTTTTTTTTGAATTATACAGTAAATAAATAATACTAAACACATTTAAATCTTTATACTAGAATTTTATAGTTTTATATAGACAATTAAACTAAAACTAAAACTAAAACTAAAACTAAAACTGATTACAGCCAAAATTAAAAAGTAGAGTGGTGGAAGTGAAAAGTGAATGATGATTGGTTGAAAATAAACTCAAACTGTGGAACTACTAGCTTTACTTTGATTGGTTCTACGTTCTAACTTATCAAGACATAAGTTACAAATTGATGAAAAAGCCTATGTAATTGAATACTTATCAAAATGGTTGGTTGATTGAAAGCTTTTTTAATCCAAATAAAGAATAGAGCGAAAACGTAGGANAAAAAAAAAAAAAAAAAAAAAAAAAAAAACGTGGGAGTAGTGAAAGTGGTGAAAGTCAATAAGTAGAAATCCCACTTGGGAATTTTTTCCATCAATTTTCCATTAACTTTTTTTTTACTATTTTTCACACAAAGTTACTAAAAACTAGGTTATTTTGTGTATTATTTGGACATGTCAAGTTCAAGGTTGTTAACCATGCAGAAAATGAGTGAAATGTGCAAAAAAAAATAAAAAAAATTAGAAAAAAAAAAAAAAAAAAAAAAAAAAGAGAAACTCATGCGAAAATACCTTCGATGAGTTCTCGAATTTCGTACAATTGAACTATGAAGAGTAGATGAGTAATTGATATTGAAGAAAAAGTAGAAGATTGGAAGTAATTTAATTAATTGTTCATGAAACCAATATTTTAAAGATGATAAGTATCCATTTCTCTCCGTTTCCACATGGATATCACATCCAACCTCAATATTTTTATAATTTTCACAACAAACTTTTCTACTCTTTTTATCCATTTCTTCCATATTATCCAAAAAAGTTTCGTCATCAACATCAAAAGTCTTTACACTCTTGTATGATCTAAGGAGTCAAAAATACCATCCAATTGTTAGTTAAATTTAATTAAATTAACAAAAAAAAAAAAAAAAATTTATCATCAACAACGCCTACACTTACACAAAACACAAAGTTTTTTTTTAANTGAACAAAAAAAAAAAAAAAAAATTTATCATCAACAACGCCTAGACTTACACAAAACACAAAGTTTTTTTTTAATTGTTAACCAATTTTTTTGCTTATAACCCTAACAACCTAACAACCTAACAATCTAAACTCTAACCTAATTAGCGCACTGTACTTGTGCAATAGTTTTGTAAAAAGAAACTAAAATAAAGTTCAACAGCTTGTAAACTTCCTACGCAAACACATTTCTTGAAAAACTTGGCAAAAAAAATTTTTTTTTTTTCGCAAATTGAGAATTGCAAAAAAAAAAAAAAAAAAAAAAAAAACTTTGTCACCACTGTTACACTCTGACCTTCACGACAGCAACCCTTTGCCTCAAATTATAAAAAAACTTTAAGGAAACCTTCCAAAAATGGAAATAAAACTTATGCCCGATTGAGCTTATATAGAAAGTTTGCCAAAATAAAAATTTACTTATTTTTTTTTTCTTTGGCTTCTAAACTATATAGCTATTTTGCAAGTCCTTGAGTTTTGATTTGCAAAAAATAATCAAATAAAAAATGACATGAAAGCAGTGTCATTCAAGGGTATTCATTATAATTGTTTTATAATGAAAACTAATTATTTCTGTCACTTTTTTGTCAACCTTTGACATTAATAAATTCAATTTATGACCATATGGTAAAAATTCGAATGGTAAAAATTTTATCCAATTTTTTAACTTAAAATTCATAAAATGAAAAGACTTAAGTTATGACTAAATTCAATAATATGGTGGTGGTTGTCTAAATTTCTAAAATTTCTAAAAATCATTTTCAGAATTTTAAATGAGAATCTTTATTAAATTTTTGCTCATTTCTTTTTTTTTTGTTCATTCCTTTCACTTTATGAGTATTTTTAGTATAACCGTGTATTCCTTATTTTAATTTTATTATTTGAACAAATGGGATTGAGAGACTTGTATTATGTAATTTAATTAACAATTTAATGCTTTATGGATGAAGCCAGTAACTCTTCAAATTGTATTAATTGGAAATAAATTTTGTGTTTATTTGTTTAAAAAAAAATTTTTTTTTTTTAATCATTTTCTGCAGTGCAATTTAGAATTTGGACATAAAATTCTTTGATTGTTAGTTGAATTACATATGATAAGAGTTCAAATAATAGCACGAGTAATTGAATATTAACACTTACAAGAGCTAAGGATATTTGATGTAATTTTTTTATTTTTTATTTTTATTTTATGAAACATGAAACCAATCTCAAAAATTTTATGGAGCAATTAACAGCTAAATAAACATTCATTCAGTGTTAGTAGTTATTTCATAATTTTTTATATTCAATATCATGTCATTGAAAATCTTTTTGCCAATTTATTTTGGCAAACCACATCCGTTATTTTTTTGCAACCATAAGCTAAAACCACAGACTTTATATAAAATCTCCGCCTCCACTGTCTCAAATTCAACTGGTAATTAACAGTATATAGCTGATTAAACAAAAGAAATTTTTTTTGCAAAATTAGCAACCTACTATTGAAAAAGTAATGCAAAAATTGTAAAAAAAAAAAAAAAATTTTTTTAATCGAATAATCGAATAATCGAATAATCGAATTTCATTCCTAGGCTCTAAAAAATCGAATTTCATCACCTGAATTCTAAAAATCAATCCATAATAATTATTTCTTTTGCTAAAAATTAACAACTTATCAAAAGAATCAAAGAATTTAACAATAAAATCAATACACCTTAAAGAACAATAAACTTCCCAACTTGCCCTTCATTTTTATTGATTTTTTACTTTTTGTGCTAAAAACTTGATGAGTTTTTTTATTTTACTAAAATTTATTCAAGTGTGTCCAGTGTTAATACACGATTGGTTTGTTTTAATTCCGTTTTATATCCCAAGTGTATTTGCGAATTTGCGAATTTGTGAATTTGCGACAAAAAAAAAATTTTTTTTTCATAAAATCAACAAACACCAAAAAAAATGAATCCACTCACCTGAAGAGATCGGTAGATAGGATGAAAACGGGTTTCACATGGTAGCGTTTGTACTTGTGCTGATAATGCTCCTAGACAAAAAAAAACAATCAATCAAATCTCATGACTAATTAACCCTTGACGAAATTAAAAAAAAAATAATTATTTTTGGAACAGACATTGACATATGGACTTTGTCACAACTAAATGGTTAATGTACTTGAACTTCAATTGATTGCTTATTACTACAGAAATAACATTTAAAAATTAAAAATTAAAAATGAGATGTATCATCATCAATTAATCGTTTATAAATCTTATCTTTAATAAATGAGTGGTGATTCATTATTGGCTAACTTCCTTATATTATTTATGGGATTCGATTCAAGTTTGGAATTTAAATTTGCAAAAAAAAAAAAAATAAAAAAAAATAATAATAATAATAATAATAACCAGTTAAGACTGGGTTTACTTTTTGTACTACTTTTCAAATCATTTTTATCACCCGATTCGTCAGCAATGTCAAAGGTTAATAATTTTTTTTTTAATTTTAATTTTTAATACTAACGTACCGTGCCAAGTATTATTTCTGCTTTGGCAATTGAACACGGTCGATGAGTTGCGTAGAGCATAAGTTGAGGCCACCAATGAAAAACAAGGCGTAGAATTCCAACAGTGAGACATATAAAAATCCAAGTTAAAATTGTTTTCATTGTTGACCTCTCATAACCAACAATTTCCATTTGATCCTCTTCACCAAAATTAATGTACTCCTTGTACTCATCTCTAGGTAATCCGGAATTGGTATCAGTTCCCACGGTTCCTCCATTGAATCCATTCGTTCCATTTTTAACTCCTGAAAATCAAAAATAAATAAATAAATAATCAAAATTACTTTAGATGAAATATTGATCTTTTGACAGAAAACTTAAAGTTTTCCTTTGTAACTAGGGGCGTTGCGGATAGTATATCCAGCAGGTTTGTTGGATATAGGATATCCGGCGTTTTTTGATTGCCGGATATTGGATATCCGGCGATTTTTGATTGCCGGATATTGGATATCCGGCGTTTTTTGATTGCCGGATATCGGATATCCGGCGNTGTTGAATATAGGATATCCGGCGTTTTTTGATTGCCGGATATTGGATATCCGGCGTTTTTTGATTGCCGGATATTGGATATCCGGCGTTTTTCGATTGCCGGATATCGGATATCCGGCGCTTTTTGATTGCCGGATATCGGATATCCGGCGCTTTTTGATTGCCGGACATCGGATATCCGGCATGCTTGCTTGATTAAGCTCGTATTGCACATAACTTTTATTAAAACAAGATTCGTTTTGACTAATTTCACACGAACGTGCAGGGGCCAATTTTTAAACTCTCTAATACATTTAATATATACTCAAATTATATTAAATGTAATAAAATTATTGATTCATTTTTTAGGATTTCTGAAAAAATTGTCTAGAAAATTATCCGCTCGNATATTAAATGTAATAAAATTATTGATTCATTTTTTAGGATTTCTGAAAAAATTGTCTAGAAAATTATCCGCTCGGATACCTATAAGTATCCGGTATCCGGCGGATAGTCTATCCGGCAGTTTTAGGCGCCGGATATCCGGCAACCGGATTATAACCTAAAACCACCTTTAACCTAAGAACCTATATTTATAACCTAAAAAAACCTTAAAAAAACCTTAAAAAAACCTAAAAACCCTAAAAACCTAAACTTAGGTACCCTTAAGATTAAGTCCCAAGACTTAAAAAGAAAAAAAAAAATTTTTTTTTTCACACTTCTTACTACTACCTTTAATAAGTTCAATTTCTTGATCTTCAAATCGAATGATTGTATCCGAACCTCCTTTCTTCCGTCTAAATAAACATCTCAACCAATCCGAAATCTTCATTCTCAGACTAGTGACAAGACCAATATCAGTTGTCCTCTGTCTCATACGAATTTGTCTCATTCTATCTCTGATAGCAGATGAACTCGATGAAATGACCGTGAACTTATCCGAATTCTCATGAGACTCATCTGTCCCACTTCCTAAACTCCGAATTTCAGTAATTTCCGTAATTTCAATTACTTCATCATTCAACAGGCTTGTTGAACTTATAATTTGCACTTCCGTTTCACTACTACTTGATGACTCACTCAATATCATATGATTTTCAATCGGAATCATCTTTTTTTTATATACAAATCTACAATCTTTAAGATCTTAATATTTCCTAATGGAACCAGAATATGAATATTAATTCTAAAAATCTATTATATTTAAATATAAATTATAAAATAATGAATAAAGTGGTGTGCTATCTTAATGGAAAAGGTCTCCAGAAGAATGGACCATAGATATAAGAAATAAATAAAATTTCTTGATCACGGCACTTGGGATTAATAGGGTTAAGTCTCAATACTGAAAATTTAGTATTATAAATTGAATAATATTGATTCTTGTATTTATATTCTTCTAGTCAGCCTCCTGGTTTTGGTAATAACCAATCATAACGAACTTGTTCAAAAAGACGTGAAGTAATTGTATCATTTGATGGTAAAAAATGAGATTTTTTGAGAATAAGATCAAGTGGTAAAAAGTCAGTTGTTTCTTCTAAGATTGGTGATGATGGACCACCGTCAATGTCACTAGGAATAAACACTTTTGTCTCTATTAAAATTAAACTAAAAGTATTTTCACTAAAATTTTCAAAATTTGATATTGATATCGACATTTTGCATCAATTTTTAATTTACAAGGATAATTTTTTTCATAAAAAATTTTACCAATCCAGTAATAACTCATACAGAAACTTCTTTTTAGAATTTTTAGTTTTAGTAGTGTTGAATTTAGTTGAATTGAGTGAGAACAATACTTCTTCCAAAGGTATATGTATATATGTGTAAAAAATTGAAAATTATTCCTGATTTTTTATAACTGAAAGGAACTTTTTAACTCTTTTTAACCCTTTTTTTTTAGAAATTTCTAAAAAAATTTTTTTTTTCTAATTTGATAATAATACTGGCTGAAATTTGGATTTCCACTCGACGGATGATGTAAAATGAAGAGAATTATTTTAGTTTTGTTTTGTTTTTTTAAAGAATCGAATGTGAATGTACCAAAGGAAGAATATCGACTGAAGGAACAACTTCTGGACGTTTTTGTCTCCTTAGAAGACAATGAAGCGAGTTGGCAAAAAAAAAAAAAAAAAAATTTCTATGAGCTAAAAAATCTCCCAACTTTTGCACATGANGACAATGAAGCGAGTTGGCAAAAAAAAAAAAAAAAAAATTTCTATGAGCTAAAAAATCTCCCAACTTTTGCACATGACGTAAGCTATATAGTTTAGTTTCTTACTACCCGGGTAGAATTTTGGGAGAAATTTAAGCCTATAGCGCCTGGTTAGACTACTCAATATGAACAATTCGCATAGATTCGCAAATCCAAACTCTCCGATTCGTCATGTTTCGGTCTTTCCTAGGAATTGGAATATAGGCAGTATAAACCCTACCATCACTAAGAAAAAAACCATCTGATGTTTAGACTCAACTTATAAATGATAGAAACATTTTTTTTACAATTATTATAACCTTATACTCCTACACATATTTCAGTTTTTGTCAAGAGAAAAGTTACTCTTCAGATTTTTAAGTGATAAAAAGATACCTAAACTTGTGGGTTCATTTTTGCACAATTTCCTAATAAATAGAAGCAAAAAAAAAAAAAAAAAAAAAAAAAAAATTTTTTTGCTTTTTCTCTTTGAATCTTACTAAACAATGCCAATAACTTAAGTAATTATTTCTCTGATTAGTCTTGATATTAATTTAAAAAAAAACCGAAATCAATAATGAAACTATGTAAACCCTTGTCATTGTCATAATTTATGGTTCATAAATTATGACATTGGGAATGGGATATTTTTATTTTTTTTTTTTTTTGCGTAGTTTTCTTACGTAATGGCAATTCCTCCTCTTCAAATTTTCTCCATGTAAGTAGAGAAAGTGGGAGAAAGGATTTACGTTTCCCCATAAACTTCTTCGTTTTTTTTCTCTATTTTTGTACACACAAACTTGCTATTTTTTTCTACTTTTATTTCATTTTTTATTTCATTTTTTTTTTGATTCCAATTTTGGCAAACTTCAACTAAACTCTTTGGAATTCCTTTTTTTTTACTTTATTTCTTTAGTTTTTGACTTTATGACTTAAATGTGAAAATCATGATGGTCAATAAGACTATAGGAAATCATATGACGTCATTTCCGAAATTTTTTTACTAATTCTATAGAATAGATAAGGATATANAAATTTTTTTACTAATTCTATAGAATAGATAAGGATATAAAATTGATTTTATTTTTTATAGTGTATAACCAAATATCCTGTTACTTTGTAAATTACAAATAAAAACTCAACTACTAGTGTAATTTCTAGTCATTTTTATAAGAAAAATAAAAATTATATTTACAAATAAGAAAAGGGTTTATTATAAAACAAATTTTTTGTAAAATGATTTCATATTAAAACGGTTTTGAAATTTGTAATTTTTGATTTAATAAAACTCTTCAATGCTTCTTCTATTTAATAATTGTTCTTCAAACTCAATTGTAATTTATCAAATAAAAAATTAAAACTATGAAAATTTTTATATTAAAAATTAAAAAAATTTTTTTTTAATTAATTAGATTAGAGGGAAGGGTTAATGTCGTCTAAGACAAGCCTTTTTACAATAATCATATTCTCATATTCATAACCACGTTTAGTTTCAAAATTTTTTAAATTTTTTGGTACTAATCAACTACAACTTAAGACTGCAGAAAACCTTTGGACCTTAAAATACTCTGAGAATCTCCCTGAATGTCCTTTAAGAAAATTCCAGAAAACTTGGGAAGAACCTCAATCTAAAAATCACTTCCACTTTATCCTTTCTACATGCTCCTCAGATGAAGACCTAGCGCGAATTCTTTCCTCTACCAATCAAGAAGCCGGCGCTTGGTTAGAGTCATTACCCTCCCCCCAACTTGGAACCCTTCTTTCTGATGAAGTTTTTAGAATTTCTTGCGCGATACGCCTTGGCTCTTTAATTTGTTCTGCTCACTTTTGTTCTTGTGGTTTAGAAGTTGAAGAAACAGGTCGTCATGGTCTTTCATGCAAGAAAGCCTCTGGAAGATTGGCAAGACACGACGGGATAAACGACATCATCCTCAGATCCCTTCGTTCAGCCGGATTTCCAAGCATTAGAGAACCTCCAGGTCTTTCAAGACAAGACGGAAAACACCCAGATGGAATGACACTCGTCCCCTGGTCTAGAGGAAAACCATTGGTCTGGGACTTCACTTGTGTGGATACATTCGCCCATTCATACATCTCATACACCAAACAAGACCCTGGTGCTGCCGCTATCATTGCTGAAGAGAGGAAGATTAAAAAATACAACTTTCTGCCAGAGAATAAATTCACTTTCGTTCCTATCGCTGTCGAGTCAAACGGAGTATGGGGACCCAAAGGTCTGAACTTGATTAAGAAAATTGGCAATTACATTCAAATCGCTTCCGGAGAACCTCGTTCTACATCGTTTCTGATTCAGCGAATAAGTCTAGCTATTCAACGACGAAACTCCACTTCCATTTTGGGCACTCTTCCAAAAGGAAAGCATTTGGAAGAAATTTTCTATCTTTAACTTGCTTTTCAATAGATCCACTTCTGTTCTTTTAATATTAATTTTTTTTTTATATTTGCATTAGGAAAATAAAATAAATAAAATCAAGTTTGTATTAGTAGAAAAAAAAAAAAAAAAAAAAAAAAAAAAAAAAAAAAACTACAACTTATGTATAAATCAATCACACCTAAAAAGTTTATATAAAATACCCACTTCATGCAACTCGTGACTAAAATACAAAAAGATAACATAAAATAAAACTCATTGTGAGCGGCATTTAGTTACTTCAAACAAAAAAAAATTTTTTTTTTTTTTGTTCATAATCATATGAAATACTACGTAATAAAAAATTTTTTTTTTAAAGATAAAAAATATACTTACCTTTTCTTTAAACTACAAAATTGATTTTAAAATTTTAAAAATTTTTTAAATAAAATTAAAAAAAAACTTACCATTTGGGGTAGAATTTGATTGTATCTGTTTAAGTNATTAAAAAAAAACTTACCATTTGGGGTAGAATTTGATTGTATCTGTTTAAGTACAAAAACTTCCTTATTTCTGCCTTTACATTTGAGATTTGATTTACATTTCCATTGTTCTGATTCCAGTCCTAGTTTAAAATCATAACAAAATTTATTTAAAAACTATTAAAAAAAAAAAATTTTTTTTTTTTAAATATCAGTACATTTTCATACAAGGTAAATAAATTAAAATAAAAAATATAAGTTTTTTCGAAAATGTTATATCAAAATTTACCTGGAATTTGATCTTTCATTGTAATTTTTAACTTTTTTTTTTATCACAATCACAGTAGAAGAGTAAATTCAGATGGATGATGTATTGTAGTTGTAGTTATTGTTGTAGTGGACTGTTTGACTAGGACAATACTAAATTAATAAATAATCGTATCCAAAAAAAAAAAAAAAAAAAAAAAAATTTTTTTTTGACTTTTGTAAACAACAATGGACCAGGAAATTTAACACACTTTCACACACTTTGACAACCCTTTCCTTTTCTCTTTCCTTATTTTATAATTACAAATCGTAAATGATACTATTACAACAATCAACTACACCCTGTACTTGTTTAAAGGTTGGAGAAACACACTTCGTTTAAAAAAAAACTCCTACTATATTTGAGTAAAGTATAATATAATATAACAAATGAATCTGATTTGGTACAAGTGACACTGGTTCAATAATCGAACAAAAAAGAAAAAAAAAAAAAAATTTTTTTTTGTCAATAATCGAAAATAACTTTTAGAACTAACAATCAGGACTAGAGAGACGGAAATGTTGATTAGAACAATTGTTTTTTTTTATCTAATCTTTAAATTTCAATTGGTCCAACTTCAATTGATTCAATTTCAACAATTGAATTGAAATTTAACATGTGCCAAATTAAACTCAAGTGTATACAGATATTGAATATTTAGTTTTACAATTACCAATGATTCCCAATTGATTTACATTTAAACTACTTATGACTTATAACAATAGGTTAGCATATTCATTAATGAAAATTTTCAATTTTCAATTTACAATTTACNTTTACATTTAAACTACTTATGACTTATAACAATAGGTTAGCATATTCATTAATGAAAATTTTCAATTTTCAATTTTCAATTTACAATTTAAAATTTACAATTTACAATTTTGGTTTTTTTTTTACACTTGTCGAAAGTTTCGATAAATTTTTGAAGAATTTGAGTGTAATTTCTGCTCCTCTTCACTTTATGCTTGTCGACAAGACACAAAATTAATAAAATTTTTGAATTTTAAATTTCACAGAGACGATAGCTGGCTACTCTTCCTTTTATTTCTCAACAATGGACGAAGAGGATGATGGTTGTCTCAAAGTCTCAGTCCATTGCCTAAAATCAATTGAATAAAAACAACAATAGAAAAATCTTTAGATTGAAACATCATTGACAAGCCAAGGCCAAGCCTTACAAGACCCAAATAATGAAATTTAACTTAAACTAACGTCGTCACCAACAATGTGACAAGTATTGTTGTCCATACATTTTTAGATTTGAAACAGATAATTCATAAGAAGAGAAAGAATGATTAAAAAAAATAAAGTAGAAAGGAGTTTTAAGTTTTACATCGGTTAGCAGCTTTTGTTGAAACAATGACAACAATAAGAATAGAGCGGCATTACTAAAGAATGATAACAATGAGAAACTATTTTTTTTTAAATACTACTTACAANACAATAAGAATAGAGCGGCATTACTAAAGAATGATAACAATGAGAAACTATTTTTTTTTAAATACTACTTACAACTAACACTACGAAGCGAAACGAATTCAGGCTAAATTTAAATTATATAACTTGAAAAAAAAAAAAAAAAGATTTCCGTACTACGTTCAACAATAATAAGAAATTAAGTTGAATTTAATAGTTAAATCAAAAATTGAATCAAAAATTGAATCAAAAATTGAATCAAAAATTGTATCAAAAATTGAATCAAAAATTGTATCAAAAATTGAATCAAAAATTGAATCAAAAATTGAATCAAAAATTGTATCAAAAATTGAATCAAAAATTGTATCAAAAATTAACTTTTAACTACCAATTGTCCAAATGTTGACCAAAAATACACCAAACAAAATTCAAAAATTCAAAAATGACCCAATCAAATATGAATACTCAAACTTTTTACCCAATTTGAATAGATAACGTGCAGATTAATATAAACAACTTGATTTTGAAATATAATTTGATTTTATAAAATAAATTTTTTGAACCGTATGTCACCTATTTGTAATTCCATTACATCAATAATTCCCAAGAATTACTGATGATTCTGACGTAATGTTATGTGGATTAGAATACAAATTACAAAATAACGGTATAGAATAAATAACTCAATACCAACAGGTTAGGTTAATATTTACGATAAAAAAAACAACAAAAAAAAAAAAAAACCATAAAAGCCTGTAAGCAAAAAATTAGAGTGATTATATTACAAATTTTAGCCTACTTACTGAGAATTTTGAAGTACACAATGGCAAAAAAATTTCTTGTATCCATGGATTTCGATAAGCTTATAACTTATAACTTAGAAAGTGATCTAAATTTTGTTTTTATACAATTTGTTCAAATACAAAATCCTAAACATGGTTCGTTTACAATAATAAGTATTCGTGAACAAATAATTATAGTCGTAAATTATTAGAGAGAAGGTGTTAATCCGTCTACCTGAATGACAATGAGGGGAACATGATGGGTTAATCCTATAAAAAAAAAAAAAAAAAAAAATCTGCTACATAACAATAGAATATAGAATTTATATAGAATTTGAAGTAATTTCTACTTTAGATACTATAACTCAACTAACTAAAAACTAATGTGGTAAATGCTTGACTTATCTAGTTAATAAACCTCACAGTCTCGTATGTCGAACAAGTTGTTGGAATAATTTTCTGTATTTAGAAGAGAAGACAGGTAAANTGTTAATCCGTCTACCTGAATGACAATGAGGGGAACATGATGGGTTAATCCTATAAAAAAAAAAAAAAAAAAAAAATCTGCTACATAACAATAGAATATAGAATTTATATAGAATTTGAAGTAATTTCTNAAAAAAAAAAAATCTGCTACATAACAATAGAATATAGAATTTATATAGAATTTGAAGTAATTTCTACTTTAGATGATACTATAACTCAACTAACTAAAAACTAATGTGGTAAATGCTTGACTTATCTAGTTTAAACCTCACAGTCTCGTATGTCGAACAAGTTGTTGGAATAATTTTCTGTATTTAGAAGAGAAGACAGGTAAANATAAACCTCACAGTCTCGTATGTCGAACAAGTTGTTGGAATAATTTTCTGTATTTAGAAGAGAAGACAGGTAAAAATCATCCACATCATCAGTATTATTGAAAATCTTGCCGCAAGGCAGTACATACACTAACTAAGGCCTTGGGTTTCAATTATATCCTAATTTCCATTCTTATCAACCTAATAACAACAGTATCTAATTATTAATATTAATCTTAACAAATATACCTTATTCAAGGTCAAACTAAAATTAATGTTTGAACAAGTCCCACTATTCACTAACTAAATTAGTCTACAGTAAACCTCGGATAAGTCGGATTTCAAGGGACCGGAAAATATGGTTCGAACATACAACTTGGAGAGTTCCATTTACAGTAAACCTCGGATAAGCCGACCTCGGTTACCACGGACCCTCGGTTACCTCGAACCATTTGGTCCGGTCCGCACCCTGAGATAGGGAATTTGTGTATAAATGGAACGGCTAAGCTGAACTCGGTTAAGGCGAACCCTCGGCTACCACGAACGCCTTTCCGTGGTCCCAGTCCATAAGGCACATGCTTTTTTACCTCGGTTAACACGAACACCAATTAATTGATCAATTTTTAAAGAATCTTCACCTTTTTTCTTACAAAATTTAACGAATAACTTCTTTTGAATGACTTTTCAAACATTGAAATTCGACAGAGAATGAACCAATGATACATTTTGAGTCATTTTTAGTCTCCACAACAACTTACTATTATAAAGTAATGGTAAATTAAAACTACCTCGGCTAAGACGAACAAATTATTTCCCAAACTGTATGTTCGGCTTACGCTTAAGCCGAACATCGGTTACCACGAACCATATTTTCCGGTCCCTTGAAATCCGGCTTATCCGAGGTTTACTTTATACACAAATTCCTTATCTCAGGGCGCGGACCGGACCAAGTGGTTCGTGGTAACCGGAAGTCCGTGGTAACCGATGTCGGCTTATCCGAGGTTTACTGTACTTATCAAAAATTAAAAATAGTAATGAATTTAGTATAATAAAAAAAAACATATTTGTTACATATTTTTTTTTTTGGAGGGGGGGGGCTATGGCGCACGTCAAAATTTACGTTCTAAAGATAAATCCACTTGAAAGTAATCCCGGGTGACTAGACTTCTACTTCAGACAGCTTAATATAACTTGAGCACGTAACATTTAACATTTCAATTGATTTTTTTTATAAACTGTATCCGTTTATCCAATTTTTAGACAATAATTATTGATTAAGTTGACGGGACTGAGAGTCGCTATGTAAACTTATAATAACGAATACGAGGTTACATGACAGAGAATTATTATTGATACATTACTAAAATGAAAATGTTACCTTACAAACATATTATTTATAAATTATAAGAAAAAATTATAAAACTTGAGATTATAAGTTATAATCTCAAGTTTTATAATCATTTTTAATAACATATTGAGAATTTTTTAATTTTTTCTACTACTTATCTTTTAACTCTCAGAGTACTGGTACTAATGGGTTAAAACTTGTATCATTCAGAT
Organism: Holacanthella duospinosa; assembly: GCA_002738285.1. Classification (NCBI taxonomy): domain Eukaryota; kingdom Metazoa; phylum Arthropoda; class Collembola; order Poduromorpha; family Neanuridae; genus Holacanthella; species Holacanthella duospinosa. Next base: position 401,594 of record NIPM01000009.1, on the reverse strand, counting down.
TTTTTTTTTGTTTTCAAGTACCATGTGAAGTTGTAAATGCCATACTAGGAGAAAATACAACAATAATTCATAATTCAATTTGTTGAACATTGTTGAGATTGAGATCTCAACCTACAACAATAGAAATTTTAGAATGTTGTAAAAAAATATATATATACATGTACAGGTATGACCAGCTCTATATCCCTATTATATCTATTTATATTAATATGTATATTTTGTATTACAAAATTTATTTTTGGATGGAAATGATATCAGCAAATTGTAAACAAAGTCAGTAATTTTCCAGTTCCAATTGGATGTAAAAATGGTATAATTGAGCGTAGAGCTTAAAATAAATTTATTAGCGAATTCCTACTTCTACGACATAGCCATTTACGTACATGATTATTCTGGACCCGATAACGCAAAAATTAGCACAATTTGTTCCATGAATTTATAATTTCATAAACCATAGGCTTACAAATTGACATTTTAAGTTAAGTAAAAAATAAAAAAAAAAAAACNAGTAAAAAAAAAAAACAATAGGTTTACTTTTAAAAGATTATTGAAAATTATTATTGAAAAAGTTATATTTTTGATTTTCTCTATGAGTCATGGATACTAGTTTGTTTTAGAACTTTTAGCGAATAAACAATCTAAACTGCGTTTTTTTCTTTTTTTTTTTAAAAAGCTTAAAATAGGTACTGAAAATAAATAAAAATAATTAGTAATTATTACTAGAAATAAGACTATATTTTGTGATTAAAAATGTCTGGAAACGATGATGGTGATAATTCAAATCATCCATTCTTTGTCAGAACTCCTAAGCACCAACTCACAATTTTGACAAAATCAATTGAAATTTTAAAAACTGATGTCTCAAAAGCGGAAGCTCTGCGTCTAAAAGCATTGCGTTTAAAATCTGAGAAAAAAACCGAATGGGAACTTTTGTTATCTGAATTAGACACTTTCAAAGAAGAAGTATCTGATCAAATGATGATTTGTGAATTTTTGACTGAAGATGTTCAAGAAATTTTACAAGATATTCATGATAGAGAGAGAAGTAGTCGACTCTCTTGTGCTAGTGACGAAAGAATAGCTAAATTGGAGAAATCACTTGAAAATAAAATGGCAGATTTGACTCTTGTTATAGAGCGGGAAAGTATCACGAAAAAAGAACTTGAAGAGTTCATGACAAATTACAATCAAAACCAACACCTTTTGGAAGCTCGTCAGAGAGATTTTAAAGAAAACATCAAACGTAAATCTAATAACTTAACTTTTACAACGAAATTATTTTTCAACTAGTACTAATACATACTAATTGAGTCTAAACTTTTAAGGTTTATTGACCAATGACGGTGGGGCTGGAGATATCAGTGACCACTCGGATTGTGAACCATCCATGTTGTGTGAAAACTTGCAAAAAATTTCAACAGCTTATGAAGATATACGTAATCAGAGAGAAATATTGGAACAAGAGGTCACATTCATCAGGTCAAAGTTGAAAGAAATCAAAATGAAAGTTGAAGAAATTAGATCTGAACTGAGATTGATGACAACTGAATTAAAACTAAAAGAACGTCAACGTTCTGAAGCAGAAGAAAAAAATTCCAAAAATTTACAATTAGTCCAAGAGAAAGAAGATAATTGCAAGCGAATAGCGGAAGAATTTTATGAAGCCCAAGTATCTACCACCGAAGCAGAAGAAGTGGTCAGAACGATTAAAAAATTAATTAAAAGTAAACTAGCAGAACGTCAGAAGTTAGAAGAAACTGTGAAACGTCAGAATGAAATTTTAGGTTTGAAAGTATTCAGCCGTAGTGTTACTCTCAATGTTCCAGTTCATAAGAATTATGCTGGATTAGAACTGGAAGTTGTAAAATATGTGAGTAATCTGAGCAATCAAATCAATAATAGTTAGTACTAAAATAGATAGTAGTAGTTTCAGTATTAAATTCAAATGATTATTCTAACCAGCTCAACAGATTAATCAATACGACGTCATTCGGACACCCAAAGGAGTTATTGCCCGATTGGACAAACGACATTGAGAATTTGGATATTACATTCACCGATAGTGTTGATAATCTTCACGATGATATGACAGATTCACTACCAGTGACACCAACGATGATGATAATGGAATCTAAAGAAAAAATACAACCAAGTAAACATACTTTTAATAAGATAGTACCACGATTCAAACGACGCTCCTTGTCAAACACCAATTCAGTTCGACTTCAACATGGCTATCAATATCAACCACCACTACCAGTACCAGTTGTCTCCTTTACAAAGTATGTTAAATAACTTACTAATATGTTTAAAAGAAAACAAAATACTTTTGATGCTTTAAGTCCTGATTTAATTGACATGTAACGATTTAGGCATTCAAAACCCGTCAATAGTACTGAACTCATTGACGAAGGAGGATTGAACAAGTATGTCCGTGGGAAAAACCGTGTTTCTCCATCAATGACTGTAAGTTTTAATATTCAATTACTTGGCCTATAATTTACTAATACTAATAAGCATTTTCCAAAATGATACCTTATTTTTATTTCTAAAAGCCACTGCCGCTGCTGGTCCGAGAACATAACTTAAAGTTAGGTCGATCACAATCAGTTGGAATAGTTCGAAAAACGCTGTAAGTAGCCATATTAGACGTTAGCCATTGTGAAGAACCTAACAACTGTTAAAAATACATACACAGAGACAAGTTTAATACTTTGCTTGCAAGTGGTATCGATAGATACCCTAAAACTCTGGTTGTGAAAGGAGTGTAAGTGAAAACATTGACTTACTTACTTAAGTTTCATGTCTTTTAGAACTTAAATTATAATTAAGTATTTACATGTCTAATAGGATGTATAGACTGTCGGACAGATTCAGCAACCCAGTGGTACTTTCCGGACCGTTGACGCTCAAAGTGTGGGAGCGACATGAAGCAGACAACAAGAAGCCAATTCGTTTCTCCGAAAACAAATTCTCACAATTATTCAACAAATTTCTCTTTGGAAACACTCAAATACCTTTGAAATGATTAACATTGAATTGAATAAATGAATAAATAATTTGAAATTTAATTTAATTAAAAAGTTGAGAAAGTTAACACCACGAATAACGAAAAACAAAGAAAGGATTACGAAATCAGATCCTGCCATTCAAAATTCCCGCATGAAGTGTCTCACGTGTTTTTATACTTTGTTTTTTTGAGGTTGTTGGCGCGATTTTCATTTTGTCAAAAACGAAATGACCGCTTTTTTTTTGTAAAATAAAGATCGGCGTTTGAGGTTGGGCTCTGCTCGGCAAAAGGTTCTTTAAAAAAAATTTTTTTCTTTTTTTCGGGCTTTGTTAGAGCTCTTTTAAACTTTCTTCTTTGCGCTTTGCTCGGGCTCTTAAATAAAATAAAATTATGGGCTCTGCTAAGGCTTTNTGTAAAACAAAGATCGGCGTTTGAGGTTGGGCTCTGCTCGGCAAAAGGTTCTTTAAAAAAATTTTTTTCTTTTTTTCGGGCTTTGTTAGAGCTCTTTTAAACTTTCTTCTTTGCGCTTTGCTCGGGCTCTTAAATAAAATAAAATTATGGGCTCTGCTAAGGCTTTCAAGAAATATGTTTTGACTTTCTGTTTGAACTCTTAAAAAAATTGTTTTGGGCTCTGCTCGGGCTCTTTTGAAATTTCTCTTTTAGACTCTGCTTAGGCTCGTGCTATTTTGGAAATTTTTATTGGGCTCGGGCTAGGGCTCGGGTTGGGGCTCGGTCTATAGCTTGGGCTCGGGNGTGCTATTTTGGAAATTTTTATTGGGCTCGGGCTAGGGCTCGGGTTGGGGCTCGGTCTATAGCTTGGGCTCGGGTTTGGCTCCGACTCGGGCTTGGGTTTGGCTTCTACTCGGGCTCGGGTTTAGCTCCTGCTCGGGCTCGGGCTTGGCTCCGGCTCAGGCTTGGCTCAGGCTCAGGCTTGGATTTTGCTCCGGCTCAGGCTCGAGCTCTTTTAAAAATTGCCTCTTGGGCTCGTTTTAAAATATTCATTGGAGCCTGCTAGGAGTCATTTAGAAATGTTACCTAATACTCTTTAGAACTTGCTACGTTGCGCTCTGCTCATTCTCGAGCTCTTTTGAAAATATTCACTTTGGGCTCTGCTTAAGCTCGGGCTCTTTTGAAAATGCTCCTTGCGCTCTGCTCGAGCTCAGCCTCTTTCCAATATACTCCCTTGTGCTCTGCTCGGGCTAGGGCTATTTTTTTTAAATACCCTTAGGCTTTCTCGTGCTCTTTGCAATATTTTTGTCCTGCACAATTCGGGCTCGGGCTCTTTTTTTTTTTACAAATTATTCTTGCAGTTTACCTCAAATTGGGCTGAAGTAAGGCAACGGGTCTTGACGCCTANTGCTCGTGCTCTTTGCAATATTTTTGTCCTGCACAATTCGGGCTCGGGCTCTTTTTTTTTTTTACAAATTATTCTTGCAGTTTAACTCAAATTGGGCTGAAGTAAGGCAGCGGGTCTTGACGCCTACCGCCCAGCAAAAAATCCCATGCCTACCGCCCATGCCTACCGCCCAGCAAAAAATTCCATGCCTACCGCCCAGCAAAATATCCCATGCCTACCGCCCATGCCTACCGCCCAGCAAAAAATCCTATGCCAAAATCCCATGCCTACCGCCCAGCAATATATGCTATACCTACCGCCTCCATTGAAAACTATAATAGTCGTGTAGCAGATAAATTCTTCTTTCCTTTCTGTTTTCAATCATTTGGGAAGTCCGTGGCCCCATAAAAAAATTTTTTTGCATTGCTTTATATAAATATCCTCGTGGAATTGGGTAAGTGATACATCAATCGATCAGAAATTTAATGTAGATTACGAATCTGGCATCTATTGTTGGTGGTCAAGTCAAACTTTGCAAGTATTATGGAAATTTGTGCCGAAAAAATTCGTTTTCACGCAAACACGGATCGGTAACATGCACAATCGTGATTGGGTTAGTTGAGCATGATTGCATACCTGAAGCGGATATCGCGTTCAGGTAGTTCAGACCATATTTCCCCGCGGCGTTTGAACGAGCCGAAGGCTCGTTCAACAGCTATCGGAGGCGCGCAAAGCGCGCCGAAGATTGCGCGCCGCCATTTCTTTCGCGTAATAGCAAAATACCGATGAAATATTTTATTGATTAACAACCTAACAAATCCTAATCCTAACAACGAATGCATATTAAATTTTATTTTTGGTCCATTTTGAATAATTCATAACTTTTTTTTCGATGCACTTCCGGTGAAATTTTTTTTTATATTTGTGATCAGCGATCCCATTATTAGTCTACAAAATATACTTCATCATAATTTGAGTTGCTTCGGAATACCTAATTTTTTCTCTGCACATTTGGGTAAGTCACTTTTAAAAAAATGTTTTTTTTGGCACAACTTTTCAAAATTTCATAAAATGAGACTTGACCGTCATCAATGGATGTTAGATTTGTAATCTACGTAAAAATTTTTGATCCATTGAGGTATAGCTTACCCAATTTTACAAGGATATTTGGGTAAGATAGTGCAGATAAAAAAATTTTTTGCACAAATTTGCAAATTTTTTGCAAAGTTTGACTTGACCGCCACTAATAAATGCCAGATTCGTAATCTACATGAAATTTCCGATCGATTGAGGTACCACTTACCCAATTCCGCGAGGAGTGCGTTTCCTTTAATTGTTCCTTTTTTGGTTTATTTTTGTTGGTTTTATTATTTTTTTTTTTGGTTTAATTTTTTTAAATATTTTTTTGTTGGTTTTAATTTTTTTTTTTTGATTTTTTGCTGGGCGGTAGGCATGGGATTTTTTGCAGGGCGGTAGGCATAGGCGATAGGCATGGGCGGTAGGCATGGGCGGTAGGCATGGGATATTTTTCTGGGCGGTAGGCATGGGATTTTTTTGCTGGGCGGTAGGCGTCAAGACCCGCTGCCTTACTCCAACCCTCAAATTGCTCCCATGAACGTTTACCCTCACATCCCTTTCGTTTTGAATATTCACAAAAGAGCCGGGAGCCCAAACCGCCGGACTTTGCATGCAGTGCCGTAGATACATTAGTGAGTCGTTAGTTCAGTAGTTTCATTAACGTTTGTTGTCTTTGTCTTGTCAGATTTTTTGCTACTTTAGTAACAAAATTAACAAAAATAAACTTTTAGATATCAACCACGACAACCCTCTTTCCCTCTGAGAAAAAGTAAACTGAGCTGCTTGGGGTACGTTATCGTCAAGTGATTTCATTGCTTAGCAGTAAGGAAAGGAGACAACGAAGGTTAAGGTAAGGTGAAGGTGAAAGTCACGAGTTTTCATATTCGCCGTGGTGGTTGGTAACCGCTGTCATCACGAAGCGAAACGCGAAGCCAGGTACGGATAATGAGGAAGAAAGAAAACGGATCCGCTGGAGAGGAATAGACCAGCTGAGTGATCGAATATTTTCTTTAGAAATGGACACCGAAACAGACAACTCCGAATCACCAGTGACAGACTCAATTCAAAGCAGAGATTATCAGGTAAAGGAAGATTTGATTTATTAATCGAATCCAAATTCATTCTTCATTGATTTGATCAATTTTTCACACTCCTTGTTTTTCTAGATTGAATTATTCGAAATGGCAAAGAAGCAAAATCTACTTGTCTGCATGCCTACTGGATCAGGAAAGACATGGGTGTCGGTGTTGCTAACAAAATACTACTTACCAACATGCATAGAGTAGGGATAAATATTTTTAAGGGTGTGGTTAGATAAAGGAAAATGAATTTAATAATCTTTACAGGACAACCAAAAAAGTTATATTTTTGGCAAATACGGTTCAACTGGTTGTACAACAGTACCAGTATTTTGTGGATAACATTCCTTCAACATCTGACAAGTCTCATGTGTCCTTCTTTGTTGGATATATGGATTGTGACAATTGGACTGGTGAAAAGTGGCAGGATATGCTCTCACAATCTGAAGTAAATGAGTCTTTAATTTATTTTAATCCTTCATTTCATTGTTAAATTCGTATTCTCTTGATTTGATAGGTTCTGGTGATGTCTACAGAAATATTTTTGAATATTTTGAACATTCACTGTAATCTTTCGGATGTATGTCTGATAATATTTGACGAATGCCATCACGCCGACAAAAATCATTCCATGAATAGGGTAGAAAAAAATTTTTTTTAGCTAATTGATTATTTTTCAATCTAGTAGTATTATTTGGTTGGAATCCTTACTTCAAACCACAGATTATGGACATTTACAAGGAATATCCAAAGGAAAGAATAAGTGAATTACCACGTATTCTTGGTCTTACAGCTACTATTATCAAAGGTATTCCGAATAGTAAAATTCAAGATGAGATAGTTCGAATGGAAACAACTTTAGCTGCAAGAGCAGTTACTTACCATCAATATGAGAAGATTCTGAAGTAAGATATTCTTTAAATTATTACATTCCTTTTATCTAATCTTGAATCTTAACAATTAGATTTTCAACTAAAGCCAAACTCCTTGAAATGTTTTACAATGGAGATTATGTAAACATACGACAAGAGTTCTCAGATTATATGACATTATCCATGGAAGCTTTATTGGCTTTGAATGTTGAGAATGATGAAGAACAAAATCCTGAAGTTTTAGATGTTAGATTTAAGCACAACGTACCAAATTCTAAACTTTTTGGAAGATCAAAATCGTTACCTAAAGTTCTTTATAACTACTTGGTAATACTGGAAAAAATTTGCAAAGAACTTGGTAAATTGAACTGTTCATGATAGTTCATTGATTCTATAATATTTATATTTTTTTATATTTCTAAATCAAGGTCCTCATTGTGCGGATTTGGGTGCGGCAGTTTTGACTATCTCAGTAAGTCGGAAGTTAATGACTGTTGCAAAGGGTACAAACAAATGCACTTTCTATCAAATTTTTCGGACGATGATGTATCAATTCATGTCAATCTACCCTCGTCCATCAATCCACGACATTTCACCTAAACTAAAGTTATTGGTTGAAGAGTTGAGAAAAAGAAGGTACTATTAAAATAGGATTCTTCTAATGTTAACTTGAGCCTTGAGCTATTCAATATTAAAATTCAATTCTATTACTTTTTGTAGACCTATGGAAGGGCGAGAAGATATGTGTGGAATTATTTTTGTCCAACGAAAACTCGATTGTCAAGCTATTCATCACTACCTACAGGTTGGTCAATTAAAGGTGTAAGGTTTTCTTTTGCATTTTGTGAGGTTTTCCACCTTATGAATACTTAATAGCTAAATATTTTAACCGCTATGATACTCTCTTCGGTACCTTACATACGAATGTCCAAAGCCTTACAGTTTCCTTAATCGAACCAATCATTACAAATTCACCTACCATGGTGAAGTTGTGAGTCTAATAAGTCTTGTATGATCAAATGGAGATAAAAATTATTTGCGCATGTGCATAAAACACCTGACGCCCCTAAAGTCTCTAACACCCTACGAACACCTATCGAATAATCGGAGACGGTGAGACCCACCTCCGTCCTAGTCGGTGTCTAAAACAGGAAACGTACACCTTACCCAATGTCCTGATACACTCACATACTTGTTTTGCCCAACTCTAATCGGGTACCCGATGATGGATTGATCGTAATAAGTTGTAAAACANTACGAACACCTATCGAATAATCGGAGACGGTGAGACCCACCTCCGTCCTAGTCGGTGTCTAAAACAGGAAACGGACACCTTACCCAATGTCCTGATTCAGAACACTCACATACTTGTTTTGCCCAACTCTAATCGGGTACCCGATGATGGATTGATCGTAATAAGTTGTAAAACATAGATCATCGGTGAGTCCTTTTAGTTCGCCTTATCAGATCAGCAAACCCGACTTAGACTTTGGCTATACAAAAAAATTCATCTTTAGGGTCCCAAAACACTTTCCGGATGAGAGTTTATGATCTCTAATGAAAGAGTAACCAATTTTTCGTAAACTCATTCCAATTCAACACTTAATTAGAATGAGTTTAAGTAGGAAACTTTAAATTAATAAAAATGTAACACATTTTCCCTACTATCTGAATGCTCGTAGACATAATACACTAAAGTTTCTCAACAATTTTCTTAAGACTCACAAAGGTTTATTTCTTTGGTTCGAAATTGATCATAAGATGATGTAATGATAATTCTAGGAATGTATCGCCCATTATTCTGATTTGAAGTTTCTGAAAACACAATTTATCACTGGTGTGGAGAAAGATTTTGAGAATCCATTGGAAGTGGAAGAAAGTAATAATCGATTGATTCGACATATCATTTCCCAGTAAGCCATTTTAGTTCTGTTCTTTAAAACTTTATTACGTTTTCTTTAAATTCTAAAATAATGTTTTTAGATTTCGAAAGAAAAAATACAACTTATTGATTTCTACTGCTGTTCTCGAAGAAGGATTAGACATACCATCATGTAATCTCGTAATTAGATTTGATAATGTTGACTCATATCGATCTTACACTCAGTCAATGGGACGGGCGAGAAATGAGACTGCAGATTTTCTTGTTTTTGTTGATGCGACGGATTCTGCAAGACAAGTAGCTTTGCATCAAAAGTATCGTCAGACGTCTGTAGAACTGTCTGAAGCATTAGCAAGCAATGCACTTCATTTGGGTGATGAGAGTGTTGAAATTGTTCCAAGAATTCCTGAACTTCCACCATTTTGTCCTGGCGGTACGCCTGAAAGTCCACGAATAACGGCAAATGATGCCATTCAAGTGATTCATAAGTAAGTAAATGATAAATTTAGTTAATTGATTTGTTTATGTATGATTTTTCTAATACGTTAGATTAACTCTAATTCTTGATTATAGATATTGCATGGGGACCCTTGGTCCGAGTACTGGAGCTTGGCATAACCCTGTTTCTTGGTTTGAAGGTGAACTTTTAAATTATCGTGCCTTTCTTGTCTTACCTAGAAATAAGAGATCAAAACTCCATGGTAAAATTGAGGTATTGTCTGACTCTAATTATATAATTTTAATAACTGAATCATAACCTACATAATACTGTTGTAATTTGAAGGGAGAGTTCATGACTACAAAAGAGTCAGCGAAAAGAGCTGTTTTTTTGAAGGCATGTAAGAAACTGTATGAAGCTGGAGCTTTCGATGAAATGTTGAAACCTATCTGTCTTGATAAAATTGAACCGAAAATTCTTGAATTTTTTGAAGAAGAGGATCATAACGATGAAAATCTTAGTACTCAATTAAAAGGATGGACATCAAAAACCGTAAGTTTACCAAACCAAACCAAAACCGTACCAATCTACCGTATTGTTTTGATAATGTTGTTTTTCATAACCCAATTATCATGAATGATAGTACTATTTTTATTTTCAGTATCCAAAAAGTCTTTCAAAAAATATTTGTCCTGATGAACCCGCGTACATGTATGCTATTGAGCTTTCTCTAATCTCACCACAAGGATTGGAAAAAGAAAAAGTTTTTGATTACTCAAATAGAAGATATACCACAGGTATTATGTCTTCAACTTCACTTCAAATGGTACGATTTGTTAAATTTAAATTCATTGGATATTATGATGTTATTTTACTATTTTATTTTTTGTATATAATAGATACCTGTTTTTAAGCTTGAGTCGAGCATGGGTGCTCTTCGAGTTGAGCTTAAGGAAGTAACAAGTACTTGTCGAATTGAAAAATCTGAAATAGAATTGTCAAGAATTTATAAATTCCAACGTCATTTGTTTGCTGGTGTACTCAAACTGAACTTAAAATGCACAGAGCAAGGAAACAAATCTCCATTATTGATAGTTCCCCTACGGATAAATAAGACATGTAAATGTTTAATAATTTTTTTTTTTTTTTGTATATAATAATTGTTTTCTAATTGTGTAAGTAGAGGTTTCATTTCAATTTGTGTAGTGGCTGTTGGACTCAATTACTGTATTGATTGGGATATAATCTCAAGCTTGGATAAGGAATTTGAAACTGCTTCCCCAGGTGAAAAATATGAGAAATTTGTCTCTGAAACTGCAAGACAAGTACCTGATGAGAAGAATCCTCATTGGTACAGTGGTGATGCAGTAGTTGTTCCTTGGCATGGTTCGAGACAAGAGGTTAGCAAAAACAATGAAAATTTGTTATTCAAATGAATACTATTATAACTTTAATTAAAATTATATATGATATGATTTTCAGTTCTATTGCGTGTTAGAAGTTCTCAAAGATATGACACCATTGTCACCATTTGATAATTTGAAAATAGCAGCGACATTTGAGGATTACTACAAACTGAAATACAATGTAAACATTATCAACCGTAATCAGGCTCTCTTACGCTGTTATACACTTTCATCCATTTTAAATTACTTACAAGTGAAAACAAACGAAAAGTCTAATGTATTCAGAAAAATAGGAAGTTCATCTGTAATCACACTTGTTCCTGAACTCAATCGACTCTTTCCATATCCAGCGAGTTTGTATTCACAAGCAAAAACAATTCCGAGTATTTTACATAGAATTTCTCGCTTTCTCATTGCAATGGAATTAGGACGTCGAATTTCTGGAACAACTGGAATTCTTCAGCGTAAGTCTATTAATATTTAATAACAATGAGTTAATTGGTTCATTTTGATACTTTTTAGACAACATTTTGGTGAAATAATCAAGTGAACGATTGAAAAATTTCATTACTTCTAGCGTTGTTGTATGTTATGTAAGTATGGTATCAAAACTACTTAATATAAATGCTATTTCTTGTAAACAGGTCCCACATATAAAGTTAGTGACAACTGGGCATACAATGAAGCTGTTGAAATGCTAAGTATGAATTCTGAATCTGGAAGTAGTAACAACGGTGTGGAGGCTGTTTACAAAACTTTAGAAAATTTTACTCAGAGTGAAAAATTGATTCCAAATCCTACAATTACTGGTTCTAATAGTTCATTAGGTAAGGACTATTTATTTTGACTTTAATTGAGTATTTCAGTATTTACTTATAAGGCTTTCGAATATTAATTTTTTTTAATCATCGACATTAGATTCTATGGAACCTTTATGGGATGTGGATATTCCATTACTCTTTCGACTTAAGTATATTCATCCTCATCAAGTTACAGTCGAACAGCTTCAAGCAGCAGTTGCTGAGCGGTTTCCATCGCGTGGCCAAATTTCGTTGATGTCAGGTTATGAATCTCAAATGTCAAAAGGCATGGGGAAATACCGCTTGAGTAATTTTTTGATTTTTTTTTTTTTTTTCTGCTTTTTTTTTTTTTAAGTAAATATCAGTTTAGAAGTTCTGACTATCAGAAACAAAAAATAAGAGTCCGAAGAGATAGATTTTTGTCGCATTGTTATTATAGAGATCAACAATAGTTTGACAATGCATTTGTTTTCATTTTTGAGCTAATTTGGTAATTAAAAAATTCTAGATTTAAACAATACTGATGGTCTTGAAAGTTTGGATAAGGATACAGGAATCGATACAAAGTCACAACCACCAATTTATGAACTACTTGAAGTAATAATCTTTTTTTTTTCATTATTTTGTGGTGATTGTTTTTGTTATTAAGGTTGGAAAACGGAAATAATAGATTTTGATTTTATATTGTTGATTTTTTAGGCAATAACACTAGCAAAGGCTCAAGATCGAATTAGTCTGGAACGACTAGAAATAATTGGAGATTCATACCTGAAATTCACCACAACACTTTTTCTGTTTGGAAATTTCCCAGATTATGATGAAGGAAAATTGACAGAACTTCGATGTAAATTGGTTTCAAATAATCAATTACGACGTCTTGGAAAAAAAAAAAATTTAGGTGAAATCTTAAGTGGTGGAATTTTCTATCCAGAGTTTACATTCCTTCCACCGTCTTTCAATGTTTATGAGACAGCAGCTCAAGTAGCAATGGAGGTTGGTGGATCTATGAATATCTTTAATTATTTGGATGAACTGAAATTAAAGGTAAGAAAAAGGATTATTTAACACATTAATCAGTAAGTTTTTTTTTTTTTTTTTTTTTTTGAGTAAGTTACCTTTAACTGTGTTTTCAACATTTTTCTAATTTGTTTTAGGGAATGAGTTTTGAAGAACTTAAGAAAGTTGTAGATCCGGNAATTAGGTGAAATCTTAAGTGGTGGAATTTTCTATCCAGAGTTTACATTCCTTCCACCATCTTTCAATGTTTATGAGACAGCAGCTCAAGTAGCAATGGAAGTTGGTGGATCTATGAATATCTTTAATTATTTGGATGAACTGAAATTAAAGGTAAGAAAAAGGATTATTTAACACATTAATCAGTAAGTTTTTTTTTTTTTTTTTTTTTTTTAGTAAGTTACCTTTAACTGTGTTTTCAACATTTTTCTAATTTGTTTTAGGGAATGAGTTTTGAAGAACTTAAGAAAGTTGTAGATCCGGCAAGATCAGAGAAATCAGCTCCAACAAGAGCTCTCTTTGGATACTCAAAATTGAAAGAGAAAGATATTGCAGATTGTGTAGAAGCATTAATTGGAGCTTATTATACAACTGGTGGACAAAAAGGTGCACTAGCTTTGATGAAGTGGTTGGAAATACGTGGACCTGATGTAAATGGAAATCCAATTTCATATGGAGATTGGACAATGCCTCCACGTCGAAAAATAGACAATCATTATGTCAAACTAACTAGCTTTCTTCCATATTTGAAAGAATTAGAAGAGTTTCTAAACTACACGTAAATTCACTTATATTCAAAAATTTAATAACTTCACTTCAATCTTGTATACTTTCTTTAGTTACATTTGCTTATAAGTTGCTTATTTATTGTATAGGTTTGATGACCCTTGGTTAGCTGTTGAAGCTTTCACCCATCCTGACTATTACCCTAATGAAATTACTGACTCNCTCATCCTGACTATTACCCTAATGAAATTACTGACTCTTTTCAAAGATTGGAATTCTTGGGAGATGCTGTACTGGGTAAGTTGTTTTGTTTGTTACTAAATTATTAATAAGTATTATTTATTATTGGACTTTGAGTTAGTAAAATTTGATAAAAAAAATATATTGTGACGATGTGGTTACTCTGTCTGTCCTGTCTCCTGACAGGACAGATGACTGACTAATGANAGTTACATTTGCTTATAAGTTGCTTATTTATTGTATAGGTTTGATGACCCTTGGTTAGCTGTTGAAGCTTTCACCCATCCTGACTATTACCCTAATGAAATTACTGACTCTTTTCAAAGATTGGAATTCTTGGGAGATGCTGTACTGGGTAAGTTGTTTTGATTGTTACTAAATTATTAATAGTATTATTTATTATTGGACTTTGAGTTAGTAAAATTTGATAAAAAAATATATTGTGACGATGTGGTTACTCTGTCTGTCCTGTCTCCTGACAGGACAGATGACTGACTAATGAGACAGAGTACACCACAGAATCCCAGACAACCCACCCTCCAAATCCCAGACTACTTACGAAAGGACGACTGATGACTGGACAACTGGTGACTGGACGACTGAAGAGTGGACAACTACTGACAAAACAACTGATGACTGGACGATTAATGACAATAACTGATGACTGGACAACTAATGACTGACAATAAGGAAAACTGATTTTATTTATTATTTTAGAATAAATAATAAATTACAAATTCTCTGATAGAGAGAGAGAGAGGATGGAAGGCCAACTTATGGCCTCTAAAACCCAATCGAAACTGCCCCTCCAAACTCCTCATACAGTTCCTTTTCTTTTGGTGGAACTGTATGAGGAGAGTTTCCTAACCAATCAGGAGACTCCTTCCCCATCCTCTCTCTCTCTTTCAATCTCAAACATCATACCTGTAAATTAAGTTTACAACAGTCTGCGAGCCTTGGCTCGCAGTTAAATTTTAAAATAAATTGAATTATAATTATTATAATAATTATGCGCTGTCTCAATATATAAATCATGACTTAAAGTATGAAATTTTGATTTTTTTTTCCCTAGATTTTCTGATCACAAATCATATTTATAAAAATTCTGATGCCAAAACACCTGGGGAAGTAACGGATCTTCGCAGTGCTCTAGTTAACAATGTGACATTTGGCTCATTGGTTGTACGTTATGGATTACATAAACAATTCCTTTACATTTCACGAGATGTTGCAAAATCTATTGCAGCATTTGTTAACCGTCAAGAACTACAGAATCATGAAGTAACTGGTCAGGTGAGTCTGTTGTTTTAAAGAGTTTTAATTTAAATAAGTTTATAATACAGAGTTTTTGAATAAGGATGGCTCAAAAAAAATTCAAAAATTCATACTTTATTTCATTTGTCAGATTTGCGTATCAGATTTGAAAAAAAAAAGGAATCTGATTGGTTGAATTTGAAATTTTGAATTCGTTTGGTACATTTTTATCAAAAGACTCTAGTTTTTTGAATATAATTTTTTTTTTTGTGTTTTAGTTCAAGTTACTCAATGAAAAGGAATGTCCAACGGCTTTAGATATTGAAGTGCCAAAAGTACTGGGTGATATTTTCGAGTCTCTATGTGGTGCAATTTATTTGGATTCTAAAATGAGTTTGGATACAACATGGAGAGTCTTTTATAGACTCATGCAAGCAGAAATTGGTAACGAAGCATTTTTAAATTGTAATCACTCACTTATAAAACAGTATACCGTAGTTCTAATTCTTATGATTTTGTTTATAGAAAAATTTACTAAAAATTGTCCAAAGGCACCAATCAGAGAAATTATGGAGATGGGACTTAAACCTGAGTAAGTATTAAATTCATTCCAATAAAGATTAAAGAAATGAAATGTAAAAGTTATTTATATATATATAATATTATATTTTTTAGAATTTTTACCGACACGCGCTCAAAATCCTTTCTATGTGTGATAAGATTCAATGGGAAGGAATATCGAGGATATGGTACAAGTAAGAGAAGTGCTATGAATGCAGTAGCAAAATTTGTCCTACGAATAATGAATCAAGAATCTGTCGAATCTCCTTGAACACACAAGTAAGATTCGGATATCTTAATGCAATTTTTAACATTTTAACATTTAATAAGATCGTGAAAAAAAAAAGCGTGAAACATACGCGTTTTAATTCTATTGAAGATTTTTTCTTCATTTTTATCATTCCTTATGTTCAAATTATTTTATATAATATGCATTAAAAATTCATTTTAATTTTTGTGTTGTTCGGCTATAATTTCAAGCATTACAGTAGTTGACGGTTATAAGACCATCCGTCATGACAGTTATAAGACCATCCGTCATGACGGTTACAAGACCATCCGTCATGACGGTTATAAGATCATCCGTTATAAGACCATATTGGCTATAAGACGCAATAATAAAGAATAACTATAACATTTATTTACGTTCAAGAAATTGAGATCCTTCCTATCATATAATCATCCAATTGAAACTCAATAGGAATATTAACTTAACTTTCGAAATTATATTTTGTGATATCCATTCCATTTCTATCCTTGGTGATAAAATATTATAACTTTCTGACTGCTAAATTAGTGCTAAATTTTAAACTAAAGCTAAACTTAGGAGTTACACAATATGTTTTNCCGTCATGACAGTTATAAGACCATCCGTCATGACGGTTACAAGACCATCCGTCATGACGGTTATAAGATCATCCGTTATAAGACCATATTGGCTATAAGACGCAATAATAAAGAATAACTATAACATTTATTTACGTTCAAGAAATTGAGATCCTTCCTATCATATAATCATCCAATTGAAACTCAACAGGAATATTAACTTAACTTTCGAAATTATATTTTGTGATATCCATTCCATTTCTATCCTTGGTGATAAAATATTATAACTTTCTGACTGCTAAATTAATGCTAAATTTTAAACTAAAGCTAAACTTAGGAGTTACACAATATGTTTTTTTAAGTACAAATACTTATAAGTTCTCGACGGGGAAAAAAATAAGCAACCCGAAGGAAACAAAGTTGAAGAACATCAAAAATTAACATCCTTAGGATGAGNTAAAGCTAAACTTAGGAGTTACACAATATGTTTTTTTAAGTACAAATACTTATAAGTTCTCGACGGGGAAAAAAAATAAGCAACCCGAAGGAAACAAAGTTGAAGAACATCAAAAATTAACATCCTTAGGATGAGAATGAGTATAATTTCTTTGGCTAATTGAGAATTTCCTATCCTATAAAATATATCATGCGAACAAGGCTGATAAAACGGATCGGAAATGAAACAAAAAAAAAAAACTTAAATTATCTAAATCGAAAGTTCTCAACTTAATAACACTTAACATTAATTTGGAAATTAGCAGAAACGATAGGCCACGCTTAATAATTAATTTCTAATTATTTTAGTCTTCTAAAAATCTAACAGTCTAAATCCTTCTAAACACTTACCTTTTTCTTCAGTCTAATCATCAGCAGCACACACATCAAAAAAAAAATCTTCAAAAATTTAGTAATACTATGAGATCTTGTCAAGAAGAACTGAAGCAGCTGCTTCCAAATTCCATTTAGTAGTTAGCAAGACATTCTCACATTCGACTTTGTTTGCAATTCCAAGTCTAGAAGAAACAAAAAAAAAAAAAAAATGAAAAATTACCACTATTGGTTTTTAGATAATTATTGTTAGATTTATTTACATACTTGAGTAATTGTTCTACTTTTAGTAGTCTTTCTGCATCAATGAGACTTCCTCCAATAGTTTTTTGTAATCCATCTAAAATTTCATTTTGTGTTGCACTTGGTACACGCTCTGAAAGTAATCTCATATCAACTTCTTTAGAATTCCAACTTGATGGTAATGAAATTGGTGATGGATTTTGTGAAAATGTATAATTTCCAAATCCAGTCAAATTAGTAGTAGATACTGGACCTTGAGTCATAAAATTAATCCCAGCACTACTACTGTTGTAATTTTGAGATGATATTTTTGAATATAAACTACGTGCTGGTGGTGGTGGTTCACGATAGGCTGGGGCTGATCGTGTATATTGTTGATTTTCATTGTTACTATTTTTTACTTTTTGTGTTGTGAGTACATTTCTACATACTGTTGGTGGAGGAGGTAATTGAAAAGCAGTACTCTTCTTTGTTTCACTATTATTTGAAGTTATAAATTCATCAGAATTATGATTACTACTGTATTTACTCCAAACTTCATCTCCACTATCAAAAGCTGAAGCTCCTGGAATTGAAGCAGAAGCAATATTACTCAAATTTGATCTTGAATCGACAACATTTAATCCAAATTGAGTTCGATGGGATGATCCTAAGGAGTTGGAAGAGGAGGAGCTTTGATGAGAACCAATAGAAATATTTTCACCTGGAAGTTTTACAATTTGAGGTTTTCCTATGCTCAAACTTTCGAGTGTATTATCTAACCATTCAAATGCTAAATCTCGTTTCTTCATTTCTTCTAAAGAAGGTTTTGTCAGACGTATGGGTGATGGTATTGTTTTTTGAATTTGTGGTTCTGGTTCTAACATTGTTAGTAAATTTGCACAAGATTTGGCTCTAGAATTGTTGTTTGAGTCATTAGATTTTGACAAAGGTGGAGGAATTGATGGATATTCATGAGAATGTTGTTGTATTGATACTACTTTCTCTTCAAGAATTCCTATTCGATGATTGGAGATTCGTTGGGAATCGGATATATTATCTGGTAATGGAGAAAGAGGAGGAACTACGGAATAATATCGACTTGTATCTACAATCGGTGGAGTTCGGATATTTGAAGTATCAAATGGATCTGGTGAAGAAGGTCGTATGTTTTCAGATTCAGTTGTTGTATAATTTTCTGAATCAGAATAATTGGACCATTCATTGGAATCTGCAACTGATTGTAATGGTGAATAAATTGATCCTTTTTTTACTCTACTTGAACCAATTGGAATCACCGGTGTATAATTTTCTTTTGATGGTGGGAATGGAAGATTTGAAATTTTTGGTGCTGGTGTAAGATTGACATAAAATGCTGGAGAGGGATCTGCAGGTTGGAGTTGTGGGGTAGTAAAGATTGAGCCATTTGAGTAGAGAGCACCAGGAAATCCTATTTTCAAATTATGAACAATCAGTACTCATTTTAAAAAAAATGAATCATTGAAACATATAAAAAATAGTACTCATTTGAAAGGAAATGAATCATTGAAAAAAAACAACATAAAAATAGTACTCAAATTATGATAAACTGACCTGATTGGATTGAAATTGGACTTGCACTGTCTAAATTAATTAAGATTCCTTCAGCATTCAAAACTGGTTGTGGAGGACGAACAGGTGGTCCCGATTTCTGTATATTCGACCGCATACCATCGCCACGAGACTCGTTTTGTAGTTTTGAGTAACTGTACTGTTGTTGCATTTGTTGAGATTTCTGTATTGATTTGATTGGTTGAAGAGTAGAAGAAGCACCTACAAATACAATAGAATTCTCATTGCATTTCATGTAAATAAGTCTCGATTGGAAGGGTTAATTAGATGGTTACAACAGAGATTAGTAAGTTATAATAAGAAAAGTTACCTTTGGTTCTATTTGGTAACTTTGGTGCAGGAGCATCTACTTCTTCCTCAATTCCTAATAAATCTGGTGCTACCATTGGATTCTTTAGATAGACTTCATCTATGTAACTTGGACTTCCCCAACTTTTTTCACTAATACTTCCATGACCAGTGTGAATAAAAGAATTTCTCAATGGCTTGCTAATATCATCAGGTAGCCGTTTTCTTTGTGGAGTTGTAACAGATCTAGGAAAGAATCCAACCTCAAGTGTTCGTTGATTCTGACCTTTCCAGTAGTAATTATCTGTTCGTCCATCAATCACAGCTATTTTATCTCCTTCATCCAAAGTTATTTTTTCTGGTTCATTTTCTTCATGGAATGACTGATTAGCTTGTAAAATTTCAGGAAATCGACTTGAAAGTTCAGCACGTAGAGCTGCAAATGTAGGACGAGCAGTTGGTTCCAAATCCCAACACTAAAACAACAAAAAAAAACAAGTCTCACATTTCAGACAATTTTTAGTTTACTTTATGAAATCAAATACTTGGAGAAGTATTGTGTAAATATCACGTGGACAGGCTTTTGGATGATGGAGCCGTTCTCCTTCCTTTTCAACTTTGTTCAGGATATCTGCTCCATTTAATGCAATCCATGGTTCTTCTCCAAACGTAAACATCTCCCATACAGTCACGCCCCACATCCATGTATCTGCAACCAATATAAATTTACTTAAAAAATCCATCACTCACACGTTTCCAGATGGAAAAAAATTAAAAAAATATTCCCTTTGGAATGAAAAACTGGTCTAGTTTTAGTAGTTTTAGTGTTGAAATCAAATGGTTATGGTAATAAAAATTTTTTTTTTGTTTGAAAGTATAATTTTCTATCGACGCAATTGAAATTTTATACTAGAAATATGAAATACATATACCTGATGCGTGGGAGAATTGTTTTGAACGAAGACTTTCAGGAGCACACCATGGAAATGGAACTTTTTGTCTCTCCGTCATTACATAGCAGTCATGTTCTTGTGGTAAAGCTCTCATCAATCCAAAATCACCAATTTTTACTTCATGTTTTGAAGCAAGTAGAACATTTCTACAGGCAAGGTCACGATGGATACATCGTTGTGACTCTAAATACGCCATTCCAGTTGCTATAAATAAAAAAGAAATTTCTTGTTAACTTCTATCAATTAGAATAGAAATAAAAATATTTCAATGAATAACTTACTCACTTGAAGAGCCCATTTCCAAATATCTAAAGAAAAAAAAAAAGAAAAAAATAACCTTATAAAGTATAAATAATGCAAATAAAAAAGTTANTCTATCAATTAGAATAGAAATAAAAATATTTCAATGAATAACTTACTCACTTGAAGAGCCCATTTCCAAATATCTAAAGAAAAAAAAAAGAAAAAAATAACCTTATAAAGTATAAATAATGCAAATAAAAAAGTTAAAAATAATCCGAATCATACAGATTCAATGGAGGCATATTACAAAACATTTTGATACATAATTCACAAATATAAAGTAGAGAAATTTAGTCATATCAACAGTATCTAACTACTGGTTGTTAGGGACCGGGCAGTGTGGTTTGCAATAGCCGTAGTCACTATAGCCGAACTTCACTGTATTGAGTCAAACTCAGAAAAGTGAAAAAAAATNGCATATTACAAAACATTTTGATACATAATTCACAAATATAAAGTAGAGAAATTTAGTCATATCAACAGTATCTAAACTGGTTGTTAGGGACCGGACAGTGTGGTTTGCAATAGCCGCAGTCACTATAGCCGAACTTCACTGTATTGAGTCAAACTCAGAAAAGTGAAAAAAAAATCACAATTACCTAAGACGATCCTAATTTACTTTTATCAGTTACTGGAAGTTTGATAATTGAAATCGGCTAACCGCGGGATAAAAATGTTTAAATCGCGTGCATTATTACATTTCCTAGTGTGTAACTATGACACTGCTGTTAGCTAATTTTCACAGAATTTGAAAAGTCTAAAAGTTACAAAAACTTAATTTGAATGAAATTTTACCAAAGAGCTTTCACAGTGCAACTCACGATTTAGAAGTATTGACCAAATTGAATGGACTCGCTCCTTCTTCAATTTTTTACGAATGCGGTTGATACAAATTATTCTCAAGATGGACTGATTTTGATTGTTTTTCACTATTATGATTTAAATTCTGATTTACTTCTTTATAAAGTTCACCTATAGAGTAGAGTCTACTTCACGAACNCAAGATGGACTGATTTTGATTGTTTTTCACTATTATGATTTAAATTCTGATTTACTTCTTTATAAAGTTCACCTAGAGTAGAGTCTACTTCACGAATGATAGAAAAGGAAAACTACGATTGTGCAAATAGTTCAAATTTCTCAATAATTGAAAATTTTAGAAATACTTTGCAACGAAGCTCAAAACTTTCTCCTCTAATCATCGAAAATAATTTGCAAATCACATTACTTTGAATCTACGCCGACACGTCGATATTACTTTTCAAAAAGAAAAAAAAAAACAACAATCATCGCGTTTCAAAATCAGACCCTTATTTGAAGGTAAATGTGAAAAGCTTTCAACGTGATTTCGTATCGCATTGGACCGAAATTAGTGCTCTCCAAATGTTAGTTAAACCAGCGTTATTTTAGGTTGTTTGTTGTCGCTTCGCTCTTCAATTTACTTAAATTGGAATGATTAAGATTCATTCGAGCAATGCTCAAATGAAAATAAAAAAGCAACTGAAAATTTTCATTTCATCAATATCTGAATTAAGTATAATAGAATAATAGATCAACAAAGTGGGGAAGGACACCTTGACAACATACTAATGACATGAGTAGCAAAGGAAAATTAAGCATAATACTGGCGTTACGCCGTTACCAATGACAAAATGAGAACAGAACAAGGTTATTCTCCAAAAAAAAACCAACTATCAATTCATCAGTATTCAGCAATAATCATACCATTTCAGACGTAAAATGAAATAGGAAGTCTGAATACGAAAATGATGAACCTATCTAAAAAAAAAATAAGATTTTAACCTTCTTCAGTATCTTTTCCTGTCTTAAATTACTCAATAATATTTTTTCTAATTATAACATTCATATTCACGCCCTTTGTTTCTTGTGAAGTAGTTTTAACAACACAATTAGTCAGACTCATTCAGTCATAAGGATGAGGGAACTCGAAAATTAAATCATTCTACTCTATTTCAAAACTAAAACTAAAACTAAAACTAAAGGAATACATCTTTAAGAATATGAGATTAGAAACTGTAGTCTTAAAATATGTACCTAGAATAGAGAGATGACCACATCCTTTTCGAAGATAATCAAGCAAACTTCCCAATTCAGCCAATTCTGTTACCATCATCAGTGGTGACGAGAGTACGACGCCATGGAGCCTATCAGAGATTAAAATTCATAATGTCAGTTATCAATTCAAACAGTTTCATTTTTAGTACCTTAAAACTAATCCCTATAGAAAAATTTAAAGAATAAGCAGCATCAGTAGTAATAAAACAATTCCAGCATAATAATAGTAAGACTCAAGCAAGATGAAAATGAAAATGAAAACAAAAACAGTAATACCATGCTAATTAAAGAACCACTAATTAATTATCACAGTGAAATGGGAGTCTAAAGTGTGGTTTATAATTTTACAACACATTCACACATAAACATGCAGCGGAATCAAAATTTCACCAATTTTAACTTTATTATAGCAAAATTATTGAGCAAAGTATAAAATTTCAACTAATTACATTAATTAGAGAAGCTCAAAAGTTCTATTCTGCTGGACTCAACATGGATTCATCTAGTAAATATCTCACGAAATTCAGAGCACATGCAAATTCACAATGTACTACTAATATTAGATGAATTCAGGTTCCAACAAATAAAAATTTACAAACTTTCGAATTTCTAGGCAACGCACAATAATTATTTCCTACAATAATTTGAATTGTATTCGAAGGTCTAAATTCCAATAGAAATTAGAAAGTGAGAGCCTATTGAACACATTAAGCGGAAAACGAAAAAAATGCTATTATTCATAAACGGAAATACTAAACGTATTTATTATTAGTTTAATCTACTTTGTTAATTTGATTAGTGACTGATCTCTGAACTACAGTTGAAGTATCCCATTCATAAAACTAGTATTTCACAACCGAGTCACATGAAATAATCATTCTCATTACTTTCTACGCGGAAGTTACTGACGACGTCTAAGAAAAGTATGAAAATTATGTGTTATAATTTGAATTACCGAACAAGATTTGGATGACTGAGATGATGCATAGACTCAACCTCCTTGACAAATTCTTGGATGACACCTGGTACATTGAGAGCATCTTGTTTGAGAACCTTGATAGCAACTGGTAGATTTGTCCCAACCGGTGGTGTTTTCCAAATCCCTTTTAAAACTACACCAAAAGAACCATCCCCAATTTTAGGACCCAACTCCAAATCCTAAACAATAGAACAAAAAAGAAATGAAAATGAGAATACATGTTTCCAATAATGTTTAAGGTTATTTAAACTCATTCTTTAGCTTATACTAAAACTACTGGATTCATTCTTAGAGTAATAACTACTACTACGTATCTTACTTTTAATGAGATCAAGATTACTTACCAGTTTTTAGATTTAAATGAAAGATACTACTACTACTATTATTTAAAAAGTACAGCTTATCATTACTTAGACCTTACTTTTCCTTGTATAAGACATGTGAGTGATGAGACAGAAAAGTCCAATGATGAGTTTTCCAATGGTTTCTTCATGCCGTGTGCTCCAAGTTGTTTATTATTTGAAAGTTTCCCTTGTGACCCTACTGTTCCTGTTAAAATTTTACTCACAAGATTTTTTTGTTTCAATTTTGACTTTTTCTTCTTTACGGCTTCCAGGAGACGTCGTGCACCGGGTTTACCTAAACCAATTTTGATCAGGTCATCTGGAGTCACATAATCAAAATGAGCCAACCTTGTTATCTATTTTAGAAAAAAAGTTAGAACTTCAATGATTAGTAAATTCAAATGTGAAACTTAATAATTATTATTTACTTGGAGCTCATCTCGGAGTCGAACATAGAACTGATCCAGTTGTTCCTCTTGTAGAATTTGTATCAAAATTTCATCATCTGACATTGTAGAGATTCTCTTTTGAGACTAAAATAGTGTAGCTTCAATCATGCAATCTGGAAACAAATTTGTAAAGAATTACTGAATGAAAGTTAGTAGTAGAGTGGTTAAAGAATAACTTTGTTAAACTCCACAAACAGTACTACTGTCACTGTCCTTGCTATGAATGATTTGATTAGTCTCGACGCATAGCAAATAAAGTTCTTGTAGTNTAGTACTACTGTCACTGTCCTTGCTATGAATGATTTGATTAGTCTCGACGCATAGCAAATAAAGTTCTTGTAGTTTTGCCAAATATTTAATACGTAAATATACCAGACAGATACCACCTTGAATTTTAGATTAGTTAAATCATCCAAATCCAGCACACATGAGGATTTAAAGTACCATCAGAACTTTATTGACCAAAGATAAAAATGCAGGGTTACGTTTGCCATAATCATACTACACGTCGTTCTCAACTGATTCGATAATGAAAACTTACACTGGATAGTACTGGAAAACAACAATTTAATATTAATGTTAATATTGATGTCATTGTTATTTAGCAATCCAACGAATCAAACAAAATAACCTTATGTACCACGAAAAGAGTTCAAGCAAACGCCCAAAATTTAAATATCTTTCCAGATGTGCGTCTGATGATACCTAATTTGATTTTAATTTCTGTATTAAGCAAAAGCTCCTACGTAGAGTGGTTTTTTTTTNTGCGTCTGATGATACCTAATTTGATTTTAATTTCTGTATTAAGCAAAAGCTCCTACGTAGAGTGGTTTTTTTTTTAAATTTAAAATCAATGTCAAAAGATTATAACACAATTTACATAACTTTTGTAACCCTTTATCACAAGGTTACTTTTGTTTAACTTTGACTTTATTTAATTTATGACAAACGGAGGTAGGAGTTTTGTATTTTTTGATAAAATGACTCTGATTAGTGAATCNTGCGTCTGATGATACCTAATTTGATTTTAATTTCTGTATTAAGCAAAAGCTCCTACGTAGAGTGGTTTTTTTTTAAAAGTTAAAATCAATGTCAAAAGATTATAAAACAATTTACATAACTTTTGTAACCCTTTATCACAAGGTTACTTTTGTTTAACTTTCACTTTATTTAATTTATGACAAACGGAGGTAGGAGTTTTGTATTTTTTGATAAAATGACTCTGATTAGTGAATCNGACTTTATTTAATTTATGACAAACGGAGGTAGGAGTTTTGTATTTTTTGATAAAATGACTCTGATTAGTGAATCATAATAATAAGAATGATATGGAAAATCCCAACTATCGGAAACGGAAATTTAATAAATAAATTCAATTTTCCGGTTATATTCTAAAATTTCCAAACCAATCTCCAATCCCTAATGTATTTGAGATTTGAGCATAATCAAGTAATTGAAGTAGCTTGTTAGGAAAAAAAATTAACTCAAAAAGTCAATTAAGCTCATTTACACTTTCCTAAACTGATGAGCAGTTCAATACTTGTGAAGACTAAATAAGTTATTAAACCTTAAAAACTTACTAGTTTTGGATGAAAGGTCATCACGACCATAACCGCCTGTTGACCATTAGTCCGTTATCTTATTTGTAATTTATTTCAGAATCCATTCAAATTCAAGATAAGAACTGATTGTTAAATCTTCCGTAGCTTTGATCTTTTTAAAGTAAACCTAAATCCTTTCTTTGGTTTGAAATTAACGGTCGTTTCGTTCGTATAAATTCTAAGTAATTCTCCGCTACACAATCAAACCGCCAGCCTCCAATCCAAATTTCTGAAGTAAACAGAAAGAAAAAAAGGGCTAAAGTTGTTAATGTAAGATTAGAATGAATGAATACAAATACGGTGATCATTTCATAAAGATTCAGAGATCCAACCCATTCATTAGAAGATATTTAGGAACATTATTTATTTCCTAAACCCAATTTTCTAGTAACCTAAGCTGTGCCGTGAAGTGTGGAATAATTGAACCAAAGCTAAATTAACAATCTGAAAGGGCTGACGGTAATGAACTTTAAGTTAACTTACGCGTAGCGTGTAGGAAGAGATTTGATAATANACAATCTGAAAGGGCTGACGGTAATGAACTTTAAGTTAACTTACGCGTAGCGTGTAGGAAGAGATTTGATAATACTTTTATCTTGATTCTTGATCTACTTTTCCCATATTAAAGATAATTCAATCTTCAATCTCAATCCGACTAAATTCACAAGAGAAAAGAAATAAAAACAAGTAAACGAACCTTTACAGAGAGGAAACAAATCAACACTGAAGCCTTTGTAAAAATCTTTCAAAACCCCAACGATTTTTAGGGTTAGAGTAAATTTTTTAACACTCAATCCAACAGTTTCAAATTTCTTATCATATATGTGCAAAACTCAAAATTATTAATGTTGATTTTGGATTTTTACAAAATTTTTTTTTAATTATTTTATTTTCTATCTAAATTTTCTAAATTAAATTAGAATTTAAATTTTTATACTCAAATCNACAATCTGAAAGGGCTGACGGTAATGAACTTTAAGTTAACTTACGCGTAGCGTGTAGGAAGAGATTTGATAATAATTTTATCTTGATTCTTGATCTACTTTTCCCATATTAAAGATAATTCAATCTTCAATCTCAATCCGACTAAATTCACAAGAGAAAAGAAAGNATCTTCAATCTCAATCCGACTAAATTCACAAGAGAAAAGAAAGAAAAACAAGTAAACGAACCTTTACAGAGAGGAAACAAATCAACACTGAAGCCTTTGTAAAAATCTTTCAAAACCCCAACGATTTTTAGGGTTAGAGTAAATTTTTTAACACTCAATCCAACAGTTTCAAATTCCTTATCATATATGTGCAAAACTCAAAATTATTATGTTGATTTTGGATTTTTACAAAATTTTTTTTAATTATTTTATTTTCTATCTAAATTTTCTAAATTAAATTAGAATTTAAATTTTTATACTCAAATCNTTTTTTTTTAATTATTTTATTTTCTATCTAAATTTTCTAAATTAAATTAGAATTTAAATTTTTATACTCAAATCATATAACGGATCTTTAAATATGTATTATAATACTCCAAATTCAAAAATTCAAATTCAAATTCAACTAATCAAATTTTTTTATTTTTACAATAGGTCGTTTCTCGTCAGTTGGGATAATAATTGAAAAAATTGGTTTATACAGTATACTACACCTGGTCTTTTTTTTTTACTTTTTTTTTACATTAATATGAGGACTACGATTACAAATATAAAAAAAATTTTGACTAGAATTAAATACAAAAATAAAGTTATGAATTTTTAAAAATTCATTCAATTGTCAGAAGAAATCAAAGAATTGTAGAAAAACAACCTTAACAACCTAACGTAACTAACCTAAGAATTTAACAAAAACCTAATGATACAAAGACCATGTGTAGCTTTTCAATAATATTTCTACAATTTTAAAAAATTGGTAACTTTCTTTGTAATCATTTCAAATTCAAAAAAGTTTACATATTCGTAATCAGGGAGCTCATATTAGTTTAAAAAAAGAACCATGTAAATTTGATCAGGTCCATTGTATTGTAATTTTACCTAATACTTTGTAATTTTAGCACATGTTTCTGAATTTTTAGTACATTCGTTAATCCCAATCCTAATAAATAAGTTATATTGTTGTTGTTAAAGTTTGTTAAGTTTAGTAAATAAACTATTGGCAAATTTTGCCCAATAATATGTGCTGAAATGCTTATGTATAAAGGAAATTTACATTTACTCAATTCAATAATGAACTTTACGTTATTATTATTGCTCTATGGCGCTATCTTCTTCCATAGTGTTGTATCATTATAACTTATTATATAACAAAGTTGAGTCTACGCAGACCTAAATTGCACCATCTAATATCTAATAGTCCTAATATCCAAAAGTCGGCAAAATAAGATTTACTGCTCAGCCATTGGTTCATAAAATTTTTGTGTAAAGAGATACAGTACATGGTAACAAGCGAAGAGGTTGATTTTAAGGGCCCTGACTAAAAAGTTGACAAAATGCTGAGCGAGGATACCTCACCTAGTTTCCCGATAACTCGGTCAGCTATTCTTGGTCAGCATTTTGTCAATTTTTTAGTCAGGGCCCTCAAAATCGGACTCTCCGCTTGTACCATGTACTGTATTATAAGAACCAACAATAGATTACAGTGCGTGTGCGTAANATGCTGAGCGAGGATACCTCACCTAGTTTCCCGATAACTCGGTCAGCTATTCTTGGTCAGCATTTTGTCAATTTTTTAGTCAGGGTCCTCAAAATCGGACTCTCCGCTTGTACCATGTACTGTATTATAAGAACCAACAATAGATTACAGTGCGTGTGCGTAAAATTTCTTGGACTCACTAAAAAAATACCGCGGCTTACCGCTCACACCTGACTGAGAATATAAGATTACCAAGCCAATTTTCTCGGTCAGGTGTGAGCGGTAACCGCGGTATTTTTTTTAGTGAGTCCAAAAAATTTTACGCACACGCACTGTAATCTATTGTTGGTTCTATAATACACCTGAAATTTACATAATTATGCTTTAGATTCCATGATTTCTTTGAATTAACGTAAATTGAACTAAAAAAAGAATTTTTTTAAATTACATGTTTCTTTATTTTATTATTAACNATACACCTGAAATTTACATAATTATGCTTTAGATTCCATGATTTCTTTGAATTAACGTAAATTGAACTAAAAAAAAAGAATTTTTTTAAATTACATATTTCTTTATTTTATTATTAATGAGTTTTAAAAATATTCAAACTATAATAAACTTATCAAAATGAAACCAAACAGAAAGAAAGTGATATTTCTTTTAAAATTTTCTCAGAAACATTTTGAATTTTTCAACTTCCTTGGTTTGATTTTTACCTCTTAATAAAATCAATCAGATTACTTTTATACTGGTGCATAANAAGAAAGTGATATTTCTTTTAAAATTTTCTCAGAAACATTTTGAATTTTTCAACTTCCTTGGTTTGATTTTTACCACTTAATAAAATCAATCAGATTACTTTTATACTGGTACATTTTTTTTTTTTTTTTTTTTTGAATAAAAAAGAACAATTTTTTAGTTGAATTTGACTTAATTCATGGAAAGCATCTAAACCAAAGTAAATAACCCGCTATAAAAAATACATTTCAGATGGATTTCTAAACAAAATTTTTATAAACCAGAAGCTGAGCGGTAAACCTCCTATTGCCGACTTTTGGACATTGGGACTACGTATTGCTGCGTATAATCTCCGAATAGAGGTATAAGACTCGACTTTACATTGAAAACTTACTAATACAAATTTATCATAAGTTTTCATCACAAGATGGCAAAACTGCAGAGTTAACTTTGTGACACCAAAGCCGCATTGACAACAAAGCCAGAACAGCTTTTTTACGCTATGATTATGTGACCGAAAAACTTCAAATTAAGCAATAGACCTAAAATAATTATTATTCTTTTGAAACAAGCATACAGAAATTAACATTTTAAATTTTAAAATTCTCTATACCAAATTTCAAAACAAAAATTCTTTAATTTTGATCATTGCTATATATCTTTTTGGTTCATTGTTACAATAATTACGAACGAGCGAATTGACTTTCACTCATCTGCAAACGAAGATAAAAATTAGGTTTATAAATCATTTTTAATTTTCTTTATCATCATTATTCATTAATCATTTTCATTACCATTGCCTCTATTCAAAAATTTTATCTATTTTATACAAAAAAAGACGCATCAAAAAAAAANATCATTTTCATTACCATTGCCTCTATTCAAAAATTTTATCTATTTTATACAAAAAAAGACGCATCAAAAAAAAATTTTTTTTAACCACCCAAAAATGAGCTCCGCTTATAGTAAACAATAGAATTTTCACCTACACCTTAGGCTTTGTTGCAACAAAAGTGGTAACATGCAATATCATTCCATTCTTGCAACAATGCCTAAATCACTCTTCTAAACTACTATACNATCATTCCATTCTTGCAACAATGCCTAAATCACTCTTCTAAACTACTATACATAATTTAAATTTTTCTATTATAACTTTTACTTTCAGCTTACAAGGTTTCGTAAAACAGGTAACAAAAACAGTCTGTCTTGACTCTTGAGTTATGCAAAATTAACATCTTGTTGTCTGCTCAAAGTATTAGAATTATTTACAAGTCGTAGTCGTTGAGTCATTATTTTCCCTTCTTCTTTCTACACGCCTTCTCTTTTGTCTTTGAACAATAATTATTTCTTCTGTGTAATGTGAAATTATATGTATATATTATTGGTTAATTATAAAATGATTATTAGAATCAGCTTTTGCTTTTTTTTTTTTCTTTTTTTTTGGGCTGGGTTGACTTCCTTGCGATTTTGGGTGGGATAATCTTATTAGGTTTTAAGACAAAAGAAGCCAAAGTTGTATGATTCCATGCATGGCATGTGNACTTCCTTGCGATTTTGGGTGGGATAATCTTATTAGGTTTTAAGACAAAAGAAGCCAAAGTTGTATGATTCCATGCATGGCATGTGCCGAAATTATAAGTTTAGCATCATATTTTCTCATTAGGAAGAAATTATGTAAGGACAGAGAGGAAGAACTTTTAGTTCAATATCCGTTCCTTAAATGCATTGGTCTCACAGTCTCAACGGTCGAAGAATAGGAGAGGATAATAAACGTATAAAATGAAAATGAAACTGACAGTTGGCCATGGGTTGAGTTTCTTATGCTTTTATACTGTATTTTTTTTACATAATGAACCATGTCAAAATAGACGCCGGTTGAATTTAATTTCAATTTTTATTTTTATTTTGAAATTAAAGCTCGGAGCTTAGTCATGGATTTCTCGCAACTCGACTCTACTTGCGAGATTCTCGCAAACATACTTGCGAGGATCTCGCAAATCGGTAGTCGTGGATGGGGTAGCAATATTCCTAGCATCTCGGTAGAATTTGCTAGGAATCGCAAAGTAAACCGCGCCAAAATTTGAATCTTTTCTTTAAAAATTAACTTTGGAATAAGAACTTATTCTCATTCCATTAACTGATTCAATAATTTGTTGTCCTTCATANCTTTAAAAATTAACTTTGGAATAAGAACTTATTCTCATTCCATTAACTGATTCAATAATTTGTTGTCCTTCATAAGTTCAAGCTCCTCATCTTATCTTCTTCACATTCATCAGTAGTATTTCTTGTCATAATCCCACTACTGTGGTTGAGTGGTAGTAGGATGTAAGAAGCAAGTAATCTGAATAAGTTTACATGCTTTACTTTACATTTATAGTATTATACAATCATAACGGTCTTGCTCTTGCTCAAATTTTTTTTTGTGTAAAAANGCTTTACTTTACATTTATAGTATTATACAATCATAACGGTCTTGCTCTTGCTCAAATTTTTTTTTGTGTAAAAAAAAGCTAACAGATCTGAATTTAAATTTTATAGTTAAAGTCTAGAAGGCAGAAAAATGAAGAGAGTCAATAGTGCTGCTGATGCTGGTTGTGCTAAAATCGGTAAGAAAAAGAGGACAACTAGTCATCTGGCAGCAGTGAAACGATCTTCAAATTGGTCATTCGATGAGAACTGCTGTTTGACGAATAGCATTGAAGCGAGATATACTAAATTGTTTGGTAAATTCAGTAACCAACTCTCGAGTAAATCCAAACAAGATCTGTGGAAAGATATTACCTCTGAGGTAGGTGTTTTTTAAGTTTAGACTTTAGTTAGTTATCACTGATACTTTGAAATTTTGTCCATCCATATAGGTAAATGCAGTTGGATATAGCAATCGCACCGTTGAACAGGTTAAGACACACTGGATGGATCTGAAGAGTAGGACAAAAACTAAACCATCGCTCATCCTAAGGGAGAAGGTGAAGACAGGGGGTGGAGAGGTAGACTTATCAAGCTTGCCACTTGATGGAATCGAAACAAAGATCGAATCAATGTCACATATTGAGAAGAAGATTGTGCATTTAAATGGCAAGGAATGGTTGGTAGGGGTAAATGGAGGGCTAGATACAGCGACCGACGACTGTGAACTTCCAAATGATGATCTTCTGGAGTCAGCAGACGTTACATCAGTTACAGGTTATGCCTGATTGAAACTTGCTTTTCCCTATTGTGCTTTTAGGGAAATCAGCTGAGAGAGTCAACAAGTCTGACTATAGTGTAAATGTTAATCATGCGTTACTTTTATTACAGATCCACTGCCAAACATGGGATCANAACAAGTCTGACTATAGTGTAAATGTTAATCATGCGTTACTTTTATTACAGATCCACTGCCAAACATGGGATCATCGCATGGACGTGAACCGCTTGGATTGTTGACAGTGGAAGTCGAGGACGAAGTAGAGCATACAGCACATGTAACTTCAAAACTAAAATGTGTTCCAATATTTTGGCTCAAGGTGCTGCGCCAAGTGCATGGATTTGTCAGCAATACGGCACAGTTATTTTTTTAACACAAAAAGTAGTAGAATTGCTTCTTTCAGTATCNGGATTTGTCAGCAATACGGCACAGTTATTTTTTTAACACAAAAAGTAGTAGAATTGCTTCTTTCAGTATCACTACATTATTTCAGTTTGCGACGCCTCCTCTGCATACCCCAAAGATCACAAAACAAACGCGTATTAAGAGAGAGGCTTCGGATGTCTCAATGGAACTGTTGAACACTGAAAAAGCAAATTTGGTCCAGCTCACAAGAATTACGGATTTCTTAGAAGAAATTGTGAAGTTATACAAATTCAAGCTTGGATTTAATCCGCTTGAACCGGTTGTAGTTCAAGTGCACCAGTGAAGCGAAATTTACTTTGGCAACTATGGTGGAAGCATTTTCTTATATTCTCTATCANTAGTTCAAGTGCACCAGTGAAGCGAAATTTACTTTGGCAACTATGGTGGAAGCATTTTCTTATATTCTCTATCACAACATCTACCATGTATAAAATTGAATTATCCCGCCGAGTATTAACTAATAATTACTAATATTACTTATACTTCCGAAGTGTAGAATAAACCTTTCTCCCAAAGTTATACATAAACCTGATGATGAAATTGTAACCAATACTAAAAGTAGTACAATAATTACAAAAAATATTCAGTGGTAAAGGTGCACCCAAACTTGAACCACATAGAAAGAAAAAATTTAGCCAAACCTTAAACCTGACCCAGACNCAAACTTGAACCACATAGAAAGAAAAAATTTAGCCAAACCTTAAACCTGACCCAGACGCTCAGCTCTACTGCATTTTAAAAATTATGGGAAGTGATGCATTGTAAGGATCGAGCGTAAGTTTTTAATTTTATGTTAAGTGTCTCAAGCAATGTTAACTACGAAAAATAATTAACTCGGATAGTATCTCTTATCTGTTGCCCAGCAACCAGAAGAACATTCGTACTAGCTTGTTGGAAATGTTGTGGCTCTTCTTGAAGAATGTAATTTGCCAAAAAATTTTCATCTTCTGGCAACACTAGGTTGCGACGAATATTATGCAAAACACATGATGCTACTACAAGTCGGCAGACGACATTAGGTTTGTACATGAGGATTCCACCCGATTTGTCGAATCTGCGGAAACAGTTCTTCCACAATCCAATCGTGCGCTCAACCATGTCGACTTGTGAACCACGTTGAACTTCACATGAGACTCGGAAGGAGTTTCCGCATACGGAGTGAGGATTCATGGTTCCAAAGGGTACCCTGAATCTCCTTCAATTATTAAAAATTATATGATGTTTTACAAATGAAAACTTTGGGAGTTGTACCTAAAAGAAACTCGGTCGGAGAATTTTCAACGAAAGTCCGCCTGGCAGCCGAGTTACACCATATGTAAGAGTCGTGAGTTGAACCCGTCCACTTCGCCACTACATTTCGAAATCTGCCCTGAAAATCACATACAATTTGAATATTCATGGAGTGGCCTCCCTTTCGGCAGACATAATGAGGCTCAGTAGCTCCAGATGGTGTCAAAATGTAGATGTGAGTTCCATCCACTAGTCCAAACGTATTTGGCATGCCCCACTTCATTAAAAATTTCTGTTTTTGATAAGCTCGTTCTTTAGCGTCAGGGAGCCGAATGAACTTGTTAGCATTTTTGCACAGTATTGCTGAAACTCTATGAACACATCTCCCAAAAACAACTTGAGACATTCCCATTAGATCCTTGCCATCATCTTGGAACAAGCATCTCGCAAAGAATCTGCATCAGTAATTCAAAACATAAAAATGTAAATGACTGGACAATTTTAACAAAATTTGCTAATTACCTCAATGCCGATAAAACTTGTAGGTGAACAGGGATCGCCAAGTTACTTTGAATTTTAGGTGCAAGTGTGTTGCACAAGGCCATTATTTCGATGATTTTATGCTTTGGAAAACGAAAATCTCGTATCAATGCATCATCGTCATAATTTTCAAATATGTTGGTGCGATCCCTGAAGTAGCCTAAACGAGGTAATCTTTGTTCTTGCTCTGCTAAAACTGCTTCAATTAACGCCATAAAACAAATATTTTAGTAAATCAAAAATTTTAGTAAAACGAAAATTTTAGTAAAAAATTTTTAGTGAAACAAAATTTAATAACAGGAGTTTGCGAGATAATATTTGGAGTTGCGGGTGATCATCATCACTCGCAAAGTTACGAGGAAAAAAGCTAGTATTTTGCAAGAAAGTAGGATCCGTGACTACCGATTCTAGCAATTGCTATGTTAAGTATTGGCGGTATCGCAACTCTTACCAGAGAGTAGATATGCGAGAAGGTATGACTAATGCCTGATCCAAACTTGCCTTTCTCCTATTGTGCTCTTAGGGGAAATACGGTGCGATTAGAAACTTTGAACAATACAATCACTTTTTGCCATAACAACTCTATTCACAATTTACTGAATATTTAGAATAATACTGCATTTTCCCTAGAGCACGATGAGAGAAAGGCAAGTTTGGATCAAGCATAAGGAGTCTCGCAAGTACCTAACTTTGCGAGAGAAGTTGCGATGCTAGGCACTTAACAGAACCCGTGACTAAGCTCCCAGGTTACCCGGGTATAAATCTTAATAGCAACTCTTAAAGCAAATTATCATAAATTTGTACAGGGTTCGCTCTTTAGTGCTAAATGCAATTTATCTAGCACTAAATAGCAATTTTAGCAAAAATAGCGCTAAATACTGAACAACATAACCTAATAACAGCGTTAAATACTGAACAACCTAACCCTAATAACAGCGCTAAATATTGCTAAATACATATTTTTTTCAAATAATCCAATTAGTAATAGTGGGAAATTTGAAATTTAAAAATCAAAATCAGATGGGGGAATTGCTTGAAATATCAATCTATTAATTCGTTGAAGTTTCGGACCAAAAATTGGCTAAGTATTTTGTAATTAAGACACCATAACGCTGCCTCAGTCTGCTGTGGTTTATGGAGTGACTGAATTTAATTTTTTAGATGTGCGACCTAGAATAACTCAGAATCGGTTTCCGAAAAGTGGCATTCGAAGTAAAAGAAGAAACAATCTTAGCTAAGCAACAGTTACCGACGAGAATATTTTCTCTTAGTGATGATTCGGAGGAAAGTAAAGAAGGATAATGATATTTTTTATAAAATCACCTACTCATGTAATGTGACACTTGTTCATTTCAACATTGGTTCACAAGTACGTAGATGGGTGATGGTAGAGTAGTGTGGGTATACCTGGGTAGTCGTTAAAGACTCACGGTGTACAATCCCTCGACTCTTGTTTATCTTTTTTTTTTTAAATCAATGAAATAATATTCCGCGCCAAATCTTTCAAAAAATTTAAATTTAGCATAGTTCTATTTAGCAGCAAGACTCAACTATAGCGCTAAATAGCAGTAAAATATCAGTAAAATAGCGCTATGCTAAATTACTATTTATTGCTAAGGGCGCACTCTGACCCCAAGGTATTATTTTTAAAACTCATCTTCAACATCCAGATCTAATTGGAAAGCGGGTACTATTTCTTATTTCGGAAATAATTTTTTATAGAATTTTTAATTAAATTCAGTTCATTAATAGAAGTTAAAAATTTTATAGAAAATTCTATGCAAAACAAATAATAAGTTACTGGAAGTTAATGATTTTTCATGTCTTCAAAACAATTTTTTTTAATTGAGTATTTATTTAATTGAATTTGGTGTCAAAAGAAATTATGATACTCTTCGGGTATATTATTGGAGGCAGGGTGGTTTTCTTTCATCTGGAAAAAATAAACCCGGCTACTATTAGAGTACCGGGTACTAAGAGGCATGGTACTATTAGAAGAAATAGGGTACATCAAATAAAGTTATGCCTAAAATGGAAGGAAGCGACAGAAAAAGTAATTATATCGTAAAAAAAAAATTCGATGAAGAAATTGTGCAGAAATAAATAGAAAAAAAAATAATTTTTTTTCTGTACAGTAGCAGCCCCAGCAAATAAAATGATAAGATAAAAAGCTCTCGAATTTAGATGTATTTTTCTAAAATCTGAGTAGTAAAAGCGTATGTCACCAGGTAAAATAAGCTTATTGTNTCTCGAATTTAGATGTATTTTTCTAAAATCTGAGTAGTAAAAGCGTATGTCACCAGGTAAAATAAGCTTATTGTAAAAGATGTTGAAAATTAAAACTTTGCGGGCTTGAATTTAAAAAAAAAAATTTTTTTTTCACCTGGAAATAATTCTGGCGCAAAAGCGCATCACTAATACCAAAATAATGTCGTTTGATTCGGTCTGCCTGATGCTTTCTAAAAATTTTAAATTTATTAAAAATGTAATATAACTCTGTTCATTTCACCGTAAAAATACGGTATGTTGGAGGTTTGTCTGTTTTTTTTTTTTTTTGCATAGGATTTTTTTTGCATATTGACTTTCTAGATAGTACTCTTCTTCTCCCCGTAGCATTATTGAACCAAGGAGTTGCAAAAGTGAGTCATTTTTTCAGTCCCAATCTCATTGAAGAATGAGTATTCGAAAGACCAATTTTCTACACATTTCAGTTTTGCATCTCGAGGTTTCATCTCGCTTATTATACAANCAAAAGTGAGTCATTTTTTCAGTCCCAATCTCATTGAAGAATGAGTATTCGAAAGACCAATTTTCTACACATTTCAGTTTTGCATCTCGAGGTTTCATCTCGCTTATTATACAAATGAGACGCGTAGAGAGAGAAGACGCTTGGTAAAAAATTTACAAATTACAAAAAAGTCATATTTCCAAAAAAATAAAACTTATAACATTAGTTCTGCTTGGAATATTAGAACTGGATTTACATTATTTTGTAGTATTTGTAACATTGTACATGCAATATTTTGTAAAAATTACTAAAGTATTTGATACTAAATTGGCAGTGACGAGTCCAAGGCTTTCTCTTATCCAAAAAAAGTGTCNAATGAGACGCGTAGAGAGAGAAGACGCTTGGTAAAAAATTTACAAATTACAAAAAAGTCATATTTCCAAAAAAAAAAAACTTAAACATTAGTTCTGCTTGGAATATTAGAACTGGATTTACATTATTTTGTAGTATTTGTAACATTGTACATGCAATATTTTGTAAAATTACTAAAGTATTTGATACTAAATTGGCAGTGACGAGTCCAAGGCTTTCTCTTATCCAAAAAAAGTGTCAAAACCTAACTTCATTGTCTGAGCAAGTGTCAAGTTTTTCACGATAATTTACTATTATCTATTAGTTAATAACATGATAGTATAAACCCCTTCAAAACTCTTCAAAAATTTTACGTCATTTTGTATTTCCTCCTGTTTTAGTACTGTGTTATAACTACGTGTCTGTGGTTATCAACGAAACGAAACAACCGACGGAAATTCTACATAAAAAATAAAAAAAATTTACTAAGTAAATTTATTATTCACAATCAATCATCCATATTCTCAATTATTGGTTGTGAAGGCGAAAATTTTTATCAGTATTTATCAAGTGGAGGTGTAAATCCTAAACTTCCAGTCAAGATCAAAAATTAATAAAAAAAATTTTTTTATCAACTTGAGTCAGTCCTGAAGAGTGGCTCGTTTGTGAATCAATTTTTTGGAAATTTTGATTTTCAAATTTAGTTTTTGTGAATAGTGAATGTGAAACAAAGAAGAAAAAAAATGGCACTTCATGATAATATCGGGGTGGGAGATTTTGTTCTTTTGGATAAAATTTCCATGGATGGATTCATTGACAATCTACAAATCAGGTAAAGTACATAATTTTAATAATAATAAAAATAAGTGAAAAATTTTGATTAAAAATATTTAATATGAAAGTGAAGCTCAAGAATTAAAATTTGAAACTACTGTTCTTACTTTTCCTCTACCTCTTTTCCTCTAGAAAAAAAATCAAAAAAAAAATCTAATTTGCCTTTTACAACCTTGATTTTTACAAAAAGTTGTTTTTTACTTCAAAATCAAAATTTTCAAAATCAAACTTATCATCGAAAATCAGTAAGAATTAGACCACTTATTTTGAATTTATATTTAGCATTTAGCGTCATAGCTTCCTAATTTTTAGTCCCATCAAATTCATTCATGTGTGAAATTAACTAGTAATAAATTAAATTAAATTGAATTACTCAAATTTGTACGCCTTATGGACAATTTTATCATCCAAAAAAAAAACTCAGTATAAATTATTTGGGTGTGACATAGATTTTTTTTGTTGACTTCTCAAGAGGTCAAGTGGAGTATAAATAAAAGGAATTAATAAAACCAAAAATAAAAAATCAACCAACCCAAAAAAAATTAAAAAAAAATTCATTAAAATTCTATTACACGAACCAAAAGAATTTTGATTAATAATTCATTACNCAAAAAAAATTAAAAAAAAATTCATTAAAATTCTATTACACGAACCAAAAGAATTTTGATTAATAATTCATTACTGCATCTCTTTCGAAATGACTAAAAATGATTGATTTGAGAACAATTGAATTAGTTCTCCTTTTTACAATTTCCAAATTTCAAAATCCAAAATGAGTAAATCAGTTTTTTATAATTTCAAATTTTAATTCTCTTCTACCTTTCTAGTCTTTCAAAAAAGAATGAACCAAGAAAAATTCAAAATTTCAATTAGTCAATCTTATTATAATTGAATAAATTTGAATAGTCTAAAAACAAACTTTTAAGGCCTAATTTGAGAAGATGAAGGGGTCTGTAAAAGGTTTCAAGAAACTAAATTTAGAAATTGATGACATCAATTTCCAAACAAAAAAATAAGGGTTCTATTGAATTATAAAAGCTAATACTTTTTCAGAAATGGGACGTCAGACAGTTATAATAACAACAATAGGTAAATCAATTCAGAAAGATTAATATTACAACTTGTACAAAAATTTTATTGTTGTCATTTCAAAAATTTTCTATTGTTACCGGCTGTCTCAAAGGTATGAAATTGAAAATTTACAGTGTTGTAAATAAATAATGATACCAAGTACAACAAGTTACGTAATGACCAGAAATACAAGTTTGAATATTAATCATCATTGAATACAAAATTAATCATCAAGTTACGGATGTGTTAGATCATCACTTCTTTCGGTTTAGCTTCAACCGAGACANTGAATACAAAATTAATCATCAAGTTACGGATGTGTTAGATCATCACTTCTTTCGGTTTAGCTTCAACCGAGACATTAGGATCACCTTCATTGTTGTGTTTTTTTTTACATTTCCTTACAAATTTCAATTGCAAAATCAAAATTTTTATAATCTCTCTCAAGTCTCAAGTCTCAAGTGATGACTAATTGTAAAAATTGAGTAATAATTTTAGCTTTTAGCTTTTAGCCTTAAGCTGTTTTAGAAATGAGATGTTAATATGAACTCATTCCTTTTTTTAGTATATGTAACTCGTGATCGTGAAGGTTAGGGTTTGTTTTTATAAGTAAGTTGCTATGATACAACAATGTCCTTGGAGATTATAATTTAATATATTACTTGAGGGTCACTTTATTTAATTTTTTCCAAAGTTTTTTGAAAAAAGTCATTGAATATGTGTGCTTCAATGACTCATTTAGTATTGGTTTTTTTTTAGGTTATGTTAGTTCTTGGGGAATTTGCGGTTACGGATGTTGTATTTGTTATCAAGGTTTTAGAGTCAGTAGCAGTTCCGGTGATGTCAATTCACACAACTATATAACTTTTAAATTACTCTCTTTTATTTCTTACTAACATGGAAAAAAAAAATTTCTTCCATGTTTTCAAAATGTGGTATAATATTTCAGAGATGGAAATGAAATCTATTTTAGGATCTTAAGTACCCTGCTGGGATCATTGGTAGTAAAGTAAAAAAAAAATGGTAGAAAACAGATGAGGAACTTATTGAAAGCTATTAACATTTTGTCTTTGTCAAGTCTATATTTGGCAACAATGGTTTCTAAAAT
Source organism: Holacanthella duospinosa (assembly GCA_002738285.1). Classification (NCBI taxonomy): domain Eukaryota; kingdom Metazoa; phylum Arthropoda; class Collembola; order Poduromorpha; family Neanuridae; genus Holacanthella; species Holacanthella duospinosa. The sequence goes on along the minus strand of NIPM01000009.1, from coordinate 360,573 downwards.
GACTCTTTAGGTTTCAAAATAACGACTAGCTGGAAAGAATGAGAAATTAATGAGCTAGATTTAAGAAATTTTGGCACCTGATGTGAAATAAAAATGATAATTCACGTCAACAACCTAGAAAAACCTAAAAAACCTTAAAAAACCTAAAAAAAACCTAAAAAACCTAAAAAATCTAAAAAACCTTAAAAAACTTAAAAAACCTAGAAAACCTAAACAATCTAAAAAACCTAAGAACCTAATAAAAATTTGCAAATTTCATTCCAAATTTCAGGTTCAAAGCTGGAAAGATCTACACTTACATTGGAGAGGTTTGTGTTTCGATGAATCCATATCGAACACTTAATATTTATGGAAATGAACAAGTTAATGAATACAAAGGTGAGTGAATTTTTGTTTAAATTTTAATTGTTTAAATTTATATTGTCTTAATTTAGAATCAGTCCCCCTGAAGTAATTTTTAGTTATGTAACGTACTTGAAATTCTTGAAATTACGGATACAAGTATCCTCAACTTGCAAGTTACCACTGTGGGATGATTTTTTTTTTTTACAGAAAATGATCATAAATCATGATCAATTAGCAGGATTATCAAAAATTTTTAATCCTGGTCCTATCAAATTATGTATTTTATGATTAAAATTTTTATGAATTCCTTACCTAAGTTTATTGTTATATTTTTGTACTAAAATTATTCAGGTTCCTACTTACAACAAATAAATTTCGTTAATTTTTAGTAAATTCTTTCAAATCATTCCACAATCTTATCTAATTATCAGACACGAGATCATTTATCAACTTCACTTACATTATTTAAGTCTTTGTGTCTTTTGTTATATCTACCGATGCGCTTTTTTTTTACCTTATCTTCCTTGAGATCACGAAACTAAGCAATTTCTACACCATGGCAATTAATATCAGTTGAAAAGACAAACGTTAAATTATATTATGTTTCGTGACAGCAGAAAAAAGTGAGAATCAATTACCTTAATTACTATTAAATTGCCCTACAGGCAATGAGTTTATAAATTTCACATTACGACATGACTGATGATGTCGCCATTATAAAAAATAGTGAAAATTCGGGTAATTTTTACTTACCAATTTACTTTAGATCAGCAAGTTTCCGGGACATTGTAGAATCGTTATTATTCTCATTATGTTAATCAAAATTGTATTATTCCAGGTCGAGAAATATTTGAACGAGCTCCACATATATTTGCAATCGCAGATTCAGCTTATAGAACAATGCGAAGAGCTGGTAAAGACACATGTATTATGATATCCGGTGAATCCGGAAGTGGAAAGACCGAAGCCTCAAAGATCATTATGCGTTACTGTATGTACTACTATATTAACAAAAATTTAAAATACCAATAAATCATAATAAGGTTTATTAATTAATGAATATTTTATTTTACCATATGATCAGTCGCTGCAGTGACAAATCAAAGTGGCCATCAGGAAGTTGAACGTGTCAAGAATGTTATAATCCAATCCAATTGTATTCTTGAAGCATTTGGTAATGCCCGGACAAGTCGAAATGATAATAGTTCTCGTTTTGGTAAATACATGGATATACAATTTGACTGGAAGGGTGACCCTGTCGGAGGTCAAATTGAAAATTATCTATTAGAAAAATCACGTGTTATCTATCAACAACCCAATGAGAGGAATTTCCATTCTTTTTATCAGGTAATTTACCTATTAAATAATCAAATCATTGATTAATCAATTAGTATGTCCTTAAAACAATAATTAATTAAAATAAGTACTACCTTTCAAATACTCCAAGGTCTGTTGGTTAGATTGATTACTAAAAATGAACGATTTTTGATTTTTCGNAGTACTACCTTTCAAATACTCCAAGGTCTGTTGGTTAGATTGATTACTAAAAATGAACGATTTTTGATTTTTCGGTCTTTAGCTCTTGCGGCATCGTTGATGCCACCAACGGTCAAAAATTTTATGATTTTTATGCCCGCTTCACACAATCGGATTAATTTTTTCTAATTTCTATTCTTTTAACANAGTACTACCTTTCAAATACTCCAAGGTCTGTTGGTTAGATTGATTACTAAAAATGAACGATTTTTGATTTTTCGATCTTTAGCTCTTGCGGCATCGTTGATGCCACCAACGATCAAAAATTTTATGATTTTTATGCCCGCTTCACACAATCGGATTAATTTTTTCTAATTTCTATTCTTTTAACATGTAAATTATGATTTTTAAGTTTATTGAGATACATGTGACCACACCTTGACATGAAACACTTGAAAATAGTTTATACTCACATACCGTGTCATTATCTCTTCATAAATTTACTAGTCTATAAAGTGGATTAAATGACCTAACGTGAGATATAATTGATAACAAACCTTTACATTTTATGGTCTAGTAAATTATTACAAGTCAAGTAATGATAATAATGATAACCTTCAAAAAAGTATCAATGGTTATCATAATTAGTAATTCGCGAATTCGAACTAAACATACCAAGATGACGTAAGGTTATACTTGAGTTATTTGTAATTTCTCAACAATTTGTAATTGTTGTCGTCCAACGGTCGACATTTTGTTGAAGCTGCTATACTAATCAATCATGAATTTTTTTTTTTGATTAAAGTCTATGTGTGTGATTTGGGCTTAATTGATAATTTGTTTTAAATTCTTATATAGTTGCTTCTGGGTGGATCTGATGAAGACCTTCGAAGACGTGACCTAACAAAGTCTCCTGAAAATTACCACTATGCAAAACAAGGTGGTGTAACTCGTGTGGATACTATCAATGACAAAAGTGATTTTAAAAATGTCAATTCTGCACTAAAACTCCTTGGTATTTCGGAATCTGAATCAAAAACAGCTTGGGATATCATTGGTGCTATTTTACATCTTGGAAATATTGCTGTAACACCTGATGGAGATGCATCAAAAATCTCTTCAATTTCTAAAGGTTCATTGGAATCTGCTGGAAAACTTCTTCAAGTCAAAAGTACAGAATTATCTAAAGTACTTTGTGAAAGAGCTATTGCTGCAGGAGGTCAAGTCGTCAAGAAAAATTTGACACCAGAACAAGCACTCTTTGCTCGTGATGCATTAGCTAAAGCTATCTATGGAAGAGTTTTCAATTGGCTTGTAAATCGAATTAATGAAGCTATCAAACCACATGATATCAAAGGATACAAAGGGACGGTCATAGGTGTATTGGATATTTATGGATTTGAGATACTCGACACGAATAGTTTCGAACAGTTCTGTATCAATTACTGTAATGAGAAACTCCAACAACTTTTTATTGGTAAGGACTTAAATCAAGAATAATTATTATTAAATTGTTAAACTCAAAGGTTAGTTTTAGTTTTAGTTTTAGTTTTAGTTATATCACGATCTAATTAAGAATCAATCTAAATTTCAGAATTGGTATTGAAACAAGAACAAGAAGAGTACCAACGAGAAGGAATTACTTGGACTCACATTGATTACTTTAACAATCAAATTATATGTGATCTTGTCGAACGACCTCATAGTGGAATTATATCAATTATGGATGAAGCTTGTCTCTCTGTTGGATCAATTACTGATCAAACTATTTTAGATGCAATGGATCGTAACCTCAAAAATCATAAGCATTACACCAGTCGTCAATTGAATCCGTCTGATAAGAGTCTTGTTCATTCACAAGATTTTAGGATTATGTAATTATAATTTAATCAAAAAATTCATAGTTGTTCTAATATATTTAAATGGTTAAATTTCACGTTTTGGTTAAAATTTCAGTCACTACGCTGGGGATGTGACATACAAGATTGAGTCATTTTTGGACAAAAATAAGGATACTTTGTTTCAAGATATGAAGCGCCTTCTGTTTAGTTCTTCCAATCAATTACTGTCTGATATGTGGCCTGATGGTTCACAAGATATCACAAGAACAACCAAAAGACCCTTAACAGCAGGAACAATTTTCAAAAGTTCAATGATTGCTTTAGTAAAAACACTTGAAAGCAAAGAACCTTACTATGTTCGTTGTATCAAACCCAATGATGTCAAGTCACCAACACTTTTTGACAAAGAGAGAATTGAACATCAAGTGGCTTATTTAGGCTTACTTGAAAATGTCCGTGTGAGACGTGCTGGTTTTGCTCATCGGACACCATATGATCGCTTTGTTTTGAGATACAAGATGTTGTCAAGCAGAACATGGCCAAATCCAAAAAGAGGAACATCAAGAGATGCTACTACAAGTATTGTCCAAGACCAAGGGATTGCTAGTGACGTTGTGTATGGAAATACAAAAATTTTTATGAGAACACCACAGTCACTTTTCAAATTAGAAAAGGTAAGTAAATTAATCTAGCAACATAGTAAAAATTTATAAAAAATTAGAACAAAAAAAATTAGCAATAGACCTGGAATTAATTAAATCCTTTCATCTCATTGGTTGATAGAATCGTGCAGCGATGATTCCAAACTTGGTAATATTTCTACAAAAGATGTGGCGAGGTTATTTGGCTCGAGAATACTACAAGCGCCTTCGTGCAGCGCATATAATTATGGGAGCCTACCGGAAGTATAAACTTCGTTCATATGTTGCCGAAATTCAAAAAATTCTTGGATTCACTACTATCGCGTCGAATAAGTCCAATAATGCTCCCTTCAGAAATAATCGAACAAGGAATTCAAAACCTCCTCAGGCTATACCAAGTTGTGGTCTTGATGTCAAATGGCCAAAGGCACCAAGTATTACTACTAAATTTAAAAATAATTATAATTTTGTAAATTAATTTAGGATTTTGATTAAAATTTTAATTTTTTCTAGGTCCCTNACTACTACTAAATTTAAAAAATCAAAAATAATTATAATTTTGTAAATTAATTTAGGATTTTGATTAAAATTTTAATTTTTTCTAGGTCCCTTACGACGTGTGGTTGGACTTATTCAAGCTGCTTATAGAAGATGGTGGGCACTTCAAATTCTTCGTCGTGTTCCAGAACAAGACTGGCCTCAAACTCGTCTCAAGATCTTTTGTCATACTGAACTTATTAAAGGTCGAAGATCAAACTGGGGTCTCAATCGAGACTGGAAAGGAGACTATCTTCTTTCTGAAGGGCTCAATCAAGCACGAGATTACCAACAAAGTTTTCAAAAACTTCAACAAAAAGAAAAATTCCGACAAGTACTTTTTTCATCTCGAATTCTCAAGGCTACACCAGGTTCTGCAGGAAAAAATGCTGAGAGATCAATTCTAGTCACTGAGAATTCCATTTACAAATTAGATGGACCAAAAGGATCTTTCAAGAATATGAAAGCACTTCCACTAAATACTATCCGTGGGATGAGTATTACATCTGGAAGTGATCAGTTGGTTGTCATTCATTTTGTTAATGATCGTGACTTGGTCATGGCACTTCATTGTGGTTCAGTACAAGGTGTCAGTTCTTGGGTAGTTTCATCACCAAATGGAGGTCCATCACCAGATTTGACTGGAGAATTCTTAACCATGGTTGCCTCACAATGTTTAAAGTAAGGATAAAAATTACAACTAAAATTATAAACTTCAGGAAGATTTAGTTAAGTTTTAGTCTCTTTTTTTTTTCATTTATAAAGAATCTTCATGTAAAAATCTACATGTTCTACATGTAAAAATCTACATGTTCTANTCATTTATAAAGAATCTACATGTAAAAATCTACATGTTCTACATGTAAAAATCTACATGTTCTAACATGTAGTAGCTGTTGTTAAGTGACGATTCTAAAATTACGATGTCATGGTATCATTCAATTGATTTCCCCTGTTANAAGTAAGGATAAAAATTACAACTAAAATTATAAACTTCAGGAAGATTTAGTTAAGTTTTAGTCTCTTTTTTTTTTCATTTATAAAGAATCTTCATGTAAAAATCTACATGTTCTACATGTAAAAATCTACATGTTCTAACCTGTAGTAGCTGTTGTTAAGTGACGATTCTAAAATTACGATGTCATGGTATCATTCAATTGATTTCCCCTGTTANCTGTAGTAGCTGTTGTTAAGTGACGATTCTAAAATTACGATGTCATGGTATCATTCAATTGATTTCCCCTGTTACACCACCGCTTTCCTGACATTAGCAACCTACCTCCACTCACGTAGTCTTTGAATGAATGAAATTTACACAAATTGTGTCTAATTTATGTCTGTTTTTTTTTATTCAGATTCAATCGTGTTCCGATCAATATTCGCGTGGGATCATCCGTTGAATGTAAATTAGCAAGAAAATCTACCTCAATTCGTGTCAATTACGAGAGTGCCGATGTGGTACCTGTTTTTGTCAAAGATGGACCAAATCGACTCCAACTGTCATGGCCATTATTACAACAAGAAATTATTCGAACACGTCCATTATCAAATGGTCACCAAACAAATGGTAATGGAGTTCATGTCACTTCTAATGGAAATAATAAACCCATTACCAAAAGAACAATGGGTCCTGCACCACCAATCCCTACTCGTGTCCAATCAATTAATAATGAAAATCGTCGTAACAATTAGAACTTNTAATAATGAAAATCGTCGTAACAATTAGAACTTTTTCGTGTTACTTATAGTATAATTGTTCAAACTAGAAAATTTTCTTGTGCCATTTGCCATTTGTCAATTCAATTCTTCAATTATTCCTTTTGAATTACTCTNTTTTTCGTGTTACTTATAGTATAATTGTTCAAACTAGAAAATTTTCTTGTGCCATTTGCCATTTGTCAATTCAATAATTCAATTATTCCTTTTGAATTACTCTTCTGATTTCTATAACCAACGATTACTTTAACAACCAAGTAATTCTTGATTTAAATCTTGTAAGTTTCAATTATTAAGATTTGATGAGAGTTCGATTTGATCCATCAAGGACTGATTTTAAACTGACGAGAAAGTAATTAATTTACTTTTAAAAATTAACCATTAGTTTATAATAATGTAAAGTTGTATATTGTTAATTTTGTTATGAATGACCTGATGATCCAGAAGGATACTTGATACATTACAGCGATGGAAATAACGCCAATTAGTGCCAGAACTTAACAATAATAAAGTATTGTTGAATAATAAGTTAAGACTACTAATCTAAATTGATTGTTGAGTGTAATATAAGATGATTACTTTGCAAAATGTTACATTAGGTCGGATATTTTGAATTCCTATGCGCAATTTACCTTCCCACGCCCCACGATTATAAAGTATATTATATATTATGATTTATTTAAGCCATATATTTAAAAAATTCTATTCAAAAATTTAACGATATTTATAGATACTATCGAACGATATTTCAAAATAACTAATTATTATTGGGTTTTTTTGAGCTGCGGAGGTTCTGGACAGAGTTAATTACCAAAGTGAGCAATCGAAAATTAATTTTAGTTTCTTACATCAATGAGTTGGCAATTGAAGGAAGCAAGAATCCAGTGAAAATTGTTGACAGTAAGTTAATACTATGATTATCCAACACGCAGAGTCCACTGATTGGTTTAATTTTAGATCCTGGAACCTCATGAATTTTCCCACTGGGATCAATTCCTGTGAATTCAGAATGAAAAATGAGTAATGAAATTTAATTAATAACTCAAACTAATTATTGAGGATTTCACCTGAGAATTGAAGTGTTGCACCAAGAATTGAGTCAATGACACTTCCAAGGAGACCACCAATCCCACCAATGTAAATTAAAGGAAATTGAGCTGGACTGCGTGCCAATATTGCATTGTCAACGGTAAAGAGTATTACTAAATAGTAAACAAATCCAACCAGAGTACCACCGAGGAAACTAAAGATAAGTCCACCCAGTGTTACTCCACCATTGGTCCCTTTGGGAACTTTTTTGAAAGATGTGATGAGACGGGGTTGAGAAGATATGATAGAGACAACCGTCCCTAATTCTGAAGCCCATGTGTCACCATTGGCACAAGCTAAAGAACCTAAAATTCCTAAACCAAGCCATGAGGCTCGGTAGTCAGTATGAAAGTCAATGGGACGTTCTCCATAACCCACATCGACAAGGTACAAAATTGCAAGTTCAGTGGCCATACCACCATTACATAGAACTTGAATCCAGTTACGTTGACCACCTGTTAAGGCAAATTCAATCAAATCATTAATAACTAATAACTACTAATAAGTTCAATGAAATCGAAAATAATATCAACTAAACAACTATTAGTAATGTCCAGTTGATTAACAATACTTTAGCTAAATACTACTAAACAGACCTTCTTTAAAGTTCTCCTCAAATTTCTTTTTCAAATGTTGACGAAACTTGGTAGCTCTGGAAGACGTAAAAAAGAAACCCAGTAGACTAAACATGAAGCAGTAGCTACTCAAACTCAGAAAGAATCCAACAAGGATCGCTATAAAATTACAAAACATATGCCTCTTACTACAATTTATCGTAAATTCATCAAATTCTATTGAAATAAATTATAATTATTCACAAATTACCCAAAAGGCACCCACTCTTACTCAGAGTTTTCTTCTTCAATCCATAAAGTGTAATGAAAATGCTGACTCCAATTGAGACCAACCATCTTGTAGGTGTTACACCATCATGTCCTGAAAATCAACAACAGCTGTTGTTTAGAAATAAACTTAAAACCATCATTATTAGAGTTCTTAATGATTAAATTAACTCTTACCATCGATAAGATCAGAGTCTTCGTCTCTTGATGATACAATTTTAAGAAAGTAATTGAGAATCCAAAAGATGACAGAGACCGGAAAGATAATGGAAGCTCCGAGGATAGGTATAATACTTGGATTTTGTTTCTTCCCAAGTTTGAGCTCGTCATACTTCATCCTAGTAGTAGTAGTACCTTAGTTAGACAGTACTTACGTTACTTTATAAAGTAGTAGAGTAGAGTAGTGAGCGTTTAGTAAATTCAATTGATTAAAATCTCAATATTTGTTTTAATTTCGGTTTAATAACTGAGTTTCCAAGCACAGGTGGTATCTGACGACAGCAAGCACCTAAATCGATGGGGAATAGTCTCATGAGTAATGCAGCTTGCTACACGTTGCTAGAGAATTTTAAATTTCATCGTGTCACTTTGNGGTATCTGACGACAGCAAGCACCTAAATCGATGGGGAATAGTCTCATGAGTAATGCAGCTTGCTACACGTTGCTACAGAATTTTAAATTTCATCGTGTCACTTTGTTTTTTTGTCTCGTACGGACGTGGCGTGTGCCAATTAAATTACGTCGTTCTTAAAATATTGAATCTTTTCAGTAATAATTTGTTAAATCTTACCTTGATTAATTTACCAAATTTGATTAAGTATCAGTATCAGCTGTTTTCTCTTGTTAATCAGTGAGTTGGTCAATCAAGAACCGGTTGTCAACAAAAACAAGTTTTTTCTTGCTTCAAGTCAACCGTCAACCGTCCCGTTGTCACACGGACACATCAGAGAAGGCAGGACAAGCGTGATTCCTAGGAATGAGGCAAGCCAGAGTAACCAAATACAATAAAATTAATGGTTTCTGCTGGACATCTTTAGCTAAAAGACACTTGTCACCAAAGTCGTAACACTATTGACCGTTGACAACGACACAACTCCAACTGACAACAATACGTTGTCATTATTGTCTAATAAAAACACAAGAATACAGAAAACGTAAGTGTTTGTTTCTATGCCGTATAAAAAAATTTAGTTTCTGAACCTAAATTTTGAGTTTTTGTTGAACTTTAGGTTATTTTTGTAATCTGTTGTTTACTGTTAAGTTGTGTTAATTAATCTTAAATCAATTAACAATTTGTTGTTGAATTACATAATTTACATCATCATACTTGAGTTTGAGTGTCCTCATCGCTAAAAATTGTCATAAAAAGATGTGGCGATGACAACAAATGTTTCGTCACTGTCCCTGACCTTCCTGGCTCTACCATCTACCAATATCAACTTCAAGTAAGCGGAATTAAACTTAACTTATCGTATTCGTAACATCGAGCACCTTGCAAATTTCTAAAGTGTTTTACATGGTTAAATCAATTAACACACTGGAAATTAAAGAGATAGATGATTAAACTTAACCTTATATAATTATGTGATAACATCACATAACTATTCCCTTGACTCTGTTGTCGTCCCGTACTTAGACTTAGAGTACAAAAGTTTTCAATTTATGCCAAATTAAAGTCAATTTCACAGATTTAATTTGATGTCAATTGATAAGTGTTAAAAAATTATCACATTTGATCTTATTCTAAGTAAGTACATGGGAATTATTCAATGGTAATGGTAATCATCAATAATAATAAATAATAATATTGATACGGAAATGNTTTTTTTGTCTCGTACGGACGTGGCGTGTGCCAATTAAATTACGTCGTTCTTAAAATATTGAATCTTTTCAGTAATAATTTGTTAAATCTTACCTTGATTAATTTACCAAATTTGATTAAGTATCAGTATCAGCTGTTTTCTCTTGTTAATCAGTGAGTTGGTCAATCAAGAACCGGTTGTCAACAAAAACAAGTTTTTTCTTGCTTCAAGTCAACCGTCAACCGTCCCGTTGTCACACGGACACATCAGAGAAGGCAGGACAAGCGTGATTCCTAGGAATGAGGCAAGCCAGAGTAACCAAATACAATAAAATTAATGGTTTCTGCTGGACATCTTTAGCTAAAAGACACTTGTCACCAAAGTCGTAACACTATTGACCGTTGACAACGACACAACTCCAACTGACAACAATANCTAAAAGACACTTGTCACCAAAGTCGTAACACTATTGACCGTTGACAACGACACAACTCCAACTGACAACAATATTTTGTCATTATTGTCTAATAAAAACTCAAGAATACAGAAAACGTAAGTGTTTGTTTCTATGCCGTATAAAAAAAATTTAGTTTCTGAACCTAAATTATGAGTTTTTGTTGAACGTTGGGTTATTTTTGTAATCTGTTGTTTACTGTTAAGTTGTGTTAATTAATCTTAAATCAACTAACAATTTGTTGTTGAATTACATAATTTACATCATCATACTTGAGTTTGAGTGTCCTCATCGCTAAAAATTGTCATAAAAAGATGTGGCGATGACAACAAATGTTTCGTCACTGTCCCTGACCTTCCTGGCTCTACCATCTACCAATATCAACTTCAAGTAAGCGGAATTAAACTTAACTTATCGTATTCGTAACATCGAGCACCTTGCAAATTTCTAAAGTGTTTTACATGGTTAAATCAATTAACACACTGGAAATTAAAGAGATAGATGATTAAACTTAACCTTATATAATTATGTGATAACATCACATAACTATTCCCTTGACTCTGTTGTCGTCCCGTACTTAGACTTAGAGTACAAAAGTTTTCAATTTATGCCAAATTAAAGTCAATTTCACAGATTTAATTTGATGTCAATTGATAAGTGTTAAAAAATTAGCACATTTGATCTTATTCTAAGTATAAGTACATGGGAATTATTCAATGGTAATGGTAATCATCAATAATAATAAATAATAATATTGATACGGAAATGAGAGGGAAGTGTACGGAGATAGGTCATGTAATTTATTATTAAATCATTACATTACTTATTTAATCATGATCGTTTACTCTTACCAACGATCTCTGATTAAACGGTATTAATTGTCATTATTTATTACGTATACGGTGATGAGTCAGGGAAAAGAGTTGACAAGGTCGTCGTCATTGTTTAAATTTTTTTGTAAAAAGACAATAATGACGATAGTTAGGGAATTCACATCACATCAGACGATCCCCGTGGCACACGCCAACAACGTGGTTAAACGAACATAACAAATCGACGTAAGATTACCAGCTGCAAAAATGACGAGAGCAAATAGTAGTTAACTAAAAGTTATGTACTCAATGGGAATTTATTAACTGTTCATTTTGTATGATTGATTTATGTAATTGGTATTGGAATCTATACACTTTTTGTTTGATACCTTTTAGTAGTACATAAGGACATTTAGAAAAGAAGTTCAAAGAGTTTATATAACATTTTCTTGTGTTATTTCTGAGTAAAAGTTCAAAGTGAAAGTAGTGAGTAATCCAACAGTGTATACACGTGGATTTACTCAACTTTACTCTTTGAAATTTATAAAAAAAAAAAAAANTATACACTTTTTGTTTGATACCTTTTAGTAGTACATAAGGACATTTAGAAAAGAAGTTCAAAGAGTTTATATAAACATTTTCTTGTGTTATTTCTGAGTAAAAGTTCAAAGTGAAAGTAGTGAGTAATCCAACAGTGTATACACGTGGATTTACTCAACTTTACTCTTTGAAATTTATAAAAAAAAAAAAAATCGAATCAAAGTAACTTTCTCCAATGATAAGGATAGATGATGAGAAATAGGTAGGAAAGTGTGTAGAAAGTAAATTGTATTGTTATCATGAGGATTTTGTTATTGTTGTTGTTGTTGTTGATGATGTTGTTACATAGTTGGGTAGGTTATATTTAGGTTTTTACGTAAGTTGTTTATCCCTTTGAATCTCTGTCTGAGTGGATTTCAAAGGAACCGAAGGGGCCATTGAACATTAGTAAACTGTTGACATTATTACTATTATTTTCAACTCTATTCTTTATAAGTCTGAGAGCCCGGAAAGGAGAGAAAGTGAAAGCGCATCCGCTTCAAAATTTTGTAAAAAAAAAAAAGAAAAAAAAAAAGTATTTCCTTTTTGGGAATAAAATAGCCTACTTTCACTCCAAGACTTTCTCCCGGATCCGGCTTCGTTAAATTTTAGGAATCTCTTCACAATTTCCGAGAAGGAGAAGTAAATTTCTATTTTTAGACTTAACTCTACGACGTAGTTTCTAACTTGTCTTTATATTACTTTTTAGTAGTGATAGTTGTAGGAATTTTTAGACTAAAATCAAATTATCCCAAAGTCTTGATGGAAGAATATTGAATAACGTTCATTTGAGAGGAAATTATTTTCTATTTTTAGATATTCCTTTTATGTTCTTTACTTTCTCTCTATACTTTATCTTCTTTCTTGTAATAGTAAATGTAATGCTTTCCTTTTGATGGATAAAGAAATAAACCTTCCTTTCACTACTACTCAAGTAAAAAGGGAAAGCGTTTAATTAATTAGTCTTTTTTTTTACAGTTTTTCTATGGGTGTCTTGTCTATTGAATTGAGTTGAAAAGAATACTGACTGAAATGTAAAATAGACGAAAGAATATGATAGAAAATAAATTTTTTTTGGAAAATAAAGTAGTCTTTGAAACTAAATTTTTGGCAAAATTTTAGAAAATAAAATCATTCTTGAGAATAATAATGTAAGAATAATTATATACATAGAGTTAAGTATAGGGTTTCTGAAAATATAGTTTTAGAAAATAATATCCAGAAAATGAATACAGAGGAATAGGGAATGAATTGTGTTGGTAAACATTTTATTTTTACTTTTGACAATTAATAGCCAATTTAAGTGGAATTTCATGAGGGGAAATTGTGTAATTGAGACTGGGTAACTAAGCTATATTCTCTGTAAACGAATGTTCATTGTGAGTAGCATACAATAAAGTGTTGCATGCAATATGGTTTTAAACATTTTTGAAAGGAATATTTTAGTGTTTTTTTTTTCAGGTTTATTTAACGTTTATTATTGTAATTTTTAGGTTTACTTTACGCTTCGGTTATCAAAAGTCCAACTTTAGGTTGCGATGTTCTAATTCAGTAAATTTTGTGTTTTTTTTTTTTTTTTTTTTTTTTTTTTTGGAGGGCTACATGTTGGGTGTTGCTCAAGGTTACTATGAGGAATGAGTTTTTATAGATAAATTCCTTGTAGCAACTTTGGTGTAGCTCGTTGGTTTAGAGTATATTTGGTGTAGCCCAAAGTTGCTATGAGAAATTAGAGGAACTTTGGTGTTGCCCATATTGGTTTGGCTCATATTAGGTGTAATTCAATGTTGTTATGAGAAATTAGCTCTTTTTTTGTAGATAAATTCCTCATAGAAACTTTGGTGTAACCCAAGGTTTCTATAAGAAATTATCTTTTTTTAAAGATAAATTCTTCATAGCAACTTCGGTGTAGCACATATTTCTTTGATGCACATTACCTGTAGCCCAAAGTTGCTATGAAAAATTAGCTTTTTAAGATAAATTCTTCATAGCAACTTTGGTGTAGCCCATATTGGTTTGGCGCATATTCTGTTTAACCCAAGGTTGCTATGAGAAAATAGTTTTTATAGATAAATTCCTCATAGCAACGTTGGTGTAACCCATATTGGTTTGGCGTATAATTTGGTGAAACCGGATTAAGTAAGACTTTTCCATTGTTTAATATTTTTTTTAAAGTTCATCTTTTAGGTTCACTTTTATTTAAGTTTTCCTTTCGGTGGTAGTGTAGTAAATTTTTTTTAAGTGAATTTTGGTCTTTCATTTGGCTGAAGTTCAGTGAATAGTAAATCCCATAAAATAAATTTAATGGAAAAATATTGTTCAATTTTTCGTGTATTTTAAAAGTGGGATAGTTGAATGATTACTCTTTCATATAATTTCTCTAATGTTAGTAGATTTCTGAGAATCTAAATGTCATCAGTAACTTATACATAGTAGTTCAGTTAGTTGGTTTAAAAAAAAATTTTTTTTTTTCAAAATATGAAACTCTATCCATAACTGTCTCATTAGCCTTTGTAATACTTTCCCTGAGAGAAAGCAGATTTTTCTTCTTCCTAACCAATATTATGAAAAATAGTTTAATTGAATCTACTAAATATAGACAAAAGAGACTGTTGATTGGTTGAGAGAGTTTTCGCAATAACATGAAACCTAATAACTTAATACCTTTTCTAAAAATAAAAATAATGAAATTATTACGAAATTCAAAGGATTTATTGATCTTCTATTTGACATTTAACTTTCTTCCTTCAACTAGTTTCCAAACAAAAAAAAANAATTCAAAGGATTTATTGATCTTCTATTTGACATTTAACTTTCTTCCTTCAACTAGTTTCCAAACAAAAAAAAATTTTTTTTTCAAAACACTAGTGATTGAGTTAAGAGCGTTGTTACATAAGAGTTCTACTTTCCAATTCCCAGTTGTTTACTAAAAAAACCATCATGTAATCAAACGTCTGACATGACACTCTACTCACTTATTGCGAAAAAGAGAAAGTTTTTTTTTTTTTTTTTTTTTTTTTTTTTTTTTTTTTTTTTTTTATTATTATTAATAACTCTGTAGGGAATTTCAATTTGAAAATAACGAAACGGGGGGATAAAGGAGTGAAAGTGAATTTTTATTTAAATTTAAAAAAAATTTTTTTTTTTTTTTTTTTTTTTTTTTTTTTATATGAAGTGAGGAAAAAAAACGGAAAAAACCTAAATATAAAACAAACCGGTAGCTCAAAGAAAATATGAAGGCCACACGTGGCTTGGTGCTTACTAATACTAAAAGAAATCGATGCGTTCTGCTATTAAAAAAAAAATTTTTTTTACAAACTTTCACTCAATTTTTTTATTGTTTTTTTTTTCTTACTGTAATAATTTCTAGGAATTAATTCTAAGAACTGTTCTAAGAAATAGTTAGAAACCTTCAACCTATCCATGATATTGAGAAGCTTTTCTATGAATTTTTCTTATAGTAATGAATACCGATTTAGTAGGTAACTTTAGATGAGTAACTTCTTAAACTATTACATTTAGAAAAGGTGAAAGTATAAGTCTCAAACTCATGATGAGGTGAATTTTTTATAAATAAAGTTTTTTTTGGGGAGTGAAAGTATAGTTGTATGGACAAGTACTCCATACTCTATACTCTATACTTCAAGTCGCATGTGCTGTAATATGAAAAAAAAAGATCATGTCTATAGTCCTCATGGTCCTATGTTCCTAATCACCACTACAAACCTTATTCCCCTTAAATCCTTATGCCTTTTATCCCAAATCCAAAAACGTGGGATATTATGAAACTTTTGGCTATGGAGAATAACACCATGATCTTGGTCTTTTTTTTTTTTTTTTTTTTTTGGATTCGCTCACCTTCGTATCCTTACCGAATCTTGTCTCAATCTGGGAGAAATTATTGCCAAAAATTTTATCGTTATCGCAAATAAACCATCACTTATGAAAATGTTAACGTTAGGAACGTTTTTTCTTTCTTCTTATTTATTTATTTACTTATTTTTTTTTTACATTTTCTATCAAGTAAGTTTAATTAAACACTTTGATAACAAAACTGTCTGGGTTTGCTTAAAATACAGTTTAAATGACTTTCACTCTTGTCGACGTTCTCCTATGTGGAAGCCACTTAGCTTTGTCTTTAGTGGATTACATTACGATCATTATGTCGTATATTTTTTTTTTTTTTTTTTTTTTTTTTGAAATTTACTAGGTCATGGACTTTAGTAAAATTTGAAAAATAGAATTTCTACAATTATTTATCTATTTTGAGAAATAATAGAGAGAATGTAAGTTGGAGGAAATTACTTTCTCCATTTGTGAAAAAATTATGGACATGCTGTATTTTATGTTGAGTAAGTTTTTTGTTTATTTGTTTAGAAATGTGTATAATTTTTAATTTAAGTTTTTGATATGTTAATGTTACGCATGATTTATACTTAATGTCATTCGTCCTTCATTCGAATGAAATGCAGTATGATTGATGAATTTTGGAAGAAATTTTGCAAAAATCTTAATTGTCAAGGTAAATTAGATTGGAAAATTTGTTAGAAAATTCATGAATCATATTGCATTTCATTCGAATGATGGACGAATGACATTAAGTATAAATCGGGCGTTAGTTGTTCTCAAATCACTATTACAATTGGGAGTGGTAACATAACAAGTGAAAAAAACGATGAAATTGTTTCGATAACGATAGCCACTATTTAGTTGTGAAGTTTGTATGAAAAAAGTTTGTCTATATGACTGGAGTTGTAGTAGTGAAAGTTTTTAGGATCCAAAGAGTTTTTTTTTTTTTTTTTTTATAAAGTTGTCGGAAGCGGGATAGGGACTGTGTCAGTCACCGAATTCCCTTCGGCTGGAACGGTTCGTTAGTTGCTTCCATAGCTTCAATACTTACTCTCGTCATCACTAACTTTCACTTTTCTTACTATTAAATTAGACTTTTTGAATAGTTGAATGATTTGTGCCAGAAATAATTTAGAGTAAAATAACATAATTCGGAACTAAAGACTATTTAGTTGAAGTATACTTACTACTGATTCAGATTCAGATGTAACAGCTTTTTGTTATTACTCTTTCGGTGAAAGTCAAATTTTTACAATGTAACTAAAGAAAATTGAAAGGTCCCAGAGGTTGCCTCGTCTGAGTCACACTTCACAACGAAAAGGTTTCATTTCAATTGGAATCATTACTTCAAAGGAAATTTATAACTTTCTCTTGACCAGTTTTGTAAGTTGGTTTTTTTTTATTTTTATTTTAAAATTTTAAAATCAGGTGATTACTAATTGAATTTATAAAATGAGGTGATAAAATTTTGACAATTGGATGTAATGAATTTTTGTATGAAAAAATTAGTTTCGATGATGAATAGTTGACGATGTTAATTTTGTAATGACTAATTAAATTAGCAATTTTAATTTTGAAGGATTATTTTTATTTTGAACTTTTAGTAAAATTAGGTTATGATTGTCAAAAAAATTTTTGTTTATTAATTACTCATGATTGCTGGATTGCTAAAAATAATAACAATTGAAATTTAAACTCATTCGTTTATCAATTGAATAGTAAAATTGAGGTTGAAATTAGGTTAATCACAGAGTTATTAAGGATGATACGACAATGGTAATTTTTTTTTTTTTTTTTTTTTTTTTTTTTTTTTAGAGGCGAGGTCGTGTAGGAACCTTTCTTCCATTGTCATTTAAACTCATTGTTGTAAAATTTTGGAAAAACAAATTTAGAAATTATTACCAATCTATTTGTGTTAGGAGTTGAGCTGTGTGATTGGTTGGAGGTTATTCACTTTAAAACTAAATTAGGAATTGGTAACAATTTAGGTAAGGATTATAGAAGGATTGTACTCAAAATCGTACCTCTAATCCTCATTTAAACTTACTAATTTCATAATAAATCATAAATTTTGAGACTCTTTTTTTTTTGTTCAAATGATATATTTCATAATTTTGAAGTTAATTTTTTTTTTTTTTTTTTTTTTTTTTTTTTGAAAAAGGAAAACTGTAATTTTGAAAGTTCTATTTCTGTAGTTTTAGTTTTACGAAAGTAAGTCATTTCACTTCACCACGGACCAATCATTTGTTGAGTTTATTTGAAGGAAAATTATTTTTATATTTCTATTGAAATGAACTAGTCCATATCCGACTATGAGTTGGAATGGCTATGAATAGTTGAGGAAGTGTACTACTAACTACCATGTCTAGGTTCAAACTTAATGTTTTTTTTCTCTATCATTGTCAATTTTTAGAGACATTGGACAGCAAGTACGGCTGTGATTGGACGAACGAAATCTATTCTAGAAATCCAATAGAAATTATTTTACAAATTGATTAGAATTATTAATTCTTAAAATGCTAGTAGCAATTCCAGAAGCACCAGAAACTTCCACAACAACTGCTCCAACTACAATATCTACTAGTGGAAATCTTACTAATTTCTCTGCTAGCGGAGGAAGCGGTGGGATGAGGGTCATTGGAAATACTGCTGCTGCAGCGGTAAAATCCTCACCACATTTACATAAAAAAAGTATACAATCACCTCCACTCTCCATGGGTATTGATGCTTCTCAAAGAACTATTCTTAATTCAATGCATTCCAAATTTCCAGGTTAGTAGATGATTTCTTATTAAATAATTTAGGTTAATTTTTTTTTTTTTTTTTAGGTTTTTGAATTAAAAAGTAAAAGTTGTTCGTTTAGGTTGTAAAGTAGTAGTGGATTGAAATCAATCCATCTAACAACCTTGGGGTAGTTAGTAGGAGTACTGAATCACTTGGTTTTACCTTCCTGTTGGTATGATACTTAAAGCAAAAAAAAAATTTTTTTTCTTATATTTAAGAAAAAAAAGTTGAAGATTTTTGAAAATTAGTAAATTTTTGAAAATTGGTAAATTTTTAATCGATTTTTGGTTGATTTAGTTTTAATTTTAATTGATTTTAAGTTGCTAAATTGATCACTTTTTAAATAATTTTGGTTAATTTTTTCTCACTTCCTGATTCCATTTGTGAGTATGAAAATAGGAAATTTTAAATTTTGAATCTAAAAATGAAGAAATTGAAATCATAAAATCTGAATTTTCTGTTTCATNTAAATTTTTAATCGATTTTTGGTTGATTTAGTTTTAATTTTAGTTGATTTTAAGTTGCTAAATTGATCACTTTTTAAATAATTTTGGTTAATTTTTTCTCACTTCCTGATTCCATTTGTGAGTATTAAAATAGGAAATTTTAAATTTTGAATCTAAAAATGAAGAAATTGAAATCATAAAATCTGAATTTTCTGTTTCATATTCAAAAACACAAAAATTTTGAGACTATTGGAATTTTAAGTTTCTTGTTAGTTACATAATAATTAAATATTAATTNATATTCAAAAACACAAAAATTTTGAGACTATTGGAATTTTAAGTTTCTTGTTAGTTACATAATAATTAAATATTAATTTTTTTTTGTCTTGTCAACCAAATGACCTTGAATAGGCTGGATTTAGACCCACCTCTTCACATTGTTCTATAGTGAATTTTCTGTCTAAAAATCCTACCATTCGATATTATTGACAAAAGTGCCAAAAACCATCACTTTCTCTTTTATTTTTTTAACTTTTTTGCAACGTTGCAAAAAAAAAAAAAAAAAAAAAATTACAGCAGAACTCGGATATGAAGTACGATAATGTTGCCATTAGTTCTTGAACATGAAAAGTTAGCAAACTCTGTTCAAGTGTTCTGTGAGTAAATAACTCTTATGAGAAAATGATACATTTTTTATGGAATTGGAGAAGGAGTTTCAATGTTCCATGTCACTTACCTGTCCAATTTGACTTTGTTTTGTCTACTAAATATTCAATTTAGATTCCGAAATTTTAGAGATAGTATATA
The DNA here is from genome assembly GCA_002738285.1 of Holacanthella duospinosa. Classification (NCBI taxonomy): domain Eukaryota; kingdom Metazoa; phylum Arthropoda; class Collembola; order Poduromorpha; family Neanuridae; genus Holacanthella; species Holacanthella duospinosa. The sequence goes on along the minus strand of NIPM01000009.1, from coordinate 340,556 downwards.
TAATATAATAGTTTAGATTATTACATAATATAAACTATATAACCATGAGGTGAGTGAGAGAAATTGTGGAAACAGGACACTTCCATCAGAGATCATTAAAATTGTTTTCACATAAAATTTTTTTTTTTTTTTACAAAAAGTCAAGGTAATGTTAATGATGTCGTGAAATGTAATGAATGCTCTATGGGATCTTTTGTTGCGAAAATTTTGATTCAAATATATCATATTCAATATCAATTATTTGAGTTTTGTCTGCACTGAATGTACAGTAGTTTGGAAATTGAAAATTGAAAAAGTTGGCATAATTTTTGTTTTGTATTGTTTTTTTTTTGTTTTTTTTTTTTTTTTTTTTTTTTTTTTTTTTTTTTTTTAGAAAATGTTGTTAATGTTACATTAATCTAATCATACATGTTGTAAGTGTTTTTTTTTTACTAAACATTTAACATGCTTTAGGATATTCGTTATGGAGAAAGCGGCAGTTTCTAATACAATGGGGGATGTATAATAGAGGATGGAAATACGACGGGTACGATTTCAATGGAAGAAAATATGATAGCTTCGATTACTACGGATACAAGCTTAACATAAAAAAGGGTAAAGTAATCGCTTTAATTTTAAGAATTTTTTTTTTTTTTTATAAAGAAAAAAGTACATTTTGCCAAAATTTTTAATGAACTATTTTCAAAGTCCTTTCTGAATCATTTTCAAAGTCATTTCTAAACTTTAGTTTTGAAAACACGCACTGACGCACGTGAAATTGAAAAGTTTGCCAAAAAAAATAATCTATTGAAAAACATAACCATCAACATTTAATACTGTAGACTGTGTCATTTTGTCAGTGCCACAGGTTTTAAAACTTGTGCCAAAACGGATTTTCCAATTTTCTACGTAGTGACTAGTGACATTGGAAAATATTAAGTTTTTCCACGTGTTCGTATCGTGGTTCGTGGGTCTTTGAGTACATAGATTTTTGATTCAATTTTTTTTTTTTTTTTTGGCAAAGAAAGTGTTGCATGGGAACAACCCAACCCTTTCATTACTATTGCTTTCTCCATAACTAACGACTTAATAGCAGGAAGTTAGATTTTCCAAAGTCAACCAGATCAGAGTAAAAAAAAATTGTACATTTCCAAAAAATTTTTTGTCTATACAAAAATTTGCACATTTGGATACATAATAGAGACTAGTCAGGGAAAGTAGAAAATTGTTCAAAAGCAGAAAGAAATTGAGATGGTCGGGATTTTTTCTATGAATCAAAACATAAAACTTTCACTTAATCTTTGGGTAATCAAACTCAATTCATAAGATTATATACTATAAAAAATACGACCGGCGCCATTGATTTGAAATTTGCAAAAAATTTGTATGATGTTTAAAAGTTTTGAAAAGTGGTAATTTAGTAGAGAGAAAGTTAGACAATTGATTTTTAGAATTTGATTGATCTTGTAGAAAATAATGTGTTTGTATTAATCATCTGATTACAACAAAAAAAAAATTTTTTTTTTGTTAATAATAGCACAACTTTCACCTATTATGCTAATTGGTCTTTTAAGGGTTCATATGCTAGAAATTGACAAAAAGTTTGTCTTTTATAGTTTCTTTTTTACAAGTAGAAAATTTTAATGATATAAGTTTCGAATAGGTATTGTTCTNAATTGACAAAAAGTTTGTCTTTTATAGTTTCTTTTTTACAAGTAGAAAATTTTAATGATATAAGTTTCGAATAGGTATTGTTCTCATTCATAACTTTGCTTAAATAAGAAAACCTGGAAACCTGGAGGGTAGAAATTGCAAAAATTTGAAATGATTTCGATATGATTTTGTTACAAAAAAAAAAAAAGGGTTGGATTTTTTTTTTTTTTTTTTTTTTTTTGATAAAGTCCTTGAACTTCGTATCGTTCGTTTTTGGGAGAAAGTTCATATAATTTTCTCCCACGTGACCAAAGGGTGAAAAAAAAAAGTTTTTTTTCTTTTGAAGTACATACACTTGTGTAAGCACAAGTGTATCACCAAGCTATTCAATGACTTTGTCCCAGTCCCTCTTCAGTTTATTGGATATTTGGTGGAAATGAAGAGTGGAAATGGAAAGTCCTCCAAACTATACCTCATCTAGTCAATTCAATTCAATTTTGACAAAAAAAAAATTGTGAAAGTAGAAAAAGTTTTTCAACTTTGATGAAAATTTTTTTTTTTTTTTTTTTTTTTTTTTTTTTACAAAAGTTGGATAGATTTACGGTACTGTCGTGAATTTGTCTCTGACAAGATGAAAATTACATTGTCCCTTTACCTATTATTACTATAGCTTCATCCTAAAACCTAAAAACCTAATCTTAATTGAGAATAATTATTGAGAATTACGAAATTTTAAAAAAAAAAAAAAAAAAAAAAAAATACAATTTACCCAAAATTACAAAAAAAAATATATTGGTTATTTATCTAACTTCATACTTTTATTGGTAATTTTTTATATCTTTTGTAAATGTTATTTTAAAATTTAATAACATCTTGAACATCCTGAGGAAACTTTGTAAGTTTCAATTTTACTGAACATGAGTTTATTAAAGAACAGGATACTGGAAAGTCTTTCTTTTGAAAATTTTGTGAATCTAATTATTGATAAATTTATTTATAAACCATAACTTACATGGATTGATAGGAAATTGAATGTTTTCTGTAGGATATTGAAATAAAATGAGTTCATATTCTCAGGATTTGTTACCAAGTCCCGTTTCCTGTTGTTCGTATTTACATAACCTTGGTTTTTGAGTTTGACTCTTTCTATGACTCATAGAATCCAAATATCGACTTAACTTTTTTGAATCAATGTAAAAATTTTTGCAAAACTAAAAAAAAATAAAAAAGTTTTAGTCGAATTTCATTTCAAGTTGAGTTCTCTCTCTCTCTCTAACATGACTGTGACATGCAATTTCAACGAAAACCGGAATTCCTCTATTCAAACTAATAAACTCTCCTCAATCCTGTGTGGTTTAGATTTCTACTTTCACTTTTTCATGATTTGAGTCTTAATAATGTTATACACGAAATAAAAATGGCAATCTGCGTGAAGTAACTTTAGTGCAATTTAATTTTTTTTAAATATTAAAAAAAAAAAAAAATGAAAAATAAGTGACATTTACATTAAAGTTCTGTTTTACTACTGTATATAAAATTTTCTTGGGAATTTATTAAGAAAACAAGTGGGAAACAAAAATAAGTGATTAGTTGAGTTTCATTTTCAAAAAACGCTCCAGGGTAAGTCATTAATTAAGAAACAGATGAAAAACGTGAACTAAATTTAAATGAAATTATGAAACTATTGTTTTTATAAAGCAATACATGGAGAAAGCAAAATAATATTTGCTAATTAAAATTGATATGTGGAAAAATAAAAAATAAATTTTTTTTTTTGCAAATGGAAAAATGAAAACGAACAACCATTACATTTGTGTGTGAAACATAATACAAATGAATTCAGTTCCTTAAACTAACTTATTGATATTAAACTCAATTCAATTTAATTTTAATGTAATTATTCTCACAGTGTGCATTACTTATGTATATTACATACGTTTCAAATTTTTAAAAATATCAGATTTTGGATTTCTTTCATTTTCTTTCAACAAAATGGGAGAATTCAACAGTCTCTGTACTCAATCTATCATGGATTCAGTATAGTTTTTATTTTTTTTAGAAATAAACCTAAAATATGTAGTAATATACAGGCATAATCATATTTTGTGTGATTTGTTAGTTTTGGAGAAAGTTGGTGAAAGAAAAATACCAAAAATTTGGTCACCACTGTAAATGTATATATTTCATGGTGAATTTTTTTTTTAAAGATAAGAAATGAAACTTTTTTTTATGTTAGTAATATGTAAGGCTATGGAAGAAAGCATGCTTTCACTTTTATGCAGTTGTACAAATAGAAGTGAAGGGGTTAAAATTTCTTTATGGTATGTACTAAAAAAAAAAGAGTTGAGAGTAGTAATAGTGAGTAGGACAGGTTTCATTACTATTGCTGTTTTAGTGTTCCAATTTCATTATTTCTAGTTAGATTCTTCATCCATTTTTGGGTTATTGGACTTGAAATTTGTAGAATTGAAAATCCTACAGAAAAGTGAAATTAAAAAAAATTTACTTTGAAAAAGAGTATATTTTTAGGTTAGGAAATGAAATGAAATTATTGAAGGATCCTTTATTATCGATTAAATGAATAGGAATTGGGAATGAGGACAAAAAGATAGGATTCCTAGTTGTTTCTATATTATCTCAACTATTGATTCGTAAAACAGAGAAAGTCAGATGAAGGGCATAGGGAGAAAATATTTTGGATTTTTTGTATGTATGTATGTAATGTTTCTACATGGAGTATGTTGTTATGTGTACAGAGCTTTTGTCAATAGAATCCAAAATCTCAATTAACTTTACTTTCTCTTTATACTTTTAGTTATTTTCTTTTAGTTTTCTAATTTCAGGTATTCAAAGGTAGATAATTAAGATCTATGTCAATAGAGACAGAAATTTGAGTCATGGAGTTGATGAAATGAGGTATTTTTTGATAATATTACATTACTTGATTTTAATGATGTTTATGGGTCAGGTTTGGTTCGTTTTTCTAAAGAATTACTACTCTAGTAGTAGGATACTTTTCTTTTAGACCTTGAAAGTGAAATTTCTAGACTTTTGTTGACTTTTTGGAGAAAAACAACTCAGAGTTTTTTTTTTTTTTTTTTTTTTTTTTTTGTAAGGTAATGTGTGTAAAATTATTTGATCCAAGAGAAAGTAACAATAGGTGGTTACTTTCATGTTTACAAACTTTTAAAAAGAAAGTAAAAAGTTTAAAGAAAAGGTGCAATGCAGTTTCTTTTCTTTTTTTTTTTTTACTTTGACTTTCTTTTTTTAAGAGTAAAAAAAAATTATTATTGTAAAATTTGAATTTGAAATTTTAATTTTCTTCACTGAAATTTTTGTCAATTTTATAAGATGGATTATTTACATTTTTTGTCTTTGCGTATTTTTTTATTTTTTTTTTTTTTTTGATTCTGTAATCAAAAGTTATTAATTTTGAAATCATTTCTTTTGGATATATAGGATTTATTTTATGAACTTTAATTTACAAAATTATTCACATAAAATTTAAATTTTAACACCTTAATTACGATAATAAGGTCAAAAAATATAGAGGAAAGGGTTATAAATCAAATTTTTGGATTTTATGATGATATTAAATATGAAATTTAGTAAAAAAAAATGCATTTTTTTTTGAAATAGTAAATTGTAAATTGTAAATTGTAAAGGGAATAGTTTATGTGTTGACTAGAGATATTTTATGTATTTTTAAGTAAAAAGTGTCACAACAACCCACACAAGCGGATCTTTCCTATTTGAATTCAATATAAAATTAAAGGGTTAAATATGTAGTAATAATGGTACTATTCAAATTCAAATTCAGTTTTTTTTTTTCTTCATCATCTCCACTCAAAGCTTATGTTAGTACGAGAAAAAAAAACACATTTCGAGTGGGTAGTGAAAATTCAAAAGAAAATGCGAGAAATTTTCTAAAAATAGAATTCTAGATTAACATTTCTTCTCTACTAGCCCAAATTTTTTTTTTTTCGATCTATTTCAACTCAACTCTTCAATAATTTTACTATATTTACTTTAAAAAAAAAATTTATTTTTTATTTTTTATTTTTAATTTTCACTTGAAAATGATTATCAAAAAAGTATGATGCTCATCAGCACATCTTTTTGTTTAATTTCGTAACACTTTATAAGTTCATAACTTTTAATTAAGGAGAGAAAGAGTTAAAAAAATGTCCATTTTTAATTAATTTTTATTTTTAATTAATTTTCATTTTTATTCACTGATTTTTGGAAATGACTTCAGCACTAGTAAAATTTTGTTTTTTTTTAGATTATTTCAACTCTTTGAATTTTTGATAGTTCAGTTTGTTGGTAAAAAATATTTTTTTGTTCATCTTCTCCAAGTCCAAATACAGAATCAAATTTNCACATCTTTTTGTTTAATTTCGTAACACTTTATAAGTTCATAACTTTTAATTAAGGAGAGAAAGAGTTAAAAAATGTCCATTTTTAATTAATTTTTATTTTTAATTAATTTTCATTTTTGTTCACTGATTTTTGGAAATGACTTCAGCACTAGTAAAATTTTATTTTTTTTTAGATTATTTCAACTCTTGATAGTTCAGTTTGTTGGTAAAAAATATTTTTTTGTTCATCTTCTCCAAGTCCAAATACAGAATCAAATTTANTTGATAGTTCAGTTTGTTGGTAAAAAATATTTTTTTGTTCATCTTCTCCAAGTCCAAATACAGAATCAAATTTAAATTTTTAGCAATAATTAAGAATTTTGATATTTAATTAGCACTATTTTTTTTTTTAACAAAACAACCACTAAATCTATTAGTCAATAAAAGAAGATTTATTGAACTAAAATATATTTTTTTTCTGAGTGATTGCGTTATGAAAAATGATTAATTAAAAATTTAATTAAGTCCCATTTTTTACTTTCAAAGAATCTGCTGAGAGAGTACTAATAAAAGTCTCTTTTTTTTCGAAAGAATTGTAAAGTCTTTAAATAATTTTTAATTTAATTTTCCCGTGTGTCTTTTGTAGCATAGGTGATAGACTGTTCTTTTTTTCTTCCTTTGTTGATCTATTTTTAAATTCTTTTAATAGATTGAATCCTTTCCCTTTCTAATGAGAATGAGACAATGTAGACTTATTTTTAGCCCTTTGAGACTGTCCGGCAGGCCTAAATTGGAAAAATGACTCAGGATCATTCTCATCTATTATTTCATTATATCTTCATTCTATCTATGTATAACTTATCTCTCTTCCACTCCTATGATGAGTCTTCAAAAAAACAAAACAATTATTATAACAATTCATTCACCAAATCTGGATTTATGACCTTTTTATTAGAGATGACAGGTAGGATTTTTTGGATTGAGCCATTTATAAAAGATCAATCAATCCTCNTTATGACCTTTTTATTAGAGATGACAGGTAGGATTTTTTGGATTGAGCCATTTATAAAAGATCAATCAATCCTCCTCCTCCTCCCTCTTTGGTAAGAATGAGTCACGAAAATTATGACTCATTTTTTTTACATATTGTGGGAAGATTTCTAATCTATTAAACCCACCTCATGAAATTATATGAAATTATATCTATTAGTAGTCTCTTCAGTAGAAAAAAAAAATAGAATTTAGATTACGAAATGGGTTAGTAATAGAAGTGAAATCTTATAATTGATTTCATATTCTATTTGTATATACAATATAATGTCCATCGAGATTATTTTCACTATTTAAATATTATTTNAATTGATTTCATATTCTATTTGTATATACAATATAATGTCCATCGAGATTATTTTCACTATTTAAATATTATTTTATATAATTTTATATGTATATAGTTTAAAATTTTGCTCCATTATTAAATTTAAATTATACAAGTTGAACATTTGGTGAAATGGAAATTTAATTTTGTAAATTATAAAAAGATATGTTCTTTGTTCTAAAATATATTTTAGTAATTTTCATTACGTAAACCTAAATTCTACAAAACCTGAAGCATTATATATATTTCTTTTTTTTTTTTGAAGGTTTTACAAAATTTCTTAGAAAAAAAAACATAGTTGTTAAAAACAAACANTTATATTTCTTTTTTTTTTTTGAAGGTTTTACAAAATTTCTTAGAAAAAAAAACATAGTTGTTAAAAACAAACAAAACTGTCAGGACTGGAAAGTAAAATCCGGTTTTGTGAGTTGTTTGAAGAGAAGAAAAAAGGATGAAAAAGTAACATTTTCTTTGAGATTTTGAGACTACTACTACTATTATTGAACTCATGTTAGTCTTTTAAAAACAGAGTCTTCTTAAAGTAAGACTATTTTTTTGAAAGACTTGAGTGTACGAAAATACATTTGTAGAGGCGTGGGAAAATGGGGTGTTGGCAAAGTACATGAGGAGGAATCTTATATTATTATTTAAAAAAAAAANTGTAGAGGCGTGGGAAAATGGGGTGTTGGCAAAGTACATGAGGAGGAATCTTATATTATTATTTAAAAAAAAAAATTTTAAAAATAGATAATTTTGATGGTATCCGAGCCAGAACAGAACCTTCTTTTCTCATACCCATCTTTCAACCAAAAATAGATTTTTTCAATGAGAGTTATTCTTAGAAGATCCACATTTATAGTGAAACGAACCAAAGGATTCTTTATTCTATAGAAAATTTTTATATTTATCAAGTCTCAAAAAAAAATTTTTTTTAATTTTTAACCCCTCATTTTCACTACCCGTCATTCTTCAAGAGTCAGAGTCAGGTCAGAAAAGTTTCATTCAACATTTTCGTCTCATTATAACAACACTATAATTCAGTTTTTTGTTTTTTTGAGTTGTTTTTATTTTAAAAATTTGAGTTGATATTGATTATTGTTGAAAAAAACGAGAGAAAATTGATAATTGAAAATAGAGTCCGAACTATAGCACACTCACTTTACCTTTTGAAATAAGTGATATTAATTATTTTGTTATTGTTGTCAAAGTGTCATCGACTTACGTCAGAGGTAGAGCCAAAAATAATTCTCCCTGTTATTATTCGTGTTTTTTTTTTTTTTTTTTTTTTTGGTTCAGTCGTAGAGAGTAAATATACACGCTCCAAAAAAACAAAACAATGCAAAGTCACCTTTGACAATGATAAATTTATAACTAGTTTTTCTCAATTTGACTATGTTCATATAGTCGTCAATTTAATAGATTGAAATAGATCAATTTGACTCCTAAATGGTCATATAGTTAATGATTATTGACTTTTTGTAAATAAAAAGAAGAAAAAGCCCAAGTTTATTCAAAATTTTCAACAGTTGTGTATTATTATTTTTTCAAAATTATAACTTTTTGTTGGGAAGTTGTTGTAGTGGGAGTGTGAAATGCCGGACAAAAGTGTCAATTCTTATGGAGATGATTTGGAACGATCTAATCATACAGGTAGAAGAAGAAGTTTTTATATTATTTGATTATTATATAAATTAGCGTTGTTGTTTTAAAAAATGTACAAGACTAAAAGACTACGATTTAGTTTTTATAAATTTTTTTTTTAGCTTATAAGTTTTTAATTTCGAATTATGAATTAGTCAATAATTATTAGAATAGTATATACATTTTTAGAAGCTTTAGATAAAACTTATTTAGTTCAAATTTTGAACTAAATTCTTCATTGCCCACTTGAATCAACGCAAATTCTCCCGCTCTCAATTATTTTATTATTTTTGTAAAGTTTTAATGTATTTTTCAACCATTGTAAACCCTACTGGGAGATTACTACTGCGACTGAGACTGTGAGACTGACTAGAGGATATTGGGGTTAAGCTATAAAATCTAAAGACTCCTAGTACACTACGTATGTATGTATTAAATTTGAAGCTATTGTGTTTTTTTTTTATAACCACATAGGAATTTATATAGTGTCTGTCTATATTGCAATTTTTAATGCTATGAGTCTCTATAAAGACAGAAATTTAACATCTATCATAGGGTTATAGGTATTGTTCTCCATGACTCCGGGTTTAGCCGGAGTCGGAGTAACTGACTCCGGAGTCACTGACTCCGACTCCAAGAAAATTTTGGAGTGGCTCCGGAGTCACTGACTCCGACTCCTTGAAAATAAGGAGTGACTCCGGAGTCGGAGCACTGACTCCGGAGTTGACTCCGGAGTCAAAATTCACATTTACTTAGATTTCGCAAATACATATTATGCACATGATTCTTTTTATGTGGAGGTGGGGCAGTTGTCAAAGGAATTCCATTTAAAAAAAATCAAAATTCATCTCATAGTTGGCAAATTAAGGACAAAAGTCTAAAAAAAGTAAATTAAGTTAGGAAGCTATCATGATAAAGGTCAATGANAAGTTGGCAAATTAAGGACAAAAGTCTAAAAAAAGTAAATTAAGTTAGGAAGCTATCATGATAAAGGTCAATGAATTGAAAGTAATTTGTAAAAGACTTGCCTACATTTGTCCCGGCTTTTGTTTACGTATTAGTCTTAAAAATTGATGAACAATTTCTAATTTTGAATTGTCGGATTCTTCGTCGGCATGCCTCCATTATTTAAAATATTTAAATTTTGAAAAGCTCCTAAAAGTAGGAGCAAAGCAACTGTATATTGCAGCTACACTATATTAAGCAGCAGAGCTGTTAATTAAAACGGCCCCTATATATAGCAGCAGAGCTGCAATATTTAGTGTATCATACCTTACTGACATACGTGTATTCTGTTTGTGATGTAATGCTATTTGAGTTCTTCGCATGAGATTTTTTTGGAGCTGACTCCAATTGTGTGGAGTCGACTCCGGAGTCATTGACTCCGACTCCTTGTTTGTATATGCCTGCTCCGGAGTCATCGACTCCGACTCCATAGCAAACCAGGGGTAACTCCGGAGTCGGAGTCAAGGAGTCGACTCCGACTCCGACTCCGGAGTCGGAGTCATGGAGAGCACTAGTTATAGGATATGGTGTTAGAAAGGGATTACTTATTATTACATTTAGAAAGAGTCTTGAAAAAAAAACAAGATTTGGGAGATTTTCTATTACCACTATGTAACTATTACATAGTATTATTAGTTAATTTTTTTTTCTGTTTAGCAAGTCAATTTCTTTCTCTTGGTTATGATTTTCTACTAGTACCTAAATCATTACCACCACTACCAAATAGACACTCTACTTGTACTTATACTAACTGAAGAAGTGTATTATAATAATTATTTTTTTTTGCATCATTGCATTTCCGTCCAATTTTCAATGCGTGGCCCCCCAGTAGTAGTAGTGTCCATGGTGGAAAAAAAAAAGAAATATTGTAGACAATTTGTAAAGACTTTATTAGTGGAAACTTAAAAGATAGGGAGCTAAGTTAGAGTTGGAGTTGGACAGTTAGCATTAGTAATACTTGTGACCTTGAGACACCAAATTTTTTTTTTTTTTTTTTTTTTTTTTTGCTAACTCAATAACAAGAAAAAAAATATTAAGTTGGGATTTTGAAACAAATCGGGACTCTTTCAGTTGTGTCAGTGTCAGACAGTGTTGTTTATTGTAGTGTGTGTTTTGTTTTTGAAGGAAGAAAAATTCGGAAGTACTACTTTTGGTTTTTTTTTTTTTTTTTTTTTTTGAAATTGCGAAAAGTGTATTTTGAGTTTTCCGTTTTCCGTTTTCCGTGTTATAAAATTTATAAGTTGATTAGTTGGTAAATTGGTATTGCTCTGGAGTTGGGTTGTGTTTGTGTTATTGATATTTTGGATTTTCCGTCTTTATTTAGTATTTTGAGTATTTTAATAAGAAATTTTGAAATAAGAGAAATGACGCATTGTTTTCATACTTATTTTTGTTAACCAAATGGATTTTTTGAATTAATCTTATCACTTTTGCTGTCCTATTGTCTCTTCTCATGAACTAGAATTCTTCTACTCGTTTCTTTTTTACTCAAATTCAAATTGAATAGGATAAAAATACAAGTTAAATTGATAAGAGAATGATTGATTGTTGTGAATTGTCTGACGACAGTCAAAAGTACAGCAATCGGAAAAAGAATATGAAGAGTGTCACATCAATCATTATTCATTCTTAAAATTTCAACTTGGTATTTATTATTTTGAAACTATTTCAGACGTGTAGAATTGTGTTTTTTTTTTTTTTTTTTTTTTTTTTGAAATGAATACATTAACAATGTTTAGTGACAATGAAGTGTGAAACATCAGTTTAATTACGTGAAGTGTACCAGTTTGTGTTGTAATTTTTGGAATTCAATAATAATAATTCAATAAGTCATTGTTGGAAGAACCCTGGGTTTTTTTTTGTTCCATTTATTGGAATGATGAAGCAAATTAATGAAAATCTCTACTATCCTCTTGGAATAGGTATTCTAAACAAAAGTGCGCATTTTAGTATAATATTTTTAGAAATTATTATTGTTATTTGTTTTTTTTCTCAAGTGTTTGGAGCTTTAAATGTTATAGTATTTTTAGTTTTTTTTTTTTTTTTTTTTTGAGAATAGCTTAATTAAGATTACGAGTTGTATTCTTAATTATAGAGAATTTCTCCTAAATTCTAATTAACATTGGGAAAAATTCAAAATTCAAAAAGAATTTTGTATTTATAATTTTTTTGAAATCAAGTCTAATATTTTTAGAAATTTATTACAGAATAGGAAAGAAAAAATCGAAATATTTAATATTTTGTGGGTTTAATTTCAGCCTAATTTATTTTCAAAAATTTTGAACCTTCCTCTGATCCGAGCTTTGATTTTTTTTTTCTACAAATATCCATCAGATTTTCAAATTTTCAAATTTTTGACTTTTTAACTTTTAGCCATATAATTTGGAAATTCCAGTACCTTTAAATTTCAAATGTATTTTTTTGAATAATGATTTTATTTTTATTTTACAAAATTAGAAAATGGAAAAATTGTTTTTATTTTTTAATTAAAAAAAAATTTTTTTTTTTCTTTAATTCGAAAGAACTTGATTTGAATTATAAATGATTCAATTCGTAAAAAAAAAGTTCATTATTGACACTTTTCTTATAGATTTTGTATATTTGTGAATTTGAATTCGATAGAATCCTAACGCCCGTTTCATGCTTTTTCAAATCGTCGTGTTTTCTTTTTTCATAAAGTTGTCATGACGTACTCTAAATTGGATGGCAATACATACTTTTTCAAATCTTTTTTTCGTATCTTTCCCCAAAAAGTAGAGACAGTTCAACTTCACACGACGATCGGAGTTCGCAATGAAAAGAAAAAGTATGTTATTGTTTTTTCAGAAAAAACTATTTTCAAACTACAGGTGAAAAACGCAATGACAACGAAATGAAAAAGTATGGATTGGTTTTTCAAACTTTTTCAGGAAAATTTTCCTGAAAAAGCTGGTTTTGGAAAAAGTATGGAACGGGCGTAACTAAAAAAAGGCAAAAAAAAAAATTTTTTTTTTCAACCTTGAAATGAAAATGAAAATGAGTGATGGAAAATTCTATTCAAAGACCAGACGGTAGTGAATGGGTTAATTTGGATAATAATATCATGTCGTCATAAAAGTTGATGAAATGAATATAATAGTTAAGTGAGAAGGAATATAATATTACTAAAATAAGTTACCTATTGAGTAATTAGTAAGACCAATGGAGGAGGAATATGATAGTTTTGAGAATTGAGTATTTGAAGATTGAATACAAATAAGAGAAAAATGGAATAATTGAGTGTCAGGTAATTTTCCATCAGTTGGTTTATTATGGGAATGGAAGAGTCTCTTATCATCGTCGTGGTTACCACCATTGTGGTGAATAANTTGAGTAATAATATCATGTCGTCATACAAGTTGATGAAATGAATATAATAGTTAAGTGAGAAGGAATATAATATTACTAAAATAAGTTACCTATTGAGTAATTAGTAAGACCAATGGATGAGGAATATGATAGTTTTGAGAATTGAGTATTTGAAGATTGAATACAAATAAGAGAAAAATGGAATAATTGAGTGTCAGGTAATTTTCCATCAGTTGGTTTATTATGGGAANGTGTCAGGTAATTTTCCATCAGTTGGTTTATTATGGGAATGGAAGAGTCTCTTATCATCGTCGTGGTTACCACCATTGTGGTGAATAAGGAAGGATAAAAATACAGGTGACAAAATAATGGTTAAATAACTTTAAGTCTTAATAATTAAGATATAACTTAACAATACAATCACCCCACTATGCCTAATTTTAAACACAATGTTTCATTTAGACTGATTAGAAAAAAAAAAAAATCTATGGTTACTTACATTATTACATTTTAATCATAATGTACTACTCATCCGTCATCTCAAATTTATCACTCAGGAATTCCCACTGATGATCCCAGAGTTCAGAGTTCGAGAGGAAAATTACAAAAATAGAATTAAAAAAAAAAAANAGGAATTCCCACTGATGATCCCAGAGTTCAGAGTTCGAGAGGAAAATTACAAAAATAGAATTAAAAAAAAAAAAGTATAGACCATATAAAAGTACCTATAGTGTATTTTTTATTAGTCTACTACAAGCACCACTTATTGAAAATTTAAACAAAAATTTTAGTTTGGAAATTAATTAATTATTATTCAATTTACTACTAAATATTAGTAACTACGGGAAGATAAGTTAGGACAATGGGGTTAATGAAAACGTNCTAAATATTAGTAACTACGGGAAGATAAGTTAGGACAATGGGGTTAATGAAAACGTACGTGCAGCGGATAATCTCAAGTGACATCAGCAGTCGTTCATTATTAATTTTGTACAATTTGAAATTAAATTATATATGTATATTAGCAGAGGGCGGATACTTANCGCCCTCTGTATATTAGTATTATATAATGTGTTTAAGTGTATTATAATTTTTATAATTTTTTTAATTTTATGTTGTATATTATATAATTCATACAAAAAAAAAATTTTTTTTTTAAATTTAGTTGGTTTAGTTTTGAAATAAGTTTTTCTCTAGCAATAATGATTAGGNCGCCCTCTGTATATTAGTATTATATAATGTGTTTAAGTGTATTATAATTTTTATAATTTTTTTAATTTTATGTTCTTGTATATCATATAATTCATACAAAAAAAAATTTTTTTTTTAAATTTAGTTGGTTTAGTTTTGAAATAAGTTTTTCTCTAGCAATAATGATTAGGTTGGTGAGGTTTTTTTATTTTTTGAAAATGATTCAATTTGAAATTGAAATTGAGTCCAGAGTTGAATTGAAAAAGTAGTATTTATTTTGAAAAAAAAATTGAAGGTAGAATCTGTCTGTGGTAGAATGAAGTGACATTGACGAAGTGTCAAGGTGGATTTTTTTTTTATACATATATATATATTTATATATTAATGCTATTATTAAAGTGATGTTATTTGAAATAATGAGCGTGTGCCAAAATTTTTGATTGTTTTTTTGGCTTCAGCCCACTTCAATTTTTGCCTGCTCAAGTTTTTTGAGTCCATAGGTTTCAAGTTTTGTGATTTCATCTCATGGGATTTTCCTCACTATTTCTAAACGCCCAAGTCTCCATGATTCTTTACAAATTTCAAAAAAAATTTTTTTTTTTTTTTTTTTTTTGATTTTTTTTTAAGACTAGTAGATAACCTTTCCTTAGGAATCGGTATTTGGGATAAGATGATAATAATAAACCTGAATTTAAAATCGATTCATTTTTTTTTNCTTTCCTTAGGAATCGGTATTTGGGATAAGATGATAATAATAAACCTGAATTTAAAATCGATTCATTTTTTTTTATAATCTTGGCGCCTTGGGATTATCAACTAAAAATTTATAGTCAAAATCAACCTCATTCATCTTNCTTTCCTTAGGAATCGGTATTTGGGATAAGATGATAATAATAAACCTGAATTTAAAATCGATTCATTTTTTTTTTATAATCTTGGCGCCTTGGGATTATCAACTAAAAATTTATAGTCAAAATCAACCTCATTCATCTTCNTTTTTTTTTATAATCTTGGCGCCTTGGGATTATCAACTAAAAATTTATAGTCAAAATCAACCTCATTCATCTTCCAACCTTCTAATTTTTTTTTTTTTTTTTGGCTGTCGTTCTGTTTTCTTCTAAAGTTTTTTGGCGTCGGGTCTTCAGTATCGTTAAGGCAGTGCAAGATCCTCGACCTAAAAAGTTCTTCTCGAATTTTGCAAAAAAAAAAAAAAAAATTTTTTTGTGTGTATTACTTGTTAGCAGTAACTACTTGGAATTATTGAAAATTTTTGTAAAGTGAATCAAGCTGAGTGACCAGCATGAGCAACTTTATAAAATTTAAAATTAAGTTGTTTTTGGTGTGGTGATTTCAATTTCAAGTTATTGAATTCAAATTTCAACTTATATAGTAAGGGATTCTTGTAAAAGAATTAAAATATTTGTGATTGTTGAGGAAATGATGGATTATTCTGAAGGACTTTTTGAGTTCTAGTGGTTCTTGACAGTTCTGATGAAATTGATACGATAATTGGTTATTTTTATACACTGATTTCTCTACCAGTCAATGGAAATCTGAATTTTCAAAATCCATTTTGAAAATTCAAGTGAAAGGAAAAGATAATGGGGAGCTTTAATAATCCTATCTACCAATGCAAACAAAGTAAGAAAATTTAGGATTTTTACTTTAAAAAAAAAAAAAAAAAAAATATTACGTACAGAAACAACTATGGAAGAATTTACAGAGTATTTTTTTATATATGAAAATACCTACGAAATGAAACACCACTAAACTAATGTAATTAATAAGTTTTAAGTGGATTACTAATTTTAATAATAAAAATTTCAATGATAGATTCAACTTTCAACAACTTTATAAAACAATGACTAAATTTTTAGAAATAGAAAAAAAAATTATGTACAAGGTTACTAGAGTGTAATTTGTAACAATATGATTCCCTTACATCATCTTTTCACCCTTCGTCATTTTTCCTTATAATTTGATATATAAAATTTTGAAAAAAAAAATTGGGTTACTTACTACTAATTAAAGTGAATGCAGTTCAAATTAGTTTTTGCTAGTTTGAGAGTTTTAGTAATGATTCATAAACAGGAGATATTCTGTTAATCAATTTGTACTAAAAATTGTACTGTTTTGATAAGTAGTAGTGCATGAGGGAACTACATTATGGATATGGTCAGTCAGAGGTTATTTCGATTGTTGAGGAAAATTACAGAAGAAATTTTTTTTTTTTTAAGTTATAAGAATTTTTAGATTAATTATTCGAAATATATGAATTTAAGAGCAGAAAACAAAAATTTAAGAACAAAGTCTAAAAGGAAATTTTGAATTTGAGTAATTTGTAATCTTACACCATGGTGTATTATCACCTTGCTGTATTGTGTATTCTAATCAAAATCAAAGTCAAAATGATATAACTTATACTAGACGATATGTGCTTTTTTTTTTTTTTTTTTTTTTTTTTTTTAATATATATATATATATTTGAACTAAAAAAAAACTTTTAGTTCCTTTAATAATTCTAGAACATTTGTTCTACGTTAAAATAATAGTTGATTTAGTCTAGCAAAACCGCAAAATTCTGTGATCAGTTGATAGTGCTAAGCCGTACTACTCGTCATACTGCGAAGAGTCGTCGACAGTGGAGGAGGTTCAAAATTTTGGTTACTTATTAGTTCCTTCCATATCCCGTTTACCGTTTTTTTAATCAAAAAAAAAAGATGAGTAAGGTTAAAAATAGACATAAAATAATATATTTTTAAATTTAAAAAAAAAATTTTTTTTGATGTATTCATTATAAATTTTTTATTTTATTTCAGAGATTCGAGAAGACGGGGATTCAGGTACAGACGGAAATCCACTACTACTTCGTCGTCTTGTACATGAAACTAATGGAACTACAGGGACTAATGGTATAATTCCAGATTTTCCAATGATGGATCCTATTGTACAAGATCAGTCGTTCCAACAGCAGTTACTTCAAGTACGTCTATCACTTACTATTATTATACCTTATGTTTTCTCTTTCTACCAAAATTTACCCCCCAAGTTGAGAGAAATTTGGATTTTGGAAAGAAATTTTATGATTAATCCTAAAAAAAAAAAAAAATTTTTTTTTTTAAGTTTAAAGATTAATCATAAAATTTCATAAATTTTTTTTTTTTTTTTTAATTACTAATAGTTGAAACAAGAACAAGAACTTCAACATCAACTTCTGTTACAACGTTACCAAGCTCAGAGACAACAATTAGCCCAAGCACATGAGAAACAATTACAACAGAGACTGAAGGTAATTGTAAGTCCCAAATCAATTTTTTATTATTCTTTTTTTGTATTTATCTATTTTAGTTTTAGTCTTAATTGAGTTAGTTTTAGTTATTACTGGTGGCGACGATTTTTTTTTTTTTTTTTTTTTTTTTTTTTTTTTTTTTTTTTTTTTTTTTTTTTTGCAAGAAATTTTTAAACTTAAGGCTTTTAACATTGACATGCCCTTGACTACGGATATTTACTTATTACATCCCCCCATTCCATTGAGTAAGTTATGAGTTGAAGGATGCGAATTAGTGACAGAAAACCTATCTTATTCAAGAGTCTGTGTGAAAAATATATTTTCTAAAAATAGCAAATACCAAATTACGTCTTCCAAGGTTCTTTTCTCTAGTCATCGTCACTACAAAAAAAAAAAATTGACACACATGGCATTCAAAAATCTATAATAAAAGATCCAAGAGTCAACAACAGTACAGTGAAGGAACAGTTTTTAAGGTTTCTAGTTTTCTATGTTCTAATACCATCAATTTAGATTAAAAAAAAAAACGAAAATGTTTTGATCTAAAATTGACCTAGAAGCAAATTGAGTCTTTTGGTAGGAAAAATAATTTATAATGCTTTTATCAACGGTGTTAGTTAAGTATGTTTACCATGAGTAGGAGGATTCTCTTTTGGTGGATTTAGAGATTAAATGAAATGAGCGAGTGGAAAAAAGATAGGATTTGTTGAAACCAAGAGATTGTCATTTCATTGCATAATATATAAGTAGTAATATAAAATATAGGAGTCTATTCTTATCTTTTTTTTTTAATTACTTAACATTTTGATTTGTATTCCCATGTTACAATGTAGAATATAAATAATAGTTATAATTTGCAAAGGGTTGTTGTTGTTTAACAATCAATTTGAAGAGTGGTGTGGGGTGAGGGATTTTTTTTTAGATTGAAATCCTGAAATACAATTATTGGTTAGTAGTATGTGAAATATTAGAAAGTTTGAAGAAGTTAGGTGAAAGGTGTGTATAGTGATTGATAGGCTAAAAGGACTGAATGAGTTTATGATGACTAATGGTGAAAAGTTTCATTTTGTAGTTACTTTTACTAATAATTTTGATATTACTTTGGAACCTCGAGTCAAATGGTTGTTAATCAAGTATTTGAAAATGAGGTCAAAATGAAGTCATAAGGTTTGGAAAATGTTAGGATTAGGAAAAAAAAAAAGTGAGTAAATTTCTATTAATAAGGTTTGATTCTATGGAAATGAAATTCTATTGGTTGGAGAAAGTAGGGTAGAAGGAATTGAAGATTGGATAACAAAGTGAACTACTTTCACTATAAAAAAATAACAATTGAGTAGTGTAGCATATGTTGGAAGGATAGGATTGGTTATCAAATTCTTTAGTAAATGGAATTAGAAATAATAGAGCTTTTTGGACACATTAGAGTTGATTAATTTTTATTATTAGGTCTGTTTTTAGTATTTTTATATATTATTTTTTTATTTTATTTTTTTATTTATTTATTTATTTATTTTTTTTTTTGGAAAATCAAAAATGTCAATTTTTATTTTGTACGTTTCAGTCTGAAACGTACAAAATAAAAATTACTTTCAGAGTTCTCCCAGGTAAATTATTGATTTGATTATAAACTGAGTTAATTTATCATCATGAAACATCACCTGAGAAAAGTAATTTTGAAAAGATATAATTTATTTTAGTTTGGTTTTTATGAATGGAAATAATTTTTTTTTTTTTTTGTGGGGGGATCCAGATTCATTTGAATTAAATAATTCAAATGAATCTAAACTCACCTTGAGAATAATTTAGACAGCTATGATTTTTTTTTATGGTTGAAATTATGGGTATTTTTTTTTATCAAGTATTTCTACATATAAAAATTATTTATAGAACACAAGATTTGTTGAGTTGATTCAAATTGTGTTAAATTTGAAAGAAATTATAAAATTTTGGCATTATGTAATCATTATTTTCAGTTTGTAAAATTATTAGATTTTGTAAAAACTGAAGAGTTTTACNAATCTAAACTCACCTTGAGAATAATTTAGACAGCTATGATTTTTTTTTATGGTTGAAATTATGGGTATTTTTTTTATCAAGTATTTCTACATATAAAAAATATTTATAGAACACACGATTTGTTGAGTTGATTCAAATTGTGTTAAATTTGAAAGAAATTATAAAATTTTGGCATTATGTAATCAGTATTTTCAGTTTGTAAAATTATAAGATTTTGTAAAAACTGAAGAGTTTTACTATTCACATGGAGGAGACAGTTGGTAATTTTGTTGAGAATGTTTCATTAATTTTTACATGTTTGACTTGATTAACTCATGAATAATTTTTATTTTTTTTGGGACTTTTATCATGGTTTCTGTAGACTGTAGATTTAGCTTTAGCTTTAGCCTTAGCCTTAGCCTTAGCTATAGACTTTTTTATTTTATTTTGGCAATTTCAAAATTTTGACATATTAAAATTTAGTAGTTGTATGTTTACTTAAAGGAAATAATAATTTAAGTCAATAAGTTTAAAAAAAAAAACACTAAATGCCTATACTCGTTGTTAGTTCATTTTATTTATAACCCTATCTAATCCATAGAACGTAATTGAGTTTATAAATTTATGAAGATCCAATATTACACTTACTTCAAAAATAACGTATATTGATTTTTTTTAGTACCTTTATGTATTTTTCTATAAATTAATTTTCTCCACGTGCCCACAACATTGGCACGATTGGCATCAGTCAATTTATTAATAGTCGTCTTCGACTGTAAAATTTTTGAAAAGCAACTCCATTAGCCTAATGGGATTTAGAAATCAAAAAAAAATAATACGATTACTTGTGTCATGTAACCCGTTGTTTACTTCCAGCAATTTCTGGTTTCCAAAAATAATAATATTTTTTTTTTTTGGTTAGTGGGCGGGTAATTTTTTTTTTTTTTTTTCTTACTTCTTCCTGAGTATTGGAAATAAGCGGATTGTTGATTTGTTAATAATTAATACCTATAGTCTTGGAGGTTGGAGTAAACATAAGGTATTTTTTTTTGACAAGGTGCTGTATGTACTCCTTTCCCTCCTTTCTCTCTGTAGTCTGTAGTGAATAATAAATCATTATTTTTTTTCAACCCTTGTGGAAAATGTTGATGAAGAGTCCTGATAGGTGGGTTATTTTTGGATGACCTCAATAGTTGTTTTTTTTTTTCTTTTTTTTTTTCTTTTTCTGCGTCCTCGGAGAAAGCAGTGGTAATGAGACAGGGAGTGATGTTAGCTGAAACTGAAAAGAGTAGAGATTCGGGTGAAAATTTTACAAGGGGAAAAATTTTTTTTCCCCAGACTTTCACCATTAAAGAAAGTTTCTAATGCGTCGTCTCTGTAGTTCTATTTTCTCCTACTTTCACCGGGAGAGAAAATCTNAAAAATTTTTTTTTTTTTTTTTTTTTTTTTTTTTTTTTTTTTTTTTTTTTTTTTTTTTTTTTTTTTTTTTTGTGGAAATGTCTACGTGAGAGGCGGATTTACTATGACAGAGACTCAGCCTACTACTACGTCCTGCTGGACTAGATTCGGGTGATGTGATACTAAGAATAGATTTTGAATTGAGTTCAAAGCTAAAGCTTTAACTTGTCTGGCTCATTGCTTTTTTTTTTGCAATAAACCACTACTACTATACACAACCACCAGCTGTAACCATTCCTATTCCCATACCCATTTCGTAGAATTTTGTAAGACTAATAAGTATTTAATTTATAAATTTACTGTTGAAAATTTCTATAGGTTTTGGTATGAATCAAACGTTGAGTTTGTGGTTTCTTTTCGATGTATTACATTATTACATAGATTCTGATTAATAGATTGACAGATTAGGGGATTAAATTGTTGTTAACCCTTTGAAAAAAATTTAATTGAAACCAATTTCAAATATTGTTTTTGATTAATTATAAAATGAATTATAAAACAAGTTGAACTTTACACAACTTATATATATTTTTTTATTTAAATTTTATATTTAAAACGAGCGTTAGATTGTATTTTACATTATCATCTATCATTATTGCTTTCCATATTATTATGTTACATAATGAAGTAGTTTGTTAATATAATATAATAATGTCTTGTGATTCAAATTCAACTATGAGATGAGACGTTTTGACCTCTTGATTTGCTAAATTTGCAAATATTTGAGTGTTTTTTTTTTAATGAAAAACTTGAAAATTGAATGATAACTAGAGCAAAAAAAAAAAGAATTTTTTTTTTTGTNGAGTGTTTTTTTTTTTTTTTAATGAAAAACTTGAAAATTGAATGATAACTAGAGCAAAAAAAAAAGAATTTTTTTTTGCAACATTATTTGCAAAAGTTCTAACTTTTAATCTTCATAATTGATAGTAGTGAATTGAGATAGGAACCTTGTGATTCTCCACTTCTAACTTGTCTATGTGTGTTTTCTCATCACACAGTGTAAAAATTGACTTGTTACGAAAATAGTACTAAGATATCGATTATATTTTTTTGCAGACGTTCCAGAAGAGTAGAGACTAATTATAGAACTTTTCTACTTTCTCTAGTTAGTTATTATATGTAAGAATAGATAGACTTTTTGATGTAACTTTAGTCACATGGGTAATTAGTCTACATTTTAAATCCCTCTTTTTCTTAACATTTATAAAATAATTTAAGTATTATTTTCTCTTTGTTTCTCTCATAGTCAGTCTTAGTTCTAGAAATAGGTATTGTTTAAATTATAAATTTGTTAGTAAATTTTTAACTCATTTCTTCATGTCTAAAAAAGAATGAGAGATTCCATTTTTAGAACAAGCTGTGTAAACTTACACCTTCTACATCTGGAAATTTTATTGGAAATTGATAGAATAATGAGTGAGGGGAGAAGAGTTTCTAACCCTTTTGTTATAATAAAAATAATGATATTGTGGTTTTTTTTTGGACTAAAATTAGAACATTGACTTCCTGTCACTTGAATATATTTTGATTAAAATACTGTATTGATTCAGTTTGACTCATTGTTATAAGTTCGTATAGACCATGCGTCGTTTTCTTCCAATTGAATCCCAACATATGGATTATGGAATGAGAATGAGAATGAGAATGGTAACAATAGAACTGAGTTTGAGTTGTCAAGATTGTGAAATTGTGAAAGGGAAACATTATTGAAATTATTATTGGAATTTTACGGGTTCAGGGGTCAGGGATGTACGAATTGGAAAAAAATTTAGACTTTTTTTTAGTAATTAGCTAATTATAATTAGAAATAAAAAACTTAAAAAAATTTTTTTTTTTTTTTTTTTTTTTTTGGAATTGGAATTGGAATTGGAATTTTTAATTTTTAATTTTTTTTTTTTTTTTTTTTTTTGAAATTACAGGAATTTTGGGAGAACAAGAGGCGTCAGGATGAAGAACGAGAGCGACTAGAAGCTTTGAAAAAAAAAGATAAACATGAACAAAGTGCCGTGGCTTCATCAGAAGTGAAACAAAAACTTCAAGGTTTTCTTTTAAATAAAAAACAACGAGAAGCAGCAGCATCGAATTCCAATGTCTCCAATTCTGGACAACCAAACAGTCCAGCTGTATCTACAGGAAATAATAGTTGTTCATCAGGAGGATCTACTACAAACATTCCATCAAATATATCTCCACCATTTAGAACATGGAGTGTGGTTCAAGCAGCTCGAATTGCAGCAGCAGTATCATCAGGAACTCAACCTGAAACGGAAGGAGTTCAATCAGGACATGGACCACCTTTCCCATCACATCCTTATAGGAGACATCCTTTCATTCCAAAGTTTGATGATGACTTTCCTCTCAGGAAAACAGGTGGGATCATTAAAAAAATTTTTTTTTTGTATCTAACAGCTTAATTAGTTGGTAATATAATAATAGTCGCAATTTTTTTTTTTTTTTTGCAAACGGTAACTTATTATTAGTAGTTAGTAAGTTAGTGATGTGTTTTTCGTACCCTTCACTGTTAATAATAATTTTGAGCTCTTCTCATCATGCATCTATAGATTACTAAGAGAGTAGAGAGGCTGTCTTTTGCGTCATGTCAATTTTAATCATGCTTGCTATTCAGCTGGAGCTGAATGAATTGTTTTTTTTTCTTCTTCTTCTTCTTCTTCGTCTTCGTCTTCTTCTTCTTCTTTGCTTAATGTTGATGCTTAATAATCTTATGAAAACTCAATTTGAGAACTAAACTAGTACCATCCGGAAATTCGCATTATAATCTTCCTTCCTTTTTTGAATTAGTCATTTACTTATATAGAGAGTCTTGCTTTGTAACAACGAATTTACAATGAAGTTGGAATGATTAGGAATAAGAAAGACTTAATAAATTAACTTAGAAACGGGATTTTGATTTTTGCCAACTTTATCTCTCAGGAACTTTGCCAAAAAAAACAAAAGACCAAAGCCTTGACTCATTTTATCTCCAAAGATTCATGGAATCGTATTTTTAACTTTTTTTTTTTTTTTTTTTTTTTTTAATAAAAATCCTTTCAGTATTCAATGTTTGATTTTTGATAGCTCCTGGTAATAAAAATTTCTTGAAGGTATTTATCTTAACATGAATCTGTGGGCTTTGTGAGGGAGTGTGAAGAGTTGCTACTATATACAAAAAAAAAATAAATAAATAAAATCACATGGGTGACCAATAATTACTTGCTTAATTGAATTTTTACTAATCTTGTATTTTTTTTTTCTTGAATTTTCTGCATGGATTTCCACTCTTCCTCTTGGATTTCTTTGGATCTTTCAAAAAAAATTTTTTTAACATCTCTTTTCCTTCTCTCAACTAAAATGAACAGCCTCGGAACCAAATTTATTAAAAATGCGCCTCAAACAACGCGTTTTGGATCGTCGAAGTAGTCCACTTGTTCGAAGAAAAGAAAAATCAAGTTATCTCAAGAGACGATCTTACCTTGCAAGTATGAAATCACCTAACACTAAAATAATTGCTTTCTTTTGAAGTTATTTTTTCTTTATTAATTAAATCTAGATACAAGTTTCAATTAACAATTTTATAAAGCTTTAATCTACTATAAGTTATTTTCCTTTCTGCTAACTTCATCGAACTTTTTGAGTTTTTATTTTTGTAAAATAATTTATATTTCCTGTTTCAAAACATACCGTTGTAAGCATTAGCGTTGTTTCAAATTTAGACCACTTATTATTGCAAAAGGTCCTAAATGAAAAAAATAACAATTAGACAAAAGTCACTGATGTGATTTAAGTTTAACAGTAATTGACCCTGCAGGTTAATTAGAATTGATTTGGTTTCAAATAGAGTAGGATCATGATTCAATATGATTGGATAAATAGGATATGGATCATTGAAACAAAAAACCATATGTTTAGGCTTTTGTTTGATTTTTCTGGCACTGACAGCGTAAAATTTACAATATTCAAGGGTAAAATATGTTCTTTTTAAATGATTTAACGATGATTAGGTTGAAGTGAAGTTATTCCCCTTGTTTTACATGAAGGTTGTTAAATATGATGTATAGTAGCCTAGAGCCTAGGTAGTTTAGCTGAATTATGGATAATGGTGGGGCTGATGCCTTTGGTTTTTAATTTTTCTCAGCTGAGGGCAGTGGAAGTGCTGGATCAACTCCAGATTCTGGTCCAAATTCTCCACCAATCAATGGAATCATTGGTGGTACCCCTAGATCCGGAAGTGGTGAGAGGACACCACAACATGAAGATGGAAGTAATGGTGGAGGTGGTGGTTCACCTTATGGTAATTCTGCATATGGACCACCAAGCAGTGCTAGTGTCTCTGATTTGACTCTCTACAGTAGTCCATCTCTTCCTAATATTTCTCTTGGGAAACCTCTACCTCCTAGTGCTGTAAGTCTTCTGCTTCATTTTTTCTGCTCGCTTTATACTTATTTACACCTGTGTGTAGGGATGATTCAATGCCAAACTTATGTAATCGCCCCAATAGAAAGTGATTTCATTCAAATTAGTTTTACTTATCTTTAGAAGTAAGAAGTTTAGACGTTAGAGTAGAATTTAAAGAAGAAAAAAAAAACTTGGTATGTTATAAGACTGGCTTCCTGTGTCTAATTTGAATGATTTATTTCTATTTTATAGGAGGGGAAACTAGCCGCAGTTTCCGAAACTGAAGTTCGATGTCCAATTCCATCAGCTCCTGGTCCAGGTTCAATCCCTGTCTTACCATTTCCATATTATACACCTGGTCCAGTAGATGCTGCTGGTCTTGAAGCACTTTATCAATCCGGTGGACTTTTGGCCCTTTACCAAGCACAACAAGTTCAAGCTCAGCAAGTTGCAGCAGCCGTTGCTGCACAACAACAAGCAGATATTAATGCAGGAATTCCTATTGGAAGTGATGTAAATCGAAGAGATCCAAGACGTCCATTAGGACGAACTCAGTCAGCACCATTACCCCTTGGTCATCCAATGCTTTTATTAAATCCTGGTGGAACAGCTGGACTTGTAAATGGAATAGTAAATTTAAATGGAAATAGAAATCCAAATGTACCACCACCAGTATTGGATCCACAACAAGCTCATCAACTCCTTCGTCAACATATAAGACAAACTGTCTTAACTCGAGTAGGAAGTCGAGGTCAAATCATTGGTTCAATCAATAGAACTGTAAGTGTAGAAGAAGATTCAGGTGAAGGAGAAGGAGATAATGAAATTTCATCAGCTACAGCAGCAGCAGCGTCATTACTCAATGAACAACAACCAAGATTTTTAAATAAACATATTGGACCTGTTACACCACCAGCAACACAACCACAAGATTTATCAACAACTAGTAGTACAACGAGCATTCCAGTACCAGTAGTTTCAGCAATTCCTCATCGACTCCAACATCTTCAACATCATCATGGACCAAGACCGTTGAGTCGAGCATTATCTAGTCCTTTAGTGGCACTAGGAGCTATTTCTACAAGTGGAGAAATACTTTCAACTGCTGGATCAGTTGGTTCACTTACTCAAATGAAACCACATGGAACTGGATTAGCATTTGATAGTTTGATGCTCAAACACCAATGTCTCTGTGGTGATAATTCTCAACATCCGGAACATCCAGGTAAATGATAAATAATATAATAAATATATAAAAAAAAATTTATATAATATCACAAAACAACTTCATATTATTACTATAATTGGATTTTTATTATTGTAACTTTTGTAGGGAGACTACAAAGTATCTGGGCGAGGCTTCAGGTAATAAGAAATTTCCTATTGGTTGGTTAGTTATTTACTAAGAATTATGAACTAATTTTTCTTCTGTTTCTAGGAAACTGGGCTGATCAACATGTGTGAGCGGATACGTACTCGGAAAGCAACGCTTGAAGAAATTCAAAGTTGTCACAGTGAAGCCCACACACTACTTTTTGGTAAGCTAAACTTTTTCTTTAGTATGAACCAATGAGAGATGAAGAGACTGTCGTCGTTGTCGTGTGGGTGGTTGGTTTTGATACTGATTTGATTAGGCTCATCTGTCTCTTCGAAATCATCCCACTCATAAAATTATTATGTTTTCATTTTCAACACAATCAAACAAGGTTATTAACTCTCATCAAGAAATGTTTTGAATGAGTGATTTTTTCATTTTTTGATGAGATACTTACTACTCACTGTCACTAAAACTTTTCTAAAGAATAATAATAATTGTATTTTGATGTTAAAAAAAAATAATCCTTCATAATTTACTAAGAAATGATTTTTACGGCGTAATTTCTCAAAAATCACGACGTAATAATTCTTTTGAGACTTTTGAATAATTATACACTCAAGTCGTCATGGTTTGCGTGTAAGTGACGTATTTAAATAATTCCTATCGTGAGAATTGGATATAAGAGTTGACCTTTCGTGATTGGTGTGTAAGGGATTGATTCAAAAGTTAGTGTTGTATAATATAGTATGTTGATGTTTTGAAAGATTAATTTTGATGGAATGAATCTATTTTATATAATGATTTATATTTATTTACATAGGAACAAATCCATTGAGTCGACAACGTATGGAATTGAGTCGATTTCCAGAATCTAGTCTACCAATCAAATCACTTGTACGACTTCCATGTAATGGAATTGGTGTTGACTCTGACACAGCATGGAATGAGCTTCATACACCGTCCGCTGCTCGAATGGCAGCTGGTTGTGTGCTAGATTTATCATTTCGGTGAGTTTCTTTTGCATTGAGCGATGATGATGACTTGTGTGAAGGACTAAAAAATTTTTTTTTGTAAAATTGAGTAGTGACACGATATGAGGTGACTAATAATTTTAATAATATCTTTTAGAGTGGCGACAGGTGATCTCAGAAATGGGTTTGCAATTGTAAGTATTTTTGATTGGATAGTTAAGTTAGGTTAGGGGAGGGGCGTGAAATAATTTTTTAATATTTTTACTTTTCAGTGTCGACCACCAGGACATCATGCAGAACCTGTCCAGGCAATGGGGTTCTGTTTTTTTAATAATGTAGCAGTTGCAGCACGACAACTTCGGACACAGTTACAACTTGAGAAAATATTATTAATTGATTGGGATGTACATCATGGGAATGGGACACAACAGATTTTCTATGATGATCCTCATGTCTTATATCTTTCTATTCATCGACACGATGATGGGAACTTTTTCCCTGGAACTGGTGCACCCAATGAGGTAAGAGTCTTGAATTGAAACTAAAACGTACCCATACTATGTTCGATATCAAGCCACCCGAGACAAAGAATTCTGTAAGACGGGCAATCAAACTGTTCCAAAGTGAGTTTAATGATTATTGTGTTTTGTAAAAATTATAGTGTGGTATTGAAGATGGGATGGGATTCAACGTGAACATTGGCTGGGGTGGTGGACTCNATGATGATCCTCATGTCTTATATCTTTCTATTCATCGACACGATGATGGGAACTTTTTCCCTGGAACTGGTGCACCCAATGAGGTAAGAGTCTTGAATTGAAACTAAAACGTACCCATAATACTATATTCGATATCAAGACACCCGAGACAAAGAATTCTGTAAGACGGGCAATCAAACTGTTCCAAAGTGAGTTTAATAATTATTGTGTTTTGTAAAAATTATAGTGTGGTATTGAAGATGGGATGGGATTCAACGTGAACATTGGCTGGGGTGGTGGACTCAATCCACCAATGGGAGACGTAAGTAAATGATTTTTTATAATTTAATTTCAATTATAGTAGTAGTACCTATTCGATGATAGAATAAAAATCAGATATGATTACTCATCTGTGCTAGCTATTTGGTCAAGTATAGAACAAAATTGGTTATGATTTTTTTTTTGTTTTTAGGCTGAATATTTAGCAGCATTTCGATCTATTGTGATGCCCATAGCCCTAGATTTTCAACCGGATATTGTCCTTGTCTCATGTGGATTTGATGCAGCCAATGGTCACGCACCTCCATTGGGTGGTTATCGCGTCTCTCCAGCATGTTTTGGTTGGATGACCCAACAATTAATGACATTGGCTGGAGGAAAGGTAAGTGTATTACACATGGTGGAACAACTATTTAGTTTAAATTAAGTATTTAGTTATAATAATTAATTATTGTATTTTCTTTGGTTTGACTAGGTGGTACTTGCACTAGAAGGAGGTTATGATCTCCCTGCAATTTGTGACTCAGCTCAAGAATGTGTGAAAGCTCTTTTGGGTGAACCTGTAAGTCCAATTTCTGAGGATGAGCTTATTCGACAACCATGTGGACCAGCCATTGAGACTCTTCTCCGTACATTTGCCATCCAAACACCTCATTGGCCATGTATCAAACGCTATTCTTCTCTTATTCACTGTTCAGCACTTGAAGCTTCACCTACAACTTCTAGAAGATCACCATATGATAGAGTAGAAGAGAGTGAAACAGTATCAGCCATGGCATCACTGTCTATGAGATATCATCCAGAAAATTCACCAGAAGGAGCAGGTGTGGTTGTAGGTCGACTCAAATCATCACGCCGACGCTCTTCAGAAAATATGAATGAAGAAGGACGTTCAAATCATGAAATTCGACGAAGCCGAAGTAACGATGAAGATAATGAAGAACCTATGGATCAAGACGATGGGAAATGAAAAAAAAAAACAATTTTTTTTTTCAATTTTGAATTTCTAGACATTTTTTCGGTACATCTCATTTGTGAAGTCACAAAAGTTGAGATCCTTTGGAAATATCACAACTTTTTTTTTAGACCAAATCTTACAATTATTGATAGTCAGATGCTAAAAATTTTTTCATTGTTTCTTACAAATTTGAAACAATTGAGAAAGAGTTCTACTGTCGGATTTTATATCAATTGATTTTATATCAATTGATTTTACATCAATTGAATTTAACTAAAGAGTCAGTAATGTTTAATCTTGATAATTTTCTCTTTTGTTGCGGCTGGATCGCAAAATCTTTGTATTCGCATTAATATTACAAACTCTCATCCATGAAATATCTATTGTTTTCCAAAGAATAGAAATGGCAACAATCTCCAAAAAAAAAAAAATTATAAAAAAAAAATTCAAAAAGAGACAACAGGTTGTCCATTTATATCAATGTCACGAGCACGACGTTATGTAAATTGAATATATAACGAGATGGTCGCCATAAATATTCTAAAATGATCGAATCATTCTCATTCTTGTATTTTTGAAATTTACGCAGGGAGGTGAAAAGGGATCATCAAATTAATACAATATTAATCACTCTTACATAAAAAAAATACACTTTTTTGTAATTTCCATATCCTCGTTTCTGATTGGATGAGAGAAGTCCAGGTTTTCAATTGTGTGTTTCTTTTTTTAGTATTTTCCGGAAGGCAAGGGTTTTCGAATGAGTTACGCGATATAACATAACCTTAACTAACATTCCTTCTAAAACATAAATTACACGCACATTTTGAGTTTTTTTTTTTTTTTTTTTTTTTTTGAAATCATACAGAAATACAATGTATTCTTTTGCAAGTTGGAACTTTTCTTGCTGAAATTTATTTAATTTCTGTATAAATTATTGTGAATGTGAGGGCAAAATGTACCTAAACATTTCGAGATTGAACGTTCAAAAACAAAAAAAAAAAACTGATAATTACTACTACATGTAGCCTAGCCAGTCGTACTAATTGTTATGTAAGGTAGTGTGAGATGTTAGATGTTTAATTTATTAATTGACGTTAATCACTCAATTTACAAATAGGTGTTTTGAATTCTTTTTAAAAAGTGTTTTTTTTTTGCCATTTATAAGAATTTAATCATTGTCTTTCGTTGTCCGTTTTTAGTATATTATTATAAACTTTAGTTTAATAATTATTTACTCCAAGTATTTTTTATTACATATCTTTTGTGGTCTATAGAATTTTTTTTTCTTTGCTAAATTTCATTAGCTTTGTCTGAAAAAATCTATATTTAGTAAGTTATGTTAAAATTTGTATGTACGAGAATTTACAAGGTCAAAAATAACACAGGCTATAAAAATAAGTGAGTAATAATTTTAAGTGAAAGTTATTATTTTTGGGATGTGAAATGATTCTTATGAGCGTCTAGTCATAAAATCTTATTAGTTTATTTTGTTATTTAATATTACTTATAATAATCAAATTGTACAATTTTATTGATTTCTTTCTTTCTTTTGGGACTGTATTTGAGTCATTTTTTGTTTGGTACAAAGAATGGTGAGAAATCAATCACGAATCAATCAACACATGAATCCTGGTGTTAATTACTAAATAATAATTTATGGAAAACATTGTGCTTAATTTATATAATACACACGTCTTCTTCGTTGTCAGAATTGTCAATTTTGTGAATCAATTATTACAACAATTTACACATTATTAATTGTTGAATAATTCGTAGTTTAGTTTTCATGTGATTGACGAAATAAACGGAAATTGAAATCCGAGCTTTAACTTTGTGGTCAATTCTCACTAATCACTTTATAAGTTGTACTGAGTCTTTCAATTTTGATGAACCGGTAAAAATACAAATTGAACCAATCAAATTTGAATTTTTAAATTGAACCAATCAAATTTGAAGTTTTTAATTGAACCAATCAAATTTGAAATTTTTTAATTTTACTTCAATCTCATTGGTTGAGTTTGAATTTTTGAATTTTTGAATTTTGTTGACAATAGTTGAAAGACCCGGTCTTGGGAATTTTTGAAGCCATTATTATTCATTCAATCGAATTTGCGAAATTGTGCAAAGATAAATTCAATTATTGTTTTTGTTTTTGTATTAGGCTTGAATTTTTGCGTGTGGTTTATAGATTTTTTTTTTTGTGTGTGTGTGTGTGTGTGCGTGTACGAGGAGAGTGAAAGTGACGGAAGTGCGTATTCTGCGAAAGGAGGCAAGGCGAGGAAGAAAGAACGAGATTTGAAAAGGACAATGGAATTTTTGGTTAATTTTGAAGACCGAAAATTCAGGTTTCAGGAAATTTGTGAAATTGTCAAAAATTGTAATTTCCAATTCAGACACCATCACGCCCGGCCGGTTGTTATTATTGTAAATCTCAAATCTACAGCCAGTCAGTCCCAGTCGTAACCTTTGAACCTCAGTAAAGTCAGGTAATGTCCCAATTAATCTGAATATTTAATCTAGGCATACTAACAAGCATAACTTAAGCACTACTTAGAGCCTTAGATGCCCGGCCACCGTCGTCGCTGTTTGTTTCTTGATTATTATTTAGNCAATCAAATTTGAAATTTTTTAATTTTACTTCAATCTCATTGGTTGAGTTTGAATTTTTGAATTTTTGAATTTTGTTGACAATAGTTGAAAGACCCGGTCTTGGGAATTTTTGAAGCCATTATTATTCATTCAATCGAATTTGCGAAATTGTGCAAAGATAAATTCAATTATTGTTTTTGTTTTTGTATTAGGCTTGAATTTTTGCGTGTGGTTTATAGATTTTTTTTTTTGTGTGTGTGTGTGTGTGTGCGTGTACGAGGAGAGTGAAAGTGACGGAAGTGCGTATTCTGCGAAAGGAGGCANCTCGAAAAAGTTTTTCTGAGATAAAATTTTACTGGATAATTTTTGTCAATTGCTCAAGGATACTAGGCTTTAGACTTGAATTTTTGCGTGTGGTTTATAGATTTTTTTTTGTGTGTGTGTGTGTGTGTGTGCGTGTACGAGGAGAGTGAAAGTGACGGAAGTGCGTATTCTGCGAAAGGAGGCAAGGCGAGGAAGAAAGAACGAGATTTGAAAAGGACAATGGAATTTTTGGTTAATTTTGAAGACCGAAAATTCAGGTTTCAGGAAATTTGTGAAATTGTCAAAAATTGTAATTTCCAATTCAGACACCATCACGCCCGGCCGGTTGTTATTATTGTAAATCTCAAATCTACAGCCAGTCAGTCCCAGTCGTAACCTTTGAACCTTAGTAAAGTCAGGTAATGTCCCAATTAATCTGAATATTTAATCTAGGCATACTAACAAGCGTAACTTAAGCACTACTTAGAGCCTTAGATGCCCGGCCACCGTCGTCGCTGTTTGTTTCTTGATTATTATTTAGAATCTGATTGAAATTATAAATTTCCTTTTTATAACTTATGCTGCTTGCGATTAATAACCAATTGTTCTATTTTTGGTTTTTCAGAGTAAATCGTCACCTGATGATCACTTGCTAAATGCAAACAAAAAAGAAAGATAGAAGCTAAAATTTTACATCTGGTGGTTTAATTTTCTGCTATTTCACATGTCATGTCCTACCCAAACTCAGAATAGTTATATTCATTCACTCTCATTCTTCTTGGATACGCTTCTGCACCTGGTCACTTTTATTATCTACCTACGTAATCCAAAATTCTCCGGTTGAATTGATTTAATAATCAATATGTGTACAAGGTGGAGGACGTAAGTTATCACCAATCTTTACAATTTATTTATCCTTTGTTATATACTTTATGTTTTCAAATTAATTTTTCACATTGGTCGCTATTCATAGGCTGGTATAGGTTACTGTTTAGTTAATTTACGTTGTTAAGTAGCGGTAGCGGTGTAATATTTAGAAATAATTATCATTGAATAATTAATGTCATTGCCCTTCAGATGATCGGTGGTTGCAAAAAATCTGAAAGTTAATATCCGAAAGCACAGTGTAGTATTTTTCTGTGACAATGGTATCTTTGGAAGGACTAGGAGGATGCTGTGTCTGTAGTGACGAGAGAGGCTGGGATGAGAATCCCCTGGTAAGTCTGGTCTATAAGTTTAACAGTTAAAGTGGATTCCGGTTATACAAAACCCTAGTATTAGTATTAGATATAACAAACTACTGTCCATTGTAAACATAATTCTCTTTCACAATTGAAAAGTTACATGTTGGTTCACATGTTAATCGTTCTAGTTTTAGTAAACTTTGGATTTTCATATAGAATTGATCAATTAACTCCAGTTTGTATAACCAGGATCTACTGTATCATGGCATTTTAATTTAACTTTTATTCCTGCAGGTTTATTGTGATGGANAAGTTTAACAGTTAAAGTGGATTCCGGTTATACAAAACCCTAGTATTAGTATTAGATATAACAAACTACTGTCCTTTGTAAACATAATTCTCTTTCACAATTGAAAAGTTACATGTTGGTTCACATGTTAATCGTTTTAGTTTTAGTAAACTTTGGATTTTCATATAGAATTGATCAATTAACTCTATTTTGTATAACCAGGATCTACTGTATCATGGCATTTTAATTTAACTTTTATTCCTGCAGGTTTATTGTGATGGANTTTTGTATAACCAGGATCTACTGTATCATGGCATTTTAATTTAACTTTTATTCCTGCAGGTTTATTGTGATGGACATTCATGCAATGTAGCTGTACACCAGGGTAAGTTTTGGAATGAATGCGATTGTACTTAGGTACGACGAGTGACGCAAATACGATGAGTGACGTAAATTAGCACACCTGCTATAACGGCACCAGCCAAATACCACAACTCCCCTAAGCATGAAGCCACGAATTCTCCATCCCGAAAATCAGTGTACATCATTCTTTCATTTTCTAGCTTGCTATGGAATTGTGACTGTTCCATCAGGACCTTGGTTTTGTCGGAAATNGTACCAGCCAAATACCACAACTCCCCTAAGCATGAAGCCACGAATTCTCCATCCCGAAAATCAGTGTACGTGTTCTACATCATTCTTTCATTTTCTAGCTTGCTATGGAATTGTGACTGTTCCATCAGGACCTTGGTTTTGTCGGAAATGTGAGTCAACAGAACGGTCAGCAAGAGTGGTACGTGCTCAATAGTTGTAGAATTTCGTTAGGAAAGATATAGTATCCATGTTCATTACAAAATCAACATGACGATTCATGAATTTCAGCGGTGTGAACTCTGTCCAAGTCGGGATGGCGCTTTCAAGAAGACAGACAATAACAGCTGGGCTCATGTTGGTAAGTAAAATCTCCAAAAGAAAATCATAACTTGTATAATGTATACAAGCTATTAGTTTCTGTTGAATAGTACGAAGATTACTGGTATTTATTTCCTGTTTAAATCTTTAGTCTGTGCTCTGTACATTCCGGAAGTCCGTTTTCAAAACGTGACGACAATGGAACCGATCCTGATTTCCCTCATTCCTCAGGAACGGTACAACAAGACATGTTACATCTGCGAGGAAAGAGGGGATAAGAAAGAATCCAAGGCCTCAATGGGTGCCTGCATGCAGTGTAACAAACCAGGCTGTAAGCAGCATTTCCATGTCACTTGTGCTCAGTTATTAGGATTACTCTGTGAGGAAGCAGGAAACATGATGGACAATGTCAAATATTGCGGCTACTGTCAATACCACTACAGCAAATTGGTAATCACTACTACCTAAAATAAAATTACCTTCATTAGTTCAAAAATTACCAAAATTCATTTCTGTCTTTATCATTTGTTAACTGAAAAAATGTCTTATTTTCTATAGAAAAAGACATCCAACATGAAGATCATCCCACCGTTCAAACCAACCCCAAATATCACAGAGTCTCCTACGTCTTCACCAGAGAAATTAACTCCTAAACCCAGCACACCAATTGCATCTCCTCCAACAATTCTTGGAGATGTTCAAGGTCAAACGTGCCAGAATATAGGAGAAAATACATTTAGTTCAGATACGTCCAGTCTCAAGCCTCTTCTCATTTCCAAGGGTTCTTCAAAGAAAATGAGTGGAAATGGAAAGGCAAGTTCCGTTAGCAGTAGCGGGAGCAATGGAAGCAACAATAGCAATAATACCAACACTAATCCATCTCCAATGCCAAGAATTCAAATCCAACCGTCAAATCTTTTCGGATCATGTGGCGGTGGGTTTAGTTCTACTGTTCTTAGTAGTACCAGTAGTTCGAATGGAAACGGAATCAATCAATCTGCAGAGAGGAAATTAAGTAGGAGCAAGTCAGGGTCTCCAGTAGCCGATGAGTCTGGAGTAATTAAATTATCTGAAAAGAATACCAATGGAAAGGGTTTGAAATCCATTGGTGGGAAATCAAATGATGAGGATTCAAATTCAAAAGCAGATGAGAGTCCCAAATCCGAACAACAACGTAACAAGAGTTTTGATGTAGGATCATCATCATTCATGACATCTACTTTTGGACTCAACAAAAGTAATATTAAGGAAATGGCTACTGTCTCTATGAAGGATCTTATTTCAACTACCGTAGACAAAAAATATGATCGATCTAGCAGCACATCTTCTCTCACTGGTGGAATTCCTGAACCTTCTTTCACCAATAGTAACAGCAATAGTACGAGTGGAACAAGGATATTGGATAAGCCACCTCCTGATATTAAACCACATGTGACGTTGACACCAATTCCAATGAAATCAGAGGAAAATAAAATGGATAGAACATCCAGGTCGAAGTCACCTGGAGGGTTTCCATCTGCTTTTGGCCAATCTGGGAAACTCCTTACAGGTGAACCTATGGACACTGATATGGCAACTTTAGAGAAGTCTACTGGTTCACCTGGGAAACGGATGCGGTAAGGCTACTCTCTGAAATTTTGGTCAACTGTTTCAATATACAAAATAATCGTTGTATTTTTTCCAAAAATTACTGAAAAAGAGACTCTCTTCGATTGTACAAAGTACAAATCCAAGAAAGATATGTACTTCAGTTCTCAAAGGGTTTTTTCCAGAATTGAATACCTTTTTATTTTGAATTTTCTTTAAATTCTTTTTTTTTTAATGCATTATTAGAACTAAAAAATTTAAAATTATTATTCAAAAAAATTTTTCAAAAATTTCACTTCTTTACCTGTCTCTCTTCAATGGAACTGTTCCTGATTGGATAACAAAAATTGCCATTGTCAGCTATAAATGTTGCTATATATAATTTTTGTGGTGCTATCTGGTTTAAAAACCTAGGTGAGCACTTGAATAATTCTGGATGTTGGATGGCTAATTTATGCAATAATTCAAAATGGGGCGTGTAACAATAATCAAAAATGGCGCTGGGCATTGATCACAACAACAAAGAGAATGATTTGCACAGGTCATGGACTGCTGTTGTAACTTTTGGGTTTTTTTTATTGCTTACGCTTGCTTTGTTGCTTCTGTTGTAATAAACGTTTACTAGGGTTTTCAACTTCATTGTTGTAACTGCTTCGTTCTGATTGGTCAGTTTTAAGCTTAACACTCTCATAACTACTTGTTACATACTATTAACATTGAAACTTTTAGAATATAATTACACCATACCATCGGGCATGAGTATATAAAGTCAAAGGCTCTGACCTTTTTCTTTCGTTGTCAGTGGTGCATTAAAATTGGTTTGTCAAGATCAAGAATTTATCCCGGATTCTTCCAGACTTGTAACATTCAAAGATCTTATGATGGATAGCAGCGCTTCAGGAAAAAATTTAGAGTGTTCTCATATAACAACAAGATCTAGCAGCGCTGGCGCTGCTTCAAGATTAAGAAGATTGTCTTCACTTCGGATTAAATTCAGTCGTGTTAAGAATATAGAGATTGAAGGAAATTACTACTTTGTTACATTTCCTTCGGATGAAGAAAACAATGAACCGTATGTTTTCTTTGGGCTTCTTTTCCATTGTTGCTCAGCTCTTATTGCTAAATTTCAATTTCAATGCGCTTCCACTAAGCTTTCTCTTTAGAAATATTGCTTCACTTTCATTTATTATTATTTTTTACTGATGCTTTCAACCTTCCTTTGACTTTTAAGTTTGTTTTACTTTTACGTAAAATTATTTCTTCATTTTGTTGAACCGTATTTTTATTTATTATTATTATTATTTTTNACAGAGATTGAAGGAAATTACTACTTTGTTACATTCCCTTCAGATGAAGAAAACAATGAACCGTATGTTTTCTTTGGGCTTCTTTTTTATTGTTGCTCAGCTCTTATTGCTAAATTTCAATTTCAATGCGCTTCCACTAAGCTTTCTCTTTAGAAATATTGCTTCATTTTCATTTATTATTATTTTTTACTGATGCTTTCAACCTTCCTTTGACTTTTAAGTTTGTTTTACTTTTACGTAAAATTATTTCTTCATTTTGTTGAACCGTATTTTTATTTATTATTATTATTATTTTTTTTTTGGTATTCGATTCTGTAATTTAAACTGTAAGAGGTCAAATGCGACCATTTCGTAATGTGCACTGGTGAATTGTGAATTGTGTTGTCTTGATTAAATAGTATGCCTATTCCAACATCACAAGACTATGATTCAGATACTGAGAGTGCAACAGAAGATTGGCCTGAGGATGAAGGTGGTTCGAGATCACAATCTAATTCTCAATCATTTGTACTTCATACGGAACATATAAGTCGTCGTGAGGGAACAGGAGGAATTTTTCCAAATCAAGGGAGAATGTTGACAACAGCTCAAGCTACAGAGATGTCAATGTGGGAAGCTTCAAAATCACCCAAAGTTGCTCTCGAACGAATCTCTGTCCCAACCAATAATAACAATATTGGTGGTCATGGAGAGGTGAAAGAACAACGGAGAGAGAGCTCACCGTTTCCCTATGGTTCTACAAGAATTTATCCCGTTGACATAAATAATTCAAGGAAGCGTGGACCAGGGCGTCCTGCTTCCAAAAGTTTTGTTAGGTGAGTCTTATGTTGTCTCAATTACTTGTAACCTGCATCCTAATCGCTTCCACTTTGCTTTGCACTTTGGTTGATTTTCCACCAAAAATTACATCCAACATCCAGAATTAATCGTATCAAAAAGAAGAAAAAAAAATAGAGACAGGAAGTTCTAACTTCTTTATCATAAAAGATTGAATTTTAAATCAAACAATGAAACAATCTGAAAGTATTGTCTCGAATTCTTGTACATTGGGGAGATAAGATAGAGTTTATCATCATGAAGTCTACCGAAACCAAACGAAGCAACAACCCATTGACCTAAGACTAAGAATTAAAAAAAAAAACTTTTATAAAAGTGAAGTACAACCAAGGTCCAAGCACGGTAGGACTTCTTGTATGGAGTCAGAATTAATTTTAGTCGCTCTTTGTTTTTGTGCCAATTTCTGTCTCATTGGGAAAATATTTGGGTTATTATTGGACTAGGAATACTGCGGGAATTGGTGTTTATTTATTTATTTATTTATTTATTTTCTAGTAGTTGATACTTGTTTATTTTTAGTGGAACGAGTCGTGAGGAAGATAATCGTGGAAAAGGTCCTGGAGGAAAGCGGGGACGACGTGGTAGTTTCACAAATACTGCTCCGTTTAATCGACGTGAATCAACAGCCAATGGAAATGGAGGACTGATTTTAGATGATAATGTTGGAGATATTAGTAAATTAGATGAGATTGATGGTGTAAATGGACTAAGTGGAGGAAGTCGTGGAGGACGACATGCAGGACTATCACGTAAAGGATCAGCTCCAGTACCAATTACTACACCGATTTCATTAGTTCAGAATACACCTAGCCCTGTGGTGAGACCAAAGCCAAATTATGAAGATACACCTACACCTACACTATCTCAAATTAAAGCACAGATGGCAGCAGCAGCAGCAGCTTCATCTACAGCTTCAACACCCGAAAAAAGTTCATCCTTAGCTCCACATATGTTTGGTAATGCACTAAATCCAGCTTCATCAATGGCACAACGTATGGTTGACTCATTAAGTAAAGAAATGGAAACAATTGCAGCTGCTGGAAGTGGTCCTCTTGATACGACTGTGGTTCCCATTGCACCAATTGTAGGAATATCATTTCCAGGAAAATCTTCCAATAACTCATCATCATCCACATCATCATTTGGACTGAGTGTACCAAAAGGAAATGGTTCTACTAATAATGTATCTATACCAAAAGTTCAACCACAAACATTGGAAGAATTATTAGAACGACAATGGGAACAAGGGAGTCAATTTCTTATGGAACAAGCACAACATTTGGATATTTCTCAATTACTTTCTTGTCTCAATCAATTAAAACAAGATAATAAGGCTTTAGAAGATCATGTCCAGTCTCTCTGTCAAAGAAAGGAACAATTAACAGCAATTAATGCGCGTCTATCAATTCCTTTAGGAAGTACAAATAGTCTTGGACTTGGTCTCACATTTGGAAATAATTCTGTTGGAAGACAGGAGACATCAACAATTCAACAACAAGTAAGCAAACCTCCAATTCCACCACCACCACCACCAATTCCACATCAACAACTTCATCAGCATATTCAACAGGAAGTACAAGCACATCAAGGTAGACAACAACACCCTTCTCATAAATTCCCAGGCTTTGAGCCAGGTATTATAATTTTTATTTTGTTTTGTTCATAATTTTTTTTCAAAAAAAAAAAGTAGTTTTTCTCTTGCTATCTTGTACTTTTCTAATTTTTGTTAGTTTTGATTTTTTCGTCAACAAAATCTGTAATATTAATATTACATTGCTAATTNAAAAAAAAATAGTTTTTCTCTTGCTATCTTGTACTTTTCTAATTTTTGTTAGTTTTGATTTTTTCGTCAACAAAATCTGTAATATTAATATTACATTGCTAATTTTAGGCAGAGATGATGAGCTCTAAGTTGCATACTGCTATAAGTCTATACATACCCTTCTTTTTTCTTTTCACTTTTCTTTATTCATTATCTATCATACAGCAGTATGTAAAATCTTCCTAAATGTCTTCCTTCGAATGAAGAAAATTATAAAATTTTGAAATTTTTTTTTTTTTTTTTTTTAATTGGTTTGGAATTTTGGGAATATTTTATATTTTATTTACAAAAAAACTAAAAGGAGATCCCTTGATTTGATCCCTGTGTAAGTGTATTTTGTAATTGATTTATAACTATGGTTACTTTATTTTATTGTTATATAGGTGGACATGGCTATCCACAACAACAACAACATCACAGAGGATCTGGATCTTCATCTGGAACCGCATCATCTAGTCAGATGTACGGTTTTGTTGGACAGGGTCAAGGTGGTGTAGGGACTTCACATCCATCGTCACATAACTCAGGAAATCCTCACCATCCCCACCAATCAAGAGATAGTCGCTAATTGGTCACTTATTATAAAAAGGTAAGGTTGATAAGGGAAACGTATCTCTTTTGATTATCTCTTACAATTAACCAAGTAGTGTAAAAATCCTAAACTCGTCTCACATGTGAGACACGCCTAGTTTTAATAGCTTAATGAAGATTATTTTCCCTTATTATTATTATATTCATCATTGTCATTAGGAAACCTTGAGGGTTTTGTATAAAGGTCTCATCTCAATTCCTAACCACTCCTGGTGTACTAAATTCATAAACTTTCTCCTATTTAAGTGAATTTTAACTCTGATGAGGGTGAATTCTATATTACGAAGATAAGGGATGAGA
This sequence comes from Holacanthella duospinosa, assembly GCA_002738285.1. NCBI lineage: Eukaryota > Metazoa > Arthropoda > Collembola > Poduromorpha > Neanuridae > Holacanthella > Holacanthella duospinosa. Next base: position 298,942 of record NIPM01000009.1, on the reverse strand, counting down.
AAAAAAGTAAGAAGAAAAAGATTTCATCTTCTTTTGTCTTCTTTTTAGTTAAATTCAATTCTAAAATTTGAATCAAAGGGATGAGTAGTGGTGATATTCTTTTTTAATATTCATTTTCATGAGAATTTAATGATAGTCTTTTAACATGGTGTAAAAGTTTTTTTTTTTTTTTTTTTGGGCTTGACGATGATAGAGGAAACTATTTTTTGAGTTGAATCAATCTCGAATCAACTTAAGATGTTTTTAATCTCACTCGTTTCTTTTTGGTAAATTTTGAAAAAAAAAATAAGAGTCATGGGTGTACTTATGACACTATAAGGCTAAAAGGTAAAAAAAAAAAAAAAAAAGTTTAGATTAGAAGAAGCTTAAAATTAAAAATTTGAGGATAATTTCTTTCATTTTAATAATAATATTTTGAGATATTGTTAAACTGTTACGTATGATGATGAATCGGTTGAATTTTGTGTATATAATAGGAAGTCTTTGAGAGAGGGTTTGTATTGTCATAGTCTGTGAGTCTTATTGTCATCATCGTTGTTGTCCCTGTGTGAAAGTAAGAAAATGGAAGTGATGTATTAAAATTTCCACAACAGGTGTGTCTCGTTAGGATAAAAATGAGATTTTGATTAGTATGTTGATGATTATGGTTTTGTTATAGGTGTAGAGACATTATAAGAAAAGTGTTAATTTCACTTTTAAGTTTTATTTATATGAAATAAGGGAAATGTGAGGTTATATCTTTGCTATATTGAAATTATAATTTCATAAGAAAGGATTAAAAAATAATTAAGAATTTAAAAGATTGTTATTATGTGTTGTTTCAAACCCTGCTGCTTATCTGATTAATTTTTAATTTTAACATTATTTTTTAGATTTTGAGTTTAAGTTTCCTATTAATATTTTATAACAACGTAAATTAGAGTGATTTTGTATGTTGTTGTTGTTTTAGGGAATTTCAGGTTCTGCAGGGCGGAAATAGTAAAATTATTGATATTTTATTTCTTATTCTAGAAAATCATTTGCTAAATCTNTGAGTTTAAGTTTCCTATTAATATTTTATAACAACGTAAATTAGAGTGATTTTGTATGTTGTTGTTGTTTTAGGGAATTACAGGTTCTGCAGGGCGGAAATAGTAAAATTATTGATATTTTATTTCTTATTCTAGAAAATCATTTGCTAAATCTGAAATGGAGCAAAATGGAATTAAGAAGACAAGGACTCAACAATATATATATAAAAAAAATGTNCTGAAATGGAGCAAAATGGAATTAAGAAGACAAGGACTCAACAATATATATATAAAAAAAATGTTCATTTCTAGTTTTTTTTTTTGAACGAGTTATTTAGTAATTGAAGGAGAATGATTTTGATTCTTTCTTAGGTTGGATAATAATTTCCTTAGATGAATTTTTTTACACTTATAAAAAATAAGTCACAATCAGGGTTTGATGTATCATTGCTTAAAATGAGTCTTGGTTAATAGTTAGTAAATGATAGGTGGTGAAGTTGTGGTTAACTTCTCAGAAGAAAGTGTTCATAGTAAGAATGATAAGAATCAAGGGATTATGTTTTTTTTTTTTTTTTTTTTTTTTTTTTTTTGTAAATTAAGGGTTTTATTTGGTGTGTTTAATGTTCCAATTAGTTAAGATAATTTAACAGTAATATAATTAGTACGATTCTCTTCATTCTTACTTGAAATTTTTTTTTTTTGTAATAATGAAATGAAAGTTTAATAGTAGACCTATTCATGTCATTTTTATTAGTGACAGGGAGGGGTAAGGAATGATTTATTTAGGCTTTTTTTTTAGCTTAAAAATACTATTCTATTGTTTCCTAATGCTTTGTGTTCATAATTTATTTGATTCTAAATGATCCTACTATAACGAAGAGTACGAATTTTTGTAAATTATTCCATATTTTACTAATTTTTTATTATTATTATGGATTTGAGGTTATTACAACAAAAAGTGAAACTAAAGTTGGGTAATTTTAGGTAATAATTATTATGATGTTCATACACATACACCCAAGCCCTGATGACGGTTTATCATTAAGAACAAGAACTCTTTAGGTTTAATAACTCACTATTATTATTATTGTTTTTATTGTTACTAACTATAAGTTGGAATGGGATTTTCCTAATACTGATGTGTCTTTTGGTGGAAATTTTTTGAAACTTTTTGATAATGAAGATGGTCCTATTATGTCTATTCTATTCTATTATATAATTTTGATTTTTGATAGAAAAATTAATTTAAAGTGGTGTTATTCTCTTTGGAAAAAAAAAAGATGTTAGGAAGTCGAAATTTAATTTGTGTAGGTTCTTGGTTGTGATGTTGTTGTTTTTTTTGGTTATTATTATATTGTCAAATTTTTTTTATTTGAATTTTTTTTTTTTTTTTTTTTGTTTGTTATTTTGAATTTTAGTGATGGGATTAATAGCTAAAATACTATTCTGAGGGTGTCATTTAATTGAATTATGCAATGTTAAATTATTTGGGGATTGTTCATTTGTTTTTGATTTTTTTTTTGTTTGTTTTTGTCAGAATATTCTAGAAGCCTTAAATTATTGGAAAAGCCAATAGCTAGACTTGTAACTAAAGATTTGTCTAATTTTCTATTGATAACATCATCATTTGTATGAATTGTACAAATTAAATTGAATTTCTGAATTACTAATTTCTAATTTCTAAAGGAGAGGGTTAAAAGAAGTTCAAATTCGGATTTTGATTTTTTGATTTTCAAAAATTGATTTTGAGAATTTTTTTTTTTTGCGAATAGAAACACATTACAAAGTGCATACACGACAGAGGAACTTAAGTGTTTTGTGTCAACTTTCCACAGTTAATTTTCATATTTCCGTTTAACTTTGTAGTGTTTCAAAATAATTTTCATGAAATTTGAAATTTTGATTTTTGTTCCGTTGTTGCACTAAAGTCAATTGGAAATTACGAATTGCAAAAACAAAAAAAAAATTTTTTTTTTTCAGGAAGCATTACATCATAAATGTAAGTGGTGAAATTCGGCGTCCTCTTCTCATAAAATGACAACAGATGCCTTAATTTCTCATTTTGAAGTCACCGACTTCAACTTGTGTGTAGCATGTGCTAAAGTTTGGTTTACTAACATTTTACGAACGCACGAATCTGTGACTAATTGAACTGTCCTACTTCTCATTTCCAAAAAAATTTTATGATTTTATTTCAACATCAATAGAAAATTGTACAAAGTTAGGCCGTGTTTTAAATAATAATTATAAGCTGAATTTAACTTTAAAAAAAAAGAGTTAAGAATAATTATTATTGAACTGAATTGAGTAAGAGATTATTTGAACAAGTGGAATTATCATAAGAGCAGAAAGTGCAGAAATTCTTAGCAAATTGACCATTAGCGCGCAATATGGTGAATTAGGGAATTTTTTTTTTAGGGAATTTTTTTTTTATGTAATTTTTTTTTTAGCAACTGTACAAGTCTCCAGAATGACAGAGGCAGAATACTTCCTTCCGACAGTAAAATCTAGGGTATGCCAAATTTTGGCAAAGTTTCTGACATGACCCACGGTCATAACCTCCACTACAATTTAGAATCAAAATTATTTATCTTCACATCTACTAAACTAAATTTGATTTGTATTTTACCAAGGTAGATCCAATTCTCGATAATTGGGTGGCTGTTTAGTGCATTCTTGTTTTCCTCTGATTGGTTGACGTGTCGCTGGACGTCTTGTAGTTGGGGTAGTACTAGAACCTGTCACTCCTGTCAATGATGGTGGTGACCTCTGTGCCTCCTGTGATATCAAAATTTGACAAAAAAATTAATTTTTAATTGACAAATTTTCGAATCAAGGTGTACATACCACAAGTGGATTACTTTGGATAAGAATAAGAATAACTCCAACAATGGCAACATTCGTGAATGAAATTATCTTCATTTTAGTTTAATTGTTGCTAACTCGTGCCTAATATCAAAATGACTTTGTACGACGCGCATCTCTTTTTATACCATAAAAATTGCAAAATTTTTCCAACTTAAATAATCTTTTTGCATCCTGGATTGTGTAATGAATCAAGACGAAACTTATTAGTTAATAACCATAATTGGTAAATTTCTTCAAAGTCAATAATAATATTTAAATGGTAGACAGAAATTTGGAATTTCAATTTAATAGCGTAAGATTTGCTTTTTTTTTTTTTTTTGTATGCCAAATTTTACAAGACGAGTTTATTTCCAAATGAAGCCTTGATAACTTGATAGTTTTTTTTTCAATGTTCACCTGTCTAGTAGTATAGTAGANGTTTATTTCCAAATGAAGCCTTGATAACTTGATAGTTTTTTTTTCAATGTTCACCTGTCTAGTAGTATAGTAGAGTTTTGGCAAATTATATCCTATTTTGGAACGGGACATGGAATAAATTGGCAGTGTAAAATAGAAAAAATTTTTTTTTTTTTTGCATATGTCATCCATATGTAATTGAATCCTTTCAAAATTAGCAAAGTACTCTTGTGAGCNGTTTATTTCCAAATGAAGCCTTGATAACTTGATAGTTTTTTTTTCAATGTTCACCTGTCTAGTAGTATAGTAGAATTTTGGCAAATTATATCCTATTTTGGAACGGGACATGGAATAAATTGGCAGTGTAAAATAGAAAATTTTTTTTTTTTTTTGCATATGTCATCCATATGTAATTGAATCCTTTCAAAATTAGCAAAGTACTCTTGTGAGCGGCTAGTTTCTCAGTTGGAGTTAGAATGGCGGTAGGGGTTTCTATTGTTAAAGAACGTTTTAGTTGTAAGTAAAAATCATATGAAAAGAAGAGCAACGGAGCATGAATGTAAATCATTACAAAATTATTGAAGAAGACTCGATGCAATTTTTGCAAATTTTGATCTTTATTTTTTTTTTCTTACTTCCTACTGTCTATTGTTACCTCACTAAAAAAAAGAGACAATAATAATAATTGTATTTTTGGAGTCCTTACGTACCACTAGTACCACAAGTAGGATAATTTTCTCCTTCAGAAGCGAAAATTCCCTAATTCACCTTCCTTATCTCCCCCCATGACTCAATATTAAGGATCTACTGTTGATGTTTTAAGATTTTTTTGCAAAAACCAAAATTTCCCTTGCTAATTTAATATTAAACCCCCCCTTCCTCTGCCCTTGTGCGAAAATTCTGCGTAACCTGAAGTAGTAGTCTGCTCCTCTTCTAAAGATTCACCACCTGATTATTATTATTAGGTATAACAAGGGAAAAGTATGTAGGGTGGTTTTTTTATTGGTCAGTTCCATTATCTCCTAGGAAGGACCCAAATTGCCAAAAATTAGCAAACGAATTGAATCCATGGAGTAACAACAGTAGTGACACACGAGACAGTAAAGGATAAACGCCACTTAAAATTATCGTTTCTTAACATCTAATGATTGTTTCTACTTTGTAGTCTGTCAGGTAGACATCATCAGGAGGTAGATTTGTAATTTTTTATATTTTGGTTCGTCTTATTCTTATCACATTGCAACTCTGCTGCTAAAATTAGTATTATTTTGGCACTTCGTATTCTCTGCCGGTGAGTCCAAGATTCGTGTGTTAGTTCATGTAAGTTGGTTACGAAAATACGAAAGTTTAGCAAAAATACAAAACCAAGATCACAACTTTTCCACGATTATTGAACTGTGGTGTGTTTTGTGTGAAATAGATAATAATGACGTAGTTTTTCACTTGCACTGTGTAATTAAAAAAAATTTTAAGTCAAAATTATTGCTGATTTAGTAACCTCCGTCTGTGGTACTGGTGGTATACTGTGAGTATTTTAAAAATTTAATTTATGCCCAAAATTTTTTAAATTTTTAAAATTTTAAATATTCAAATTTTTTAACCAATCAGGTTCGAGTATTCAAATTTTTAGTTTATTGGACTCTGATTGGCTAATAAAAAATTTGAATTTTTGAATTTAAAAAAATTTCCGCCATATTGATAAAAGAAGATTTTATAAAATTGGTTTAAATTTTTACAAAATATTGGGCCGAATGCCTAATAAATCAAAAATGAAAGGAGTGTATCATCATGGATCGGTGACATCGAGGTCAGAGCGAATACATCACACCAATAGTAGTGTCAGACAACAACAGACGAAATCTCGTGAAGCTGTAGTTCGGATGTCCGCTCTAACAGCTCCACCACCAAATCCACTTCAAGAAGCTGTTTTTCGGGGTTGCATCGAATGTATTCGAGTTCTTGTTGAGACACCTCCTTACTACCGGTAACTAACCATTTTTTTTTACAACTCAATTACCTCAATTTTATGTTTTCTTGTTTGTAATTTGAAATTTTTAAGATTCATTTTCTTTTTAATCTCAAATTTCCAATGTTTAATTGAATTTGAATTGGATCAAGTTTTTGAGTAAAAAATTTTCCATTTCATATGTTATTAAAATATATTATTATTATTATTACTCCCCTTTCTCCTAAACTAAATAACTGTTAAATTTTTGTTTATTGCCAAAAGTTACGCTACTTGATCCAAGAAAATTATAAACAAATAAGGAATTGTTCTTCACTCCGCTATGTCGAGACTGTAAAATTCCGTTAGATCTTATAGTTTAATTCAATTTACCACAATTACCTGAGCATTAAATGCACCAACAATCATGATGATGGTAACAGTTTATGGTAAGATTCGTAAAAAAAAAAATCATTTGTCATCTTTCCTTATTTATTATACGTTAGAAAGTTGATTTAATCAGTCTCGCATCTCAAAACTGAAAATTGCAATAATTTACAAGATTTACAATTAGGATTAGTGCATTGCATGAGAGGACTAAAATTATTGAAAAATAAAAAAAAGTTGACACGATAAGTGTCAACTGTTTACAGTCAACTTTACACGAATGTTTTCATTTCAAATTTTGTACTTTTTTGTGTATGTACACAAAATGTAAGCTGTGGAAGTACAACCTAAATTTGTTTTTTATAAAATGATACACGTTGTACTTTTGGCACATAATCATAAGATCTAAGTAGCACTATCTGAATTTGCCAAAAAATGATATAGGGTTTCGGATGTTAAAAAAAATTTTTTCATTTCCAACAATCCGGAAAGGTACTTAACCTTTCGTTTTGGTATTTAATGGGTCAATTGACCGCTAAAACTTTTCAAACGTATCCAAATAGGAAAATATACGGAATGAATGATTTCTTATTGCAAATTAGAATCAGTTACTTTTACCTCCTAAACCATTCAATTTTAATGTATTGTTTTATGTATTTGGTGCAATGAACTCTTAATCATCTTATTAACGAGAGTTTTCAAAGTGTAATTAAGTTATATGATCTTTAGGTAGTAGTAGGTGTTTGTGGTTACTGATTTGGAAAATTTACAAAAAAATTTTTTGTTCCATTTTTTTATTTTTCACTTCTCATCATTACTCAATGTGGTTTTTCTGCTCGAATTTTCAGTACGAATTTCGCACTCTCAACTTTTAGCACTATTGAAATATACATAACAGAGTGTGTAAAGTTAGATGATTGATTACTTACATCAATTTTCAATTATTCCCAATGTCACACTCTTACAGTGATTGACCTTTTCTCTCACTTTCTTTTCTTATAACACAGGTGTAGTCATTAAATATTGAATGTACTAAAGCGTGTCGAACTTGTACCACTTCTCTGGAATTTCCACAAGAAGTGGTCTCTATTTTAATTTATTTTTTATTTTTTTTTTGCAAAATTTCGTGTCACAAGGATTGATAATTTTTCACACATTCGGAAATTCAGGCTAAACTTTTCTCTTTCTGTTTCTTTTTTGTTCAAATGTTACTAATTTTAGTGCGAGGTTATCTTTGGCTAGACATGCATCTACAATTAGTGGTATCTTTTAGGCCATTGTTGGATCTTCATTGTTCCCATTGTCAAACTCCAACCATCTGTGTCACTACACTGGTCATCTAGTAGTATAAATTTTACTGGAAGTTGGCGAATAATGTGACAAAGATACAAAACCATTAAAGAGAATTGAATAGTCAAATGTTCATTGTCATAATTCCATCATAATTCCATCATACACTACCTTTTACAATAATAATTTTTGATTTATTTTGATAACTACTAGACTAGAATGACCTAAAGAGAAGTAATCGAAAAAATAATTAAAAATACTAGAATGACCTAAAGAGAAGTAATCGAAAAAATAATTAAAATCATGTTTGAAACCAAATACATCAATATAAATATTAAAATTTGGCAAATGAGGTTAGATTTGGACAAATATTTAATTGGCAGAATTTTTTGTAATTATTGGCAAATTTTGAAATATTTCATTTCTCAGGAGCATACTTATTGAAAAGCCTAGTGAAACGGAGTGCTAATTAAAAAAACAAATTAATCAGTATTTGTGTTCTTCCTTGAGTGAATAGCTGTATACCGGAGACGAATGATGGCCTAACCAGGTCAAGTGTGACCAAATCATACTTAGGTATGTAACAAACCCAACAAAAATGGCAAGTAAAATAAAGCATAAGAATTGATTCATGTAAGGTCAAAGAAATTCTAATTGACTCACTGTGGTCACTATTACTGATGAAAGTATTCCATAATGTTAAGTAATTTAGTACCCAAGATTCAAATTTTCGTTATTGCAAAATCTTATTTTAAGTTACCGTTTTATAAACTCAAGATTATATTTTTTGCAAAATGTTTGCAAAATTTTTTACCTCTCTGAGGCTGGCCAGTAGTAATCTTATCATTTTCTTCACTTTCTTAGTCTTAGTCTTAGTCTTAGGATTATTCACTTTCCCTTGCTACCGTTCACCTGTCACCCAGGTCACACCTTGCTTCACCTGCACTCGACCAATTACTGTTCAACTCATAATTACTTTTTTTTAAATAATCACCAACTTTTTCTCAATGATATTCATAGAATTTGGATTGACAGGGAAGAGAGTCAATAGATAATTAACCCACTACTATCCGTCTGCTTTTGCTTTTTTTTTTTGGCAACTTTTAAGAAAATTCTAAATCAAAGTGTTTTGCTTTGATTCACATGAGCTCCTAGGTGTGAGAAAAATGAAAATTTAGATATAAGGTTTAGACAATGATCTCAAAGTATTCAGTTCTGTAAGGGTCATTTTTAGCTTCCTCTGTTGATTGATAGGTCAAATAACAAATTAATGACCAATTGACTTAGTTTAAGTTGGAGTTATCTTTCAATCATGTTTAATCCACATTGTTACAAGAAGTACCTTAATATTTTATCAACCTAGTTGGCAAAATTTCAGCAAGTAAACATTATTAGGAAAGTAGCTTATATGGTTTAGATGATTAGGGATGGAAATTAGATTCGCTGGACTACCTCTTGAGACTTGAAAATCCAAACAAAAAAAAAATTTAATTACGTGAAACGATGTAAGAAAAAAAATGAAAGTGAGAATTTTAGTTTGAGATTTTCTACAACTGCTCGTCAGTTCAATTGACAAGAACGGGAACAACAATTTTGTGAACTGACCACTTGGTTTGGGTCAGTCGGGAAAGTCGAGGGATTGGATACAGACGTTTGTTTTTTTCTTTACATTTTGGGGAGTTTTTACTAATCGTTACTTCTGATTGGTATAATTGGATTACTCTATAGTGTTGATGCACCTTGTGGACCTGATGGACTGAGACTAACACACATCGCTGCTGCTGAAGGTCATCTCCATGTCCTTCGATATTTAGCGAGTGTTGGAGCATCTTTAGAAAAATGTGATGCTTCGGGAAGAAGTGGACTTCATCATGCAGTGATTAGTGGACAATTGAGAGCAGTTCGATGGTTGCTACGACACGGTGCACAGATTACACTTGATAGGTGGGGTAGGTCACCGGTACAAGTAGCCACGGATCTCGGTCACACAGAGGTGAGTGTATTTAAAAAAATCACTCTCTAATATTCTCAAGTTTATTGTATTTTTTTTTCATTTTTCATTTGTCTCCAAACAGATTGTGACAGTCCTAGTAAATCATTCATCATGTGGGATATNCAGATTACACTTGATAGGTGGGGTAGGTCACCGGTACAAGTAGCCACGGATCTCGGTCACACAGAGGTGAGTGTGTTTAAAAAAATCACTTTCTAATATTCTCAAGTTTATTGTATTTTTTTTTTCATTTTTCATTTGTCTCCAAACAGATTGTGACAGTCCTAGTAAATCATTCATCATGTGGGATATCGAATCTTCAACCGTTATCATCCCCATTGTTCCAGTCACCTAATAATCAAAACTACAATAGAAGTATTACAAGCAATCCCAACAATAGTCCTAATTCATCTTCAACTACGACTACAATCATTCTTAGCAACAATAACACCAGTGGCCATCACCACAAGGTCAAATCCCATCAGAGACATATTCGAATTGACGAGAGTGGGATTGAGAAAGTATTACAGAGTCATCAGGATTCGAGTTCAAGTGGGAACTCAAGTCTGGTCACAACGACGACCTCATCTGGGTCAAACTCACCCTCACTTTCTCAAGGGTGCAGTTGTTCCGCTTCTGAAAAAGAACTCAATTCTGATGACAATGAGACAGTTGACTATTCAACTGCTTCTTCAAATACTATTGTAACCATAGGCACCGCCACTACAAAAATTTCTAACCAAGGGGAGAATTTCATCAGTTCCGGTTCTTGTGGTGGATCATTCTATCTTCATCCACCAAAAAGTGTAATTTCTGTAAATTCCTGCTCAAGTTCTGGATCAAATGAACCAACTTATACGTCAGGAAGTGTAACTAATAAGACCCCATTTTATCTTCATCTTCCTGATGAAAACTCACCTGAACCAAATTTGACCACAAATGTTAACGAAAAGTTAACAGTTAGTGTTCATTTTGAAGACGAAGAAGAGAATAGAGTAGAAATGGCTCCTGTAACCCCTGTGAATTCTAGTTCGGATTACTTACCTTCAAAAGATTCCAGAAGAGATGAAAAATCTACAGAGGGGTCATCTTCGCCAACAAGTTCAGTTTCGGTGTCACCAATTCCATCACCCCCATCACCACCACCACCACCTCCAAAAACTGGAAAGGTCCAATTACTAAAAAGTGCAATATTTACAGACAGTCCACTACCACCCCCACCACCTCCACCAATGCCCAAGTTCGATGAAAAACCAGGACCATGGACAAATATTCAAAGTCCTATTGGGTCACCACTGAGAAATCGACTTCCAAATCCTGACAACTACGCCTACAACGACGGATTAGCCAATGAAAATGATTACGAAGACATTGATGAAATGGAAGATGACGAAGGAAAGTATGAAAAGGCGAATTTAGTCACGCCCAGGAAATTGAATCGATCTGTGTCAGCTCCTCCCCCTCCCAGCTATCCTCAAAATATGATTGGTTCGACTGATTCTACGAATAAACCCACTCCACCAGAACTTCCTCCTTTACTGATTCAACCAAAAGGTGTCTCTGTAGGCATGAGAAGGCCATTTATTCCACCAAATTTCCCAGATCCTCCTAAAGATGCTCTTATAAAACCGTCAGAATATTTAAAGAGTATCCAACAGAAGCCAAAATTTGGAAAAGCACTCAATAGCACTGGAAGTGGTGGTTACGGTAAGTCGTCAAGTAGCAGAATTGAAGAAACGATTAAATTGCTCAATGGATCAGAGATGCCATCCGTTCCTGAAGAGTCAAATGGAGAGGATGAAGAAACTACTAGTTCAGACGGAGCCATTGAGAAGGTCACTAGATGTCATCTGGTTGGTGCCGATTCAACCGCTGGAATACGTCCGGAGGAACTTATGGTAATTTTTTTTTAACTAAAATGACCTTGAATAACATAAGATGAATAATTTGTGATATGAATTTTTTTTTTTTTTTTTTTTTTTTCAGAAAGTAAACCTTCGAAAGACTCCAATGTCTCGGACTTTATCAGCTCCTCCCCTCGGGCGTGTCCTTCCTGATATAAACGGAAGTAATCAGAGTAGCACAACACCTGAAGAAGTAAAACGTACTCCAAATCCTTTAGTAAATGGAAAACTTATCCAGTCAACCTCAACGCGTGCTGCAATCATTGCCGAATTAGCAGAATCAAGTCAAGTGGGTGGAGTTCGTGAGTGGAAGGAGGAGTTACGAAGAAGACAGTTGGAGGAAGATAAAACAGCTGCTAAGGAAATTGCTTCCATCTATTCATCTTCTAATTTTGTCGCTGAGGTTAGTTGAACCATACTTGTTTAGTTTTTGTAAAAATATCAGAACTAGCGCTTTAACAAATGTAAACAATTGAACAGATTCCAAATACGGACGGGAGCGGTGCACCGATTCCACCATGGAAAAGGCAAATGATGGCAAAGAAAGCAGCAGAGAAAGCAAAGAAAGAAGCGGAAGAACAGAGAAAGTTGGAAGCAGAAGCGAAGCGAGCATCAGCTATTCCACCATGGAAGCGACAGTTAATGCAACGAAAGGATGGAGATGGGAAAGGCGCTCAATAAATCACAGCGGATGAAAAGATTTTGTGAGATAAGCTATGCAAATTACAAATTATAATTTGTAATGGTAAATTACTATGTTTCAATTTCAAACTTTGGCAAAATTTTCATTCATAATTTGGTTCTGAATTTGCCAAATCTTAATCAATTTGAATGAAATTTCTATAGGCTCTTGATATTCTTAATTATATAATTTAGCGACCTAGCGCTTTCACTTTCGCTAATCTTTCCAGATTTTTTGTCATGTGAATCATGAGAGTTAAAAATGAAAATACTTTCAGCTTTCTTAAGTTATGTTAAAAATGTAACTTCAATTATTGGGGGTTATCAATGCCAATTTTGACTTATGACGTAACGAAATGAAACATCAGTTTTACATATAAATTTGTTTCATTGACGCAAGTTTTATGATATGTTAATGCCGCTTTTAACAATGCATATGAATCCTAACTTTCAATGTCGCGAAATTTTTGTCTACGAATTCGCACATTTCTTGATAAGTACGGTAGTAATTATGAGTCTTTCATAACCTATGTGGCAAAGTAAACACATTAAAAAAAAATCAAATGTCAACAATCAGGTTTTAATTTTAAATTTTTTTTTTGTTAGCTATTGTTGAATTCTGATTGGCTAGATTTGAATTTTTTGATTTTGCTTTCCTCATGCTTATTGAAAGATCCGGTATTATAATAATTATTATTATTGAAATTCTAAGTTTCATACTTCAATCTTCTCTGTTATTTCTTGGTGAAGCTAAATCATACGGTCATTTATGCAAAAAATGTAACCGATTTCATTTGGATATATTTTTTAGCATACAATCTTTTATCTCCTTATCATCCTTTACATCATTTTCTAATGTTTAATGGGGAAATTATTCTATTGAGTGTTCAACTGGAAAATTTTTTTGTGATTAACTCAAAACAATATAATAATGGAAAATAATGGTTTATTTGTTTATCGGTATTATTCTAATATTTTTTTTTATGCAACCATTAGGTAACCTAATAACCTAAAAAACGCTTCTTTTGTCAACTAAAAGCAAATTTAGATTTAAGTTTGATTACCAAAAAAAGTAAATTGATCTTTTAGTTGAAATTCCTCAAAAATTTTTTTAAATGTTATACTTAAACAGCGGATGGGAACTCTTAATATTTTTTTTTCAAACTCGTGCTACCATGCAGTTCATACAGTTGTGGCTTTTAACCTGATTTCGTATTTAGATGATCTCAAGTGACTTAAACTATCATATCAGTTATCAGTTATCAGTTATCAGTTATCAGTTATCAGTTATCAGTTATCAGTTATCAGTTATCAGNTTTAGTTGAAATTCCTCAAAAAATTTTTTAAATGTTATACTTAAACAGCGGATGGGAACTCTTAATATTTTTTTCAAACTCGTTCTACCGTGCAGTTCATACAGTTGTGGCTTTTAACCTGATTTCGAATTTAGATGATCTCAAGTGACTTAAACTATCATATCAGTTATCAGTTATCAGTTATCAGTTATCAGTTATCAGTTATCAGTTATCAGTTATCAGTTATCAGTTATCAGGTATCAGTTATCAGTTATCAGGTATCAGGTATCGGTATCATGAAAAAAAAATACAACAATCCGATTCATAATTATTAACACTGTTAAATTCCTTTATCCTAAAGAACTGCGATTAATCTTTAGGATAAAGCCTTTAACCTTTAGATTTACTATAATTTGTTACNCAGGTATCGGTATCATGAAAAAAAAATACAACAATCCGATTCATAATTATTAACACTGTTAAACTCCTTTATCCTAAAGAACTGCGATTAATCTTTAGGATAAAGCCTTTAACCTTTAGATTTACTATAATTTGTTACGAGGACATGATTTGTTGATATGGATCCAAGGGGCGTAGAGAGTCTTGATTATTATAAGAAAACAACTAGGAGTGTAACGACTGTCACAATTATTAGAAACGGTAACCATGTTTTAAGAAATCCACAAAAATTGACATATCGACTCTTAGGAAGAATATAGAGTGCCAACCAGACCATGTTCCATGACTCTGAACCCTTGTACCTAAAATAAAAATTAATAAATTTATGATTGATTCATTTCATAATGGTGAATCAGATTGAGAATGAACTTTGGTGAAGTAAGTTTTTACTTACTTCATTAAATTGAGCGCATATGCACAATGCGAGTGGCAATTATCACAAATCAAATCTGTAAAAAGAGAAATGAGCTGATGAAGAATAATAATTAAGAAAATTTAAGTTAAATCCTGAATGAGGATTTTTGATAATTTAAAATAATTTACTAATTTACTGTGCATTCTATTTTTGTACTCTTCGGAAGCATCTAGGACTGCTCTGTCCCAACCATCTACTCCACCTTGTGCTAAATCAGGATCAAGGACCCAATATTTAGTAGGTCGTCCAAAAGCCATATCATCTTCTGATACATAGTAAGGACCAGCAAAATCTCTTATAACTCCTGATGAGTAGGCAATACCCATATGTCCAATCACTGGAAATATCCATCTAAATAGGTCAAAAACTAATTAGAAAATATTAGAAATAAGAAATTAACAACTAACCAAATAACAAATACCAAATAGAACATTATTTACTAAAAATTAACTAATTTTTAATATATTATTAACTTTAGTGGTAATTAAATTATGATTAATTTACGTAAGAAGTGGAATTGGTGTCCAGACAATAGANACCAACTAATTTTTAATAATATTATTAACTTTAGTGGTAATTAAATTATGATTAATTTACGTAAGAAGTGGAATTGGTGTCCAGACAATAGAGAAAGGATACTTTGACCTTCGTATGTCCATGATAACTGGTTTTATCTCACGTTTCTGACCTGACCTTGACGAATTCAAATTATTCTTCCCAGTCATTGTCAATCAACGGTCACTCTGTTGACATTGACCTTGATCAATAGACACCGAGTACCCAAAATTTCCTAGTAGTATACAAAATTCAAATTCCAACTTGATTTTTCTAAAAATGGATAAATTTTATGAAATTTTTTAAAATTTTTGATAAAACATGGTTTCAATTTTAAGCTTAAGATTAGTTTCATTTCTCGTTGTCAAGGGAAATCTTAAGCAAAAAATTAATTTTTAATTTTTACTTTATTTTAATAAAATAAAATAAAATAGTTCCATATTTTCTCAAAAATACTAATCAAAATGCGCAAAAACTTTTTTACCTTGTGGAAAAGTTTTGATAAACACTTTAAATAATATGTTTGAGTGGAATGGAAATATTCAAATAATAATCACAAAAAGATTGGTTTCAATTATAAAAGTTTAAAATTTTTAATTTTCTAACNAGTTTAAAATTTAAAATTTAAAATTTAAAATTTTCAATTTTCTAACCATTGAAAAAGGTTGCACAAATTTAAAAAAAAAAAGTCTAAAAATGTTAAATTTTTATTAAATTTTACTATAAAAAAAGTTATTTTTCTGTCAGTTTTAATTGAGCGCCATTTGATATTTGATAAAAAGTTCTTCCTAGAGAGTGAGAAGTGGGTAGAGTGCAGTTGGGATGTTTTGCGTGTGACTGCACTGCATTGGTGTTGAAAAGTCTCAAGGAAAAAGAAAAAAAATTTTTTTTTTTTTTTTCAAAGAATTGGTAAGTGTAAAAATGTAGAATATAAAAATTCTAACTCTCAGAAAAGAATANAATTTAAAATTTTTAATTTTCTAACCATTGAAAAAGGTTGTACAAATTTTAAAAAAATGTCTAAAAATGTTAAATTTTTATTAAATTTTATATAAAAAAAAGTTAGTTTTCTGTCAGTTTTAATTGAGCGCCATTTGATATTTGATAAAAAGTTCTTCATAGAGAGTGAGAAGTGGGTAGAGTGCAGTTGGGATGTTTTGCGTGTGACTGCACTGCATTGGTGTTGAAAAGTCTCAAGGAAAAAGAAAAAAAAATTTTTTTTTTTTTTCAAAGAATTGGTAAGTGTAAAAATGTAGAATATAAAAATTCTAACTCTCAGAAAAGAATAAGTAAGGAGGAAGGGAAGGTCTTCGTTTCGTTCCGTTTCCCAAACATTCAATTAACTTTCATTTTAGTTTTTTAGTTTCATTATTTTTATTCAGTTTTTAACTCTACAATTTTAACATTTTTAAGAATGTCTCGTATACGGATAGTCTACACTTTTTTATTATCTATTGGTGCTTTTCAATTACCAAATTTCATTCAATCATCAGATCCAGTTACAGATGATATTCTTTATCAAAATTTACCCGGTAAGATAATCAATTTTATTATTATTTAGAATTAATTATAAGTCTACTGATCTAATTTAGTCTAATATTAGTCTATTTCTTTATCTACATTAATTAAATTAGTAAAGAAATAAGAAATGGAGAAATGGACTTTGTCAATTAGATTGAATAGAATTAAAATCAACTCAATCAAAATCAAGTAGTAATTTACGTAATTGTTCAAAATTTTTTTTAATTTTTTAACTTGTTTTTATCATTTTCTGAAAAGTTTCAACTTCAACTTACTTGAACTCAAATTCTTTCAATTAACTTATTAAATTCATTTGTTTCAAAATTTTTGATTTACTTTTTCAAGTTTTTACATGTTCCATTTTCAATTATATTTCTGGACTTCCAGAATATTAAACAGGATTCATCTCAGTGAGATGGAGCCATCAGAGCTATTTCAAAGTAGTAAAAAGATCTTGCGCTCTGACACCCTCCATCCCTCGCTCTCACTCTTCTCTCAGCTCTTCTACAGGCAACAACCTACCACGTTGTCCGATATTTTTCATAGTTTTAGAGTAATTTGGATTTAATTGGTCATCTCAATTCGTCACTGATATTAAGATGAGCAGCGCAAAGAAGCGAAAAACAAGTTCGAACACATCCGACGACCCTGCGGAAATTACTCATTTGGTTAGTCATTTACTTGCTGCGTTAGCTCCTCAAATTTCAAAATTGGTCAAGGAGGAGCTCAAAAAGAAAGCTGTCTCTGTTTCTCATGAATCAGTCAGGGCTCAAATTAATTTAAGCGACGACAGCTCAGATGACGATGGTCGTACGGATACTCACGGCGAAGGCCGTACGGATACTCGCGGCGAGGGCCGTTCGGATGTTCGCGGCGAAGCCCGCTTGGTTAATACTGCTGTAGCCCAGTCGGTTAATAGACCCCTCTCAATGATGGGCAAGGAAGATAAGTGTGCGGCTTCAGCAAACACGGGAACGGGATGTAATAATTTCCCTGAACTTCATGGAATGTATAGCCCTTTTATTAACGCACCGTAAGAAAATTATTTTCGACTAAACAAGTCAAACCTTTAGATACTCCTAGTGACGGAGAACTTGATGATATGGAGGGTATCTTAGACCCCTTGAAGATGTATATGGCTGACAACAGCAAAAATTGGACACCAGAACCTGGTATAGTTCGCATTCTGGATGAATATATGAAGCGAACTTTGTCAAAAGACGAAAGGAAGGCTGTTACAACGAACTTCCCGGTGCCCAATTGTGACGCAGTGGCGATGCCTAAGGTTGATGAGGCCTTCATGAATCTGTTGAAACAGAATGGAGTTTATTCCTTAAAGTAGGTTGATGGTAACAAACGTATGAGTCCAGTTACAGGTTCAATTTTTTCTTTAGAAAAGTACCTGGCTTATTCGGGTTGGACTCAATTCAGTTCCGTTTATTGGATGTTACTGGTCCGTTGGCGGCACTTCATGATCTTTGTCTCAATACTCTCTCTAACAAACAGTCGCTTGACCCCGCCTTGGTCTTAGAGGGAGTCTCAACTGCGATTACGCTTCTTGGTAACTCCAATGCTCAACTATGTCAAGAGAGACGGCGTGCGGTCATACGAAAAATTAATCCAGCCTTGATTGATCAAGTGAGCAAATGTGCTCCAGAAACATCCAGCTTACTCTTTGGTGACGGATTACGGAAGCGAATAAAGGAAGCTGCGGATTTGAACAAAGAATTAGTTGGATTTGCTCGTTCACAGAATTTTGGTATGAGCTCTCAAACCACACGTTAACACAGTCATTGACACTTAATTTGACTTACGTAGGGACTAATCGAGGTCGGTTTGTACCTAGAGGAAATTCGTACTCTAACCCAAGACCCAGCAGTATGATCGTGGTACTTTTTCACGCGGACTCACGTCACGTTGGCTTCGACGAGGCTCCAATTTTCAGAATCGATTCACACGACCAGTTCAAGGTATGCATAAAGATTTATTCCCTTTCCAAATTGTGGGGGATGGTGGTTCAGCAGGTCGATTAAGTCTTTTCCGTCATAATTGGGAGCAAATTACGAGTGATCCTTGGGTACTCGAAACAATCTCTGGTTATCGACTACCATTTTTATACTCAATATCTCCACATACAACCGTTCCAGTCAATTTAATCAAACTCCATGAAAATGCCATTGTTCAAACAGAAGTTGAGACTATTGAATATTGGAGCAGTTGAGATTGTGGAGACACCTCATTTTCTCAGTCCTACCCTTCTTGTCCCCAAAAAAGAAGATGGGAAGTGGCGCCCAGTAATAAATTTGAAACAACTGAACAAATCACTATCTACACCACATTTCAAAATGGAAAAAATTACAATGGTTCGTGATATACTTCAACAGCATTGGTGGATGGCCAAAATTGATTTGAAGGATGCGTATTATGCAATTCCTATAGCTCCTGATCACAGAAAATTCCTCCAGTTTGTTTGGAAGAAGAAAGTTTATGAATTTTCATGCCTGCCCTTTGGACTTTCGCCAGCACCACTCGTGTTTACAAAAATCACAAAACCCATTGTGGCGTATATAAGATCTCAAGGTGTTCTTTTGATGATTTACATCGATGATTTACTCATTATGGGAGCAACCCACCGAATAGTTNGTACCACTCGTGTTTACAAAAATCACAAAACCCATTGTGGCGTATCTAAGATCTCAAGGTGTTCTATTGATGATTTACATCGATGATTTACTCATTATGGGAGCAACCCACCGAATAGTTCAGAGTGATTGCCAATTAGTGGTGCAAAAGTTTCAACAGCTCGGCTTCACCTTGAATAAAGAGAGATCTATTCTCACCCCAACTCAAACAATTGAATATTTGGGTTTTGTTCTAGATTCTCAGACGCTTACAATTTCCATTCCACTTGCTAAAAAAGAAAAAATTAAACATTCTGCCTTGTCTTTGTCCCAGGGTCCGACAACTCTGCGTCTGCTAGCTCGCTTCCTCGGGTACATCTCTTCCTCCGCTTTAGGAATTCGAATAGCCAGACTTCATGTTTGAAGCCTCCAGCGCTTCTTAATCCGAACACTACGAGTAACCCGAAAATGGGACCAGCAGTGCAATTTGCCAGACGACTGCCTAAAAGAACTAACCTGGTGGGCCCAACATGCCAAGGAAGTTCCTGGAAGTCAGTTAAGCCACCAGAATTGCGAACTAGTGATAGAATCGGACGCGTCTCAGATCGTCTGGGGAGCGAGACATTTAGATTTGACAATTGGATCCTTACAACTGGCAGCATGGCCAGTCTCGGGAGATTTGACGAAAGTCATGAAGTTTCAAGCGGAGCTTTCGAAATTATGCGAGAATCTGTCCGCCCAACCACAAGAAAGTGCTATGAGTCCTCATGGAAAAGTTTTGTGTGCTGGTGTAGTTCACGGGACGTGGATCCCTTTCAAGAGTCTGTTCCAGTGGTGTTAAATTATCTCACTTTTCTATTCAAAGAGCGTCATTTATCGTACAATTCCATAAACTCACACAGATCTTCAATCGCCTTTCACTTGAGCTCTAAGACCATCGGAGTCAATCCACTCATCTGCAAATTTATAAGAGGAGTATTCAATTGTAACCCTCCTGTACCAAAATTAACACATTGTTGGGATGTCTCCATACTAGTATCCTATCTTTCAACTCTTCCTCCTAATTCTAATTTATCATTGAAATTATTATCAGCAAAGCTTGTCACACTCTTGGCTTTGACGAATGCAGACCGTGCTTCAGATGTTAAAGCGTTGGATATCTCGACGCTACACTTCATGCCTGAAGGGGCACTGTTTCGACATTTGAATCTAAAGAAGACTTCTCGACCGGGCTTTTTACCAGATTCCTTTTACGCTGCTTACCCAACGGATCCAAACCTTTGTGTTGTCAACACTCTAAGGGAGTACTTAAAGCAGACTAAGGACATTCGTCAATCGTCCAGGTTAGTTATTTCTTATACTAAGCCATTCAGACATGTGAGATCAGCCACAATCTCTCGATGGATGAAAGCCCTGATGTCATCTGCCGGAATTGACACGGCTGTATTCACACCCCACTCTATTCGTGCAGCAGCCACTTCTAAAGCATACCAAAATGGTTTATCGTTCGACGAGATTCAGAAGTGTGCGGACTGGACTAAGTTGTCTACCTTCCAACGTTTCTATTATAGACCTGTACGTTCATCTCATTTCGGAACCACGGTTATTTCTGGAGGTATCAACTGGCTTTAAAGATCCTGTTTAATATTCTGGAAGTCCAGAAATATAATTGGAAATTAATCAAGGCCGCGAAGCGGCCGATGATTAGTTATAATTATATGATGGACTGAAAGAATATTAAAGAAGTCTGAATTGCAATGTGTTAACTTTTGCCCTATTTTTAGTTGTCTGTAGAAGTGTCGCTTTCGCGAAGAGTGAGAGCGAGGGATGGAGGGTGTCAGAGCGCAAGATCTTTTTACTACTTTGAAATAGCTCTGATGGCTCCATCTCACTGAGATGAATCCTGTTTAATATTCTTTCAGTCCATCATATAATTATAATTAATCATCGGCCGCTTCGCGGCCTTGATTAATTTCCAATTATATGGGTAAGATTTCTGAATTGGGTGTTAGAGAATATATAGAGATTGTTGGTGTTGATCTACTAGTCAAGTGCAAGTCTAAAAGTTGATTATCAGATCAGNTCTATGGGTAAGATTTCTGAATTGGGTATTAGAGAATATATAGAGATTGTTGGTGTTGATCTACTAGTCAAGTGCAAGTCTAAAAGTTGATTATCAGATCAGATGTTTCGTTTATCATCAATGTTTCGGTCTTGGTCATTTNAGATGTTTCGTTTATCATCAATGTTTCGGTCTTGGTCATTTGGTCATCTGGTCATCTGATACTGATACTGATACCAGTTGTGTTGTTGTGTACTAAATCAGTCGTCTCATCAGTCCATCAGTGTAAATTATTTACTATTCAATTCCACTATTTTTTTATTTAAAATTTAAGTTAAACTTATTTAAATTCAAATAATGTATAAATAATATGTTATTATTTTGTTTCATTGTTATTCTTTTCAGGTTCGTATTTAGTGAGTCATGTATCAAAATTTTATGAACCAGACCCAGTCACTGGAGAATTAGTGTCTTATGAACTTGTATCCATTGATGATGGCCCATCCCGTGTGAAGAGACAAATAATCTCATCATCGTCACCGGAAGATGATAAAAGTGCCTTTACCAAAGACATCAATAAGAAACTTCCAAATACGAAGAAACCAACTTTATTTCTTACTAAGGAAACAAATGTCGTCAATAATGTCTCCACATCTACAACCTCAGTGTCAACGTCCAAGGTTTTTATTAATAAAACAGAACCTACAATTCCTACCTTAACACCAACAACAACCAGTAATTACGACATACTTACTAATACAACATTTAAAGTTACAACTATGAAAGCTCTTGTGGTTGACGTCGTTACCAAAGTCTCACCAACAATGAACTCATTTCCAGGTTTCAAAATCAATACGAGTGATTCTAATAATACTTCCACAAATACAACAATTGATACTACTACTACATCTAACTCTACATCAATTTCTCCAGATTATTATCCACCATTTCCAGATTTTCCATCGGATTTTGCTAAAAATTATACAATTAAGGTATGGACTAACAAATGATGAGAATTAATCGGGTAATAATAGCACAAAAGACATGAAGTCTTCTGCGCAAAAATTAGCCCTAGTGATTATGGATGAGTTCTAAAGGTTATCAAGTTTTTAAAAATAATTCATGTAAATAACTACTAACTACTTAGGTACGACGAAGTTTTGATGCAAATCCCTAAATACAACAACTCTTCGCAAAATGAATGACTTTGCAAAAAAGTTGTATTTTTTTTTGCATTGAATACTATACTNAAATACAACAACTCTTCGCAAAATGAATGACTTTGCAAAAAAGTTGTATTTTTTTTTGCATTGAATACTATACTGGAAGTTGTGTTTATATTAAAACTTAAAAATAATATTATTATTTTTAAGTTTTAATTATTGTAATTAATAATTTCTAAAATCGTGTGATTTACGCAGAATGACACTCATCGCTATTACAACAGCTCCTACTTCCAGAATGGTGAATTCCTATGGATAGNAAATACAACAACTCTTCGCAAAATGAATGACTTTGCAAAAAAGTTGTATTTTTTTTTGCATTGAATACTATACTTGAAGTTGTGTTTATGTTAAAACTTAAAAATAATATATTATTTTTAAGTTTTAATTATTGTAATTAATAATTTCTAAAATCGTATGATTTACGCAGAATGACACTCATCGCTATTACAACAGCTCCTACTTCCAGAATGGTGAATTCCTATGGATAGNGTGATTTACGCAGAATGACACTCATCGCTATTACAACAGCTCCTACTTCCAGAATGGTGAATTCCTATGGATAGATTTAGACAGTCATCCATACGCTGAAACACATGACCTCCTTTCTAATGCTCATCGTCGGGCTGCAGTAAGTTAATGTTTCTTTCTATTGTGTACACATTCAAAATTTTATAAAAATTATTCTTAAGTTCAGTTAATTTATCATTCGGTACTGTAAATTATAAAGTGTTTATTTGTATAACCTAGGGGCAGAACATGTGTACACGTCTTTCCTTCTGTCTGATGCGGTTACCAGTTAGACGTATAATTTATATAAAGAAAGACAAAATCCGTTTTAAGGCTTAAAAATATAAGAGTCTATAAGGAAAAATTCATACTTTTGTACTATGTAAATTAATATCACGGTTCAATTACAATACAATTATTATTTGTAAATTACAGGAATGTTAGTCGCTCGTATAGGTACCATTACGAGCGGCTACCAAAACCACTCGTACTGTAATTTCTTGCTGAGTGAGTGAGCGTAAACTCAATTTTTTTTTCTTTAACATTTTGCAAAATTATAAGATTATGTTATTAGCATTATTAGGATGTTGTGAAGAACGCTTCCTGTGCAATGTACATGTCTTTTATAAAATCTTGGCAAGCGGAAATACTAAAATCTTTTATGTAGANGAACGCTTCCTGTGCAATGTACATGTCTTTTATAAAATCTTGGCAAGCGGAAATACTAAAATCTTTTATGTAGAACTTAAATTCTGTTTTTCTGTAAGAAACTTAAAAATATTAAATGACAATTTAACCTTATAAATACCACCTGTTAGAGGATTAATAATAATAATAATAATAATAGTTATTATTGTTTACATAATTATGATCTATTGAAGTGAAGTGTTCTTAATCAAATATTGATTCTTTATTTAATTTTTTTTTTATTTTAGACCGTGAAATTGGAATTTGATTTCCCATTCTATGGACATCTGGTACGAAATGTGACAATGGCGACTGTAAGTCAAGCTTTTGACAAAGACAGAAATTCCCAAATTGGTTGGCGGAACTTCTATGATCTCATTTAATTTGATCAGGGTGGATTCATTTATTTGGGNAGAAATTCCCAAATTGGTTGGCGGAACTTCTATGATCTCATTTAATTTGATCAGGGTGGATTCATTTATTTGGGTGAGACAGTACATGCCTGGTTGGCTGCAACACAATACGTTGGTGAGTAGTAAAGAGTTATTTTGATAACCTTTTGTTAGTTGTGTAAAAATACTACTTTACTGCATTTTTTGCAAAAACCCTCTCTTGCAGCACCACTCATGGCAAACTTTCATTCAAAGGAAGACATTGCTACAGTACGATATCTCTCAAATGGTAAGTTTGACGATGAATCATTTCCTCCACCCCCAAACCATTATCTAACATCAACCCCAATTTTTAAACAACCCTTTTACTTACTGTGTGTTTGTATTGTTCTTTTTCCTTACTTACCTTGTCATTATGATCTCGTAAAAGTTTTTTTTTTATAGGTTACTTTATACTTATGGATATGATATATGTGGACGATTGTAATTCAAAGTACGATATTTTTATTTATAATCCCATCACCATCATTTTAACCCAAAAGAGTTGTTGATCAGTTGGTGGTATCATTCTGATTTGATCAATGATGATGTGGATGGCTTACCTCGTAATGTAGAACATCGTACTTGTTGTTGTTACTTTGATTTATCAATTCACTACTCAGAGAACATGTTACCTTATTATGATACGAGAATTTGATCTCAATATAAATAATCAAATTCTCGAATCATTTTCATTTTCTCAAAACCAGTGACTAGAGAGAAACCAAGTCAAATGACTATGAGTAATTTTGTAAGTTCTTGAGTTTGATTGGTTTAGAGGTGTGGTTGGATGGGAATAGTTGATGGATCATTTCCATCTGCCAATCCAAAAGTTGTTGTTATTGCTTCATGTTCAGTATTATTATTGACCTGACATCCTGTCGTAGTCATAATTGAACCGTGGTGTAAGGATGTGGATATTGGATTATTTGAACCAATTGGCGAAGGTGTAGGATNCGTAGTCATAATTGAACCGTGGTGTAAGGATGTGGATATTGGATTATTTGAACCAATTGGCGAAGGTGTAGGATCTGGTATCCCTATGGATGTTTTGAAAGCGTTCATTTTGGATGGAAATTGAATATTCCCTCCTCCGGAACCAGTATCAGTAGATTGTAGATGAAACGGAAATGGATTTCCGGGTCCTAATGAAAATTGAAAGTATAAATAATTACTTNCGTAGTCATAATTGAACCGTGGTGTAAGGATGTGGATATTGGATTATTTGAACCAATTGGCGAAGGTGTAGGATTTGGTATCCCTATGGATGTTTTGAAAGCGTTCATTTTGGATGGAA
The DNA here is from genome assembly GCA_002738285.1 of Holacanthella duospinosa. Lineage (NCBI taxonomy): Eukaryota > Metazoa > Arthropoda > Collembola > Poduromorpha > Neanuridae > Holacanthella > Holacanthella duospinosa. The sequence continues at coordinate 273,392 of NIPM01000009.1, read as the reverse complement.
ATTGAATATTCCCTCCTCCGGAACCAGGATCAGTAGATTGTAGATGAAACGGAAATGGATTTCCGGGTCCTAATGAAAATTGAAAGTATAAATAATTACTTNTATCAGTAGATTGTAGATGAAACGGAAATGGATTTCCGGGTCCTAATGAAAATTGAAAGTATAAATAATTACTTTTAGTATGAAATACATTTTTAGTACGTGGATATAATTTTTGATTATCATACCAAAGGTACAATTATTAGGAGTCTGTCCAAATACGAATATATTAGTTGGTTGAGTCCATAGGTAAATATTAGTTGGTTGAGTTCCTGGTTGAGCTCCACCAAAGGGAAATGGTGGGACAGTATTAGGGAATATGGTTGGTTCAAGTTCACGTGGTACTGGTGAATGAAACTCTTGGTTTTGATTAGTTTCAATTCCTGTACCACCTCTACCAAATGTAAATACTGGTTCAGTAGTAGATGTATTATTATTAGTGTTGGATTGCTTCATCTGACAGACTCTAATCGAACTTTTGGATAATCCACCAGTGTTTGAATTTGAACCAAATGTACCATTAACGGCTGTAGTGTCTCCATTACATTCTCGGTTGGGTATGATTTCATCAAATCTTGTTGATCCTAGAAGTTAGAGTGAATTAAATAAATGTATTCTTGAAAGATATTCTTGAATCTAATACGTTAGATTTAATGTAATTATTATACTTTGTAAAGGTTGTGGTGATGTTGTGATCGTCGGTGCTTGATAAGGTCCAAAATTGAAAAGTGCAGATTGTGATGTTTTGAAAAAGGTAGGAGTTTCACAGACTAAAGATTGAAGATTTAGACTTCCAGCGACTGTAGACTGTTTCATTGAGTCACCATCTCCAAAAAAATTTGTTGGTTGTAGTTGTGTTTGTGTCACAACATCTCCAAAATTCAGTATTTTTTGTTTCTTTTCTCTAGAATTTCCGTCTAAATTTGACGTTAGACCTAGATGAAACAAATAAAAATGAAAGTTCTTCATTTTTTGGGCATAGTTAAATTTTGTTAATTTAGCTCCCTTTTCTCCCCAATTGATAATCTTCTAGACGTAACTCTTCAAATGATTTGTTATCGTAGTACTGCATGGTTGTAATACATTGATGACGAGTATGTACAAGAGATAGAGTTCCATTTTTCATCATTCTATCAGTTCCAATACCTGCAAGGAATGGCTTGGGAGTTCCATAATCTATAAGTATAAAATAATTAGGTAAGGTTCCACCACTCCTGTAAAGTAAATTTGTTCATTGGTTGAATTTNTAATCTATAAGTATAAAATAATTAGGTAAGGTTCCACCACTCCTGTAAAGTAAATTTGTTCATTGGTTGAATTTATAAAGTATTTTTGGTTGTAAAAACAATACCAAAAGATGAGTATTATTCATGACATGAGGCAATGAAATGAGTCGCCATTTTTTTTTAAACCAATCAATCAATTTGTAACTTACTCTTGGTAGAAGTATTCTCTACATTGAAATCAAAGAANTAATCTATAAGTATAAAATAATTAGGTAAGGTTCCACCACTCCTGTAAAGTAAATTTGTTCATTGGTTGAATTTTTAAAGTATTTTTGGTTGTAAAAACAATACCAAAAGATGAGTATTATTCATGACATGAGGCAATGAAATGAGTCGCCATTNCATTGGTTGAATTTTTAAAGTATTTTTGGTTGTAAAAACAATACCAAAAGATGAGTATTATTCATGACATGAGGCAATGAAATGAGTCGCCATTTTTTTTTTTAAACCAATCAATCAATTTGTAACTTACTCTTGGTAGAAGTATTCTCTACATTGAAATCAAAGAATCCTTTGGTCCAGGTAAAACTAGTCATTCCAATGTTTTCAGGAAGAAATCTCTGCGTCAAGAACAGTTAGAATCAATAATAATTGTTTAATTTTCCTGAAAAAATGGCGGTGCTTTGCGCTTTGTGCTTCAGGTTGTTTCGTTTATTCTTTTTTTTTTTGAATTCAGTACCCTATTCTGTAAAATTCAAATTAGAATGAATGTTTGTTTTATGGTGAACGAAATTGTGTTTTCGTTGCTGAGGGAACCTGTAGATTCAGGAGAATGCCTTGCTCGTATCAGAAAAAAAAATTAGTTTTTAATTTGGGTTTTTAATTTATTAGTAATTTGATTTTGATTATGATGAAATTAACGAATAATTTTGTCATTAATTAATAAGATTGTTTTGATTTTTTTTTCAGGTTCACAGTTCACTGTAGAATGGAATCAAGTCCATCTTCACAACAATACGGACCAACAACCATTCACGTTTCAAACAACTCTGTTCAAAAATGGGACAATTGTGTTCGCTTATAAGGAAATTCCAGCAGAAGTGAAAGCATTGAATGATACGCATCATCCAGTGAAAGTTGGACTGTCTGATGCATATATCACGGATAAGACAATTCTTTGTAAGACTTTCGATGAATTCTTATTTGGTTTAAGTTGAAAATTGTAGTTATGTTTAGATATTGTATTATTGTTGATATGATTTTCATTTTGTAGTTGTCAAGAGTCGGACAATATTTGAATACGATCGAGTGGATTTGAGAGATTATCAGATAACAAATGGATCAGGAATAATCTTCACTGCTTTACCAACTTGTCTCAGTTACACCAACTGTCAAGATTGTACAAATCACGATACACAATTTCATGTAAGGTGGCAAGCAGTTATAGTATTAGTGTGAATATGAATTTGAATTTGAATTTGTGAGTTAATTTGACATTGCTTTTTAATTAGTGTGTTTGGTGTCCAAATGCTGTACGATGTTCTGATGGGACAGATCGACATCGACAAGATTGGATAGTTAAGAGTTGTACGTTTCAGAGTTTGGACAGTCAAATTGCTTGTTACATTGGAACAACATCTACGGAGAATTCAGATACCTATAGAAACTTTGCACATGACGACCATCATCAGATTGGAGATGACGACCATGACCACAATGACAATAAACACCTCATTACACCTGGAGATGAACAGTACAATCATGATCATCCCCAAACTATCTACACACCAGAAAAAGTTACACGTGGTAACAATTACATTTTAAATTTATATATTTTTTAGTGATTTCAAATTGTAAATTTGTTTTAATTATTTATGTATATATATATTTTTTTTTTATTGCAGAAACACCCGTATCTAGTGGGATGTCAGCGTCAGGAATCATGGCATTGATGATATTTTTCATGATTTTACTTGGCACAGGTGGATGGATTCTTTACGCGTATAACTATCCACATTCACCATCTGGACAACTTTTGATCAGAGTTTGTGAAAAATTTTTTATAAAAAATATTTACAAATTTTTAAACTAATATTTTTCTTTTTAGTTTCGTCCTTCGCAATGGGGTGCCTTTAGACGAGGTAAGCCTTAAACTTTGAGAGTAATATTTCTTTTAACAATAACTAATTAGTCACTATTATTTCTAATTTTGTATATTATTTTTGTTCTTCTAGGCGAAGCACGGTACACCGCTGCTTCAATTCACATGTGATAATAGAATTATTTCAGAGATAAAGCACTACAACTTCATAAATCGCTTCTCACGCTCACTTTGGACCACACACATCATTGACATAAACAATCAGGGATCAGCTTTGACAATTTAGTATTTTCTTGGATAAGAAAAAAAATTTTATAACAGAAATAATTGGTTAGGATTAATTTTAACAACGGCGGGAGTGAGGGAGAAGATGACGTTGTTGAAATTAAGTTTGCTATTTTTAATACGTATTTTGCTAATGTGATCAATACTTAGGGAAATACTCCCTTAAAATTTTCTATAAAGGACTTAATATTTAAAAAAAAAAATGTTTCCAACTTAAAAATAATACTTATAACAGTTATAACAGAAACAGTTAGCTGTATTTACTCAAGAATCAATTCTATTGTTTTTTTGAGTTTCTTTAAAAAAAAATTATACCGATCAGGTAGAATTGAATCTCCTATTTCATTTAAGTAACTACTACTAATCAATATCTCNAAAAAAAAATTATACCGATCAGGTAGAATTGAATCTCCTATTTCATTTAAGTAACTACTACTAATCAATATCTCATTTTAAAATCTATCTTTCTTATAATCATTTATTCATTCACTTGTTATCTCACTTTAGTTTAGAAAAGTGAATGGAATATTACTTTAGAAATTATTTTAATTTAGAGAAATTTTTATCAAATTTTGATCACATTTTTATAACTGGACTTTAGTGACACTGTGAGAAGAAAAAACTTAATCACCTTGTTTTGTTCTGCTTTTTTTTTTTCTGAAAACGGTGGAAATTTACTCGCAGTCAAGATTGAGTCAAGGACAAGTAAATAATACAATAGTAAATATACCGTGTGTTTCATAATAGTAATAAGGACATCTCAAAAAAAATTCAACCAATCAGATTTGAATATTTTAATTTTATTTGAATCTAATTGGTTGAATTTGAATTTTTAAATTTTTGAATTTTTGAATTTTTGAATTACCTTGGGATATTCCTTATTTTTATTGAAAGACACGATATTTTTCTTCATTCTTATTATTCGTTGAACTGTGCAATTTCAGAAGAATTTTTTAATAGTCATGTAATATAAAATGAATCAATAGCAGTAATACTCGGACAAAAAAAAACCCATTCACTCAAAATTCGTTCTGAATTGACTCATAATTCTCCACAGGTGAATAACAATAAAATTACCCATCTTATGTAATCAAAATTATCTTCTTTTGTTATAAAAAAGATAACTTTATGAATGGATATTTCATGGGGAAAACCATTTTTGTTTTCGAATGACAATATTAATAATTTGTAAAAAGGACTAAGGAACATAAGGTAACGCCCTAAAGTAATCTTGTTCGATTCATCTCATACTTGACACATTGATAGTTAGATTTTGACCTCACGAGTAATTTATCTTATATAATTATAAAACTTAAAAAATTTGGATGAGATGTTTGACCTCTAAGGGTCATTTAAAGGTCATGTAACATGATTTTCATTTCGGTTTTGTTCAATTGAGTTGAAATTTTGCAAATTATATTTAAATTCTGAACAATATTGAAATTGATATTTATAAAAATCGACCTGGGGCGTTTTACTAATTAACCTTGACGTCTGGGTTATCAAGGTCAAACGTCTCGGAGGATTTTTAAGTTAACATCAATTTCAACATTGCTCAGTCAGTACGTAATTAATTAATCTATCGTTGTGCAAAATTTGAGTTGAATCAAACAGAACTGCAAGAATATCAAGTGTTACCGTGACCGTGTACCTTTGATGACTTCTGGAGGTCAAACGTCTCATCCGATTTTTTTGAAGTTTATATAAAAATTAGTCCAGAGGTCAAGGTTACTGAGTGTACCAAGTATGAGATGAATCTAACAGGATAACCTTAGGGTGTGCCCTTCGTGCTTAGTCCTTTTCAAGAATTCAACAGAAGTTTGAGAGTTCGGGAAGTGCGCGGGTACTCAGTTTTTAATTCCTAACTCGTTGTTATAAAACGAAGAAATTCAATTTAATTTTTAATAGTTATTTTTAATAAGTGGTAACCATTTCAAAAACATATTTATATTAAAAATTGAACTCAATTACTAATTGAATTTGTGAATTTGTCTAATATCAATGTCTAAAAGTTTAGTGTTNTTATTAAAAATTGAACTCAATTACTAATTGAATTTGTGAATTTGTCTAATATCAATGTCTAAAAGTTTAGTGTTGTCTACTGTGAGAGTTATTTGGTGGTAAAAATTCGGACAATGTGGATTATTTTGCAAAGCGCCGACTGACACCTCGTCATACAAGAATTCAAAAATTTTCTTCATTATAGTATACTTAAGGTATGTAAATGTAAAGTACGAACTTGTTATTTATCAAACAACAGATCATAACATGTTATTTGTGTTTCATCCTGTACCTCAGAGGTGGTTTTGGTTTTACGTTGCTTTCAAGAAAGTTTACAAACATTTTTTGTGTGTAATTTATTCTTCTCTCAACTCTTATTCATTCAGTTTTTATTACAGATTATGAGATAAAAGGACAAAATCTGCCATTTTTTAAATCAAGATTGAAGGATTTGGACATACGAGCTGAGTAGGTATCAAAGGAGGTCTAAACGAGGTAATGACAGTAGAATTTAGATTATTCATTTTCGTTAAATGTAAATGAATTCAGTAGAAAATGTTATTCTAATTCTGCTGCAGAATTTAGCGGTAGTAAGTGTTAGAGTGTTAGAGGTAGGAGTAAGAAAGTGTTTGAATTGAAACTGACTAGTCTAGTGTCTAGTCAGTGAAAACAGTAGGTCTTGTGTTCCTGCAGCTGGAGCTATCAGCTGCTAAATATTGATCATTGAAATTTATATCTGCTGATCAATTATGTATTTTTTTTTAATAGCACAGTGGGTGAGGACACTCGGACTATATTCATTGATTGAATCGAGATTTTCACTCTTAACTTTGCTTCTTTCGTTAATTGGTTACTGATAGTCAACAAAATACTCATCTCGAACTCATCTGGTAAATCGGATCCAAATAAACATCCACAACTGACTTACACTGAACTGATGCAATCAATTTTGAAAAGAAGAATCGATTCAACAAATTAATACTCAAAGGAAGTTTGGACTGCCACTGCCACTGTCAGTATTAAGTATCAAAGTTAGTTATGTGAGTGACAAATTCTAACTTCATATTCATCGATAACTTCTACTTGAGTTATTTTTTTTTTCTTCTCGGAATCAGAATTCACACGGTTATCAAAGCCTAGTTATCATCAACTCCTCCACTCTTGGATAAAGATAATTCGGGACAGTATCATTTCGTTAGTAAGAGAAGAAGGAAGGTTTATGAATAGAATATTGGAATTGGAAATAGAAAAATCTAACTCTCTCACTTGATCAACTTCATCACAAATCCACCATCGCTGTTCTTTCATAAAAATTTCCATCATCACTGCACTCGATTATCTGGTTCTCAGTCTCAGGCCATAGTCCACGGTCAGAAAAAAAAAAAAAAAAAAAAAAAAAAAAAAAAAAAAAAAAAAAATAATCTCTAACACCACTAAACTATTACCAGGACGAGACAAGTAGTCGGATCTCTACTAATAGACTAAAATCAGTGGGAGGTTTGGCGTTACTTGTTTCATTTACGTGACTGGATTCCTGATCCTGATGTAGGTCAGGTTGATGAGACAGAGATACCTACTACATACAGTGGAAATGGTATATTCGTTTGTTGAATTATCACAGTGCTATTTATTGCCAAACTTCATAATTTCATCGAATCTTCTCTGTCATCATGACCACTACACCTGTGACAACTTAACATTCCAGTAAAAGTGATTTCGTCTTACAAACTACTAAACGAAGTAAGTAGTTGCTGCTCCTGCTGTATCAATATCCTTANAGTAAAAGTGATTTCGTCTTACAAACTACTAAACGAAGTAAGTAGTTGCTGCTCCTGCTGTATCAATATCCTTATTCTTTCCTTTCCTGACAAGGTAAGTTTTTCATTTTTTCATTTTATCTATTTATCATTTGAACAACCGGAAATCGTTTATCGATAAGCCAAAGTATTGCAAAGAAAAAAAAATTGTTTTTGATAAGCATTTCATTTTAACACTGAGAGACTGAGACTCCGCCACAAAGGAAACAACAAAAGCGAATAAAACGAGCAGTAAAATCCTTAACAAGTTTATCCAGAAAAATAATTATAAAGTTGATTTTNAGTAAAAGTGATTTCGTCTTACAAACTACTAAACGAAGTAAGTAGTTGCTGCTCCTGCTGTATCAATATCCTTAAACTTTCCTTTCCTGACAAGGTAAGTTTTTCATTTTTTCATTTTATCTATTTATCATTTGAACAACCGGAAATCGTTTGTCGATAAGCCAAAGTATTGCAAGGAAAAAAAATTGTTTTTGATAAGCATTTCATTTTAACACTGAGAGACTGAGACTCCGCCACAAAGGAAAGNAGCATTTCATTTTAACACTGAGAGACTGAGACTCCGCCACAAAGGAAACAACAAAAGCGAATAAAACGAGCAGTAAAATCCTTAACAAGTTTATCCAGAAAAATAATTATAAAGTTGATTTTTTGGTAACAGAGTCTTTCAAAATAGACTTAAATTTATAGTTATATGTGTCGTCTAATGGTAAGTTACTGTAGTGATACCTATGATTACAACTACAGTAGTTGCACGTGGTTAAATTATAGTGAAAAGTGAAGATCTTTATCAATTGTTATCTTCCATAGTTGATGCCGGTTGTTAATTGAAATATACTTCAGTAAATGAGTAAAATTTATTTAGTTTCTGATCTTTTCTTGCTTCATGAACTTTAGGTCAAAAAGAATAGTAGGAGTCAACCAATAGCCTGCGTGGATTTGCGTGAGATTGTGTAAGGTTCCTTTTTTACGTGAAATAGTGTTATTAATTGAATGTGACTTTGAGTTATAAATCAATTTTAATTACTATTGAACACTGAGCTTTATTACGATTGTTATTTTTGATTCTAATAATTGAGAGGCAAAAATCCAGTTTCTGCTTAGTAAATTCCCACGGGTGATACCTTCTTACAAGACAAGAGAGATTCATTACGTAACAATTTAATCGCATATTACACTACGTCATATTCTTTTAATAAGTTTGAAATGCCTATTTTTATCAGACTTAGATTTTTTTACCATGACCTTGTGTGTAAGTAATATAAGGATTTATTTGATAATCAAAATCAACTCTATACTATGTCGACAGTAGTCATCTCTTGGCTCTAACTCCTTGCGAAAATTATTAGATTTGTTTGTTTTTCATTATTATTTTAAATTCTCGCGTGGTGAAGAGTAATTTCATTTTTTGTAAAAATTTCTCATGATAAGGTGCAAACTTATAAGAAAATTGGTAGTGAAATTAAATTTATGAAACGGTTAAATTTTATTGATGTGACTGATGTGTGTTTTTTTTTTGCGGTCTCTCTACTCTAATTCGAAATTGAAATGGAGAAATTAGTAATAAATTGTGATTAAGATGACAGTCTCATGAGTTATAGTTCTACCGGTTACTCTATCTTCGTAAATATTGGATCTTCACATATAGATATTAATTCTAATGGTTTAAGTTTCATAAAGTTTAGAAGTTTTTTGGTAAGTTAAAATTATGATTGTTTTTTTGTTTTTTTTTATGTTTCTTAGCAGAATCGAGGATTTTGAACACCGGAGCGGCGACGAGCAAAAAGGAATTAAATTATTTTTGAAACTAGAGCAGATTCAAAAAAAAATGGCTAAAAACGATATGGAAATTAGTGAAAATGAACTTGAGTCTTCGACAAAACGAAACAGATCATCGAGTCGTTGTATTCCAGAGAGAGTTGCTCAGTTTTGTAAGTTCAATTCAATTTACATCTTATTGGTTGAATTATGTAAAAATGTATGTTATAATTTAAAATTATGTTTTTTTTTTATTAGACTACTTCCTTGGGCTCTTCTGTTCAACATACTCCTCCATTATCATCACCGCGGTGATTACATTCGTTCTCATTTGTTGGTAAATTCAACTCATATAATTCTTACCTAACCCTATTAAAACAGTATTATACCAAGTCTTTCAATAAATATCAAAAAAAAAATTCAAATTTAGCTAATTGTAATTTCAAAGTTCAAATTTTAGTTTTTGAAATCTGATTGGCTAAATTTGAATCATTGAATTTTTGTGAGGTATTCTTATGGAAAGATTTGAGTAGATATTAAAAATAGTTGTTGTTTAAGCTGTTTTNTTAGTTTTTGAAATCTGATTGGCTAAATTTGAATCATTGAATTTTTGTGAGGTATTCTTATGGAAAGATTTGAGTTGATATTAAAAATAGTTGTTGTTTAATCTGTTGTTTTTTTCAGTTATCCATTGTTGAGCCTTCCGTTGCCTGGAAATCGTCCACAATATTTCTCAACTCCTTACGANGTTTTTTTCAGTTATCCATTGTTGAGCCTTCCGTTGCCTGGAAATCGTCCACAATATTTCTCAACTCCTTACGAAAATTACAGCCTTCCTCCTCTCAATCCTTCCAATGGTGATACTGACGTGATTTGGCCAAGATGGTACAGGGACTCACCTACAGTCTTTATTCAACAAATTATTGTCAAATCTTCAGTGCTTCCATGGAATGAAAATTTAATTTTGACGGATGCCTTCCGTGGGCCTTTATACGGATCTTTTGGATTTCTTAATGTACTAAAGAATTCTCAACAAACTAATACGTAAGTTGAGACCACAAATCTCATAAATCAATAATCGTTTCTAACTTTATTCCCTTGGACAAAACTTTTACAGTACGTTAAACTAGTAGTAGTAGTTACTTACAAACTATAATGATATTGAATACACTTAAACTATTACTATTAGTAATTCCTCAGTCATTCCACTGCTTACAAGAAACATTGACAAAAATTAGGTTTTAGGTTTTAAATCTCAATGTTTTTCTTTTTTAAATTCCAATTTCTTTGAAAATTAGAACGATTTTGTTAATTTCAATATTCAAATTTCAATCTGACTGTTAATTCCATGTGTAGATTGTTACGTAAGAAGAGGTTCAATTTTTTTTTTGGTGTCAATTATTATCCTCTAATTCGTAAGACATTCAATTGGATACGACCGAATGGAATGACGAATTATTAAGAAGTGGTAGTAAAGGAATGAAGGTTTAGTTATTAATATTGATTAGTTCCTCCAGCATAATAAGGTTGTTGAGGTGGATATGGAGAAGCACCTTGTGGTGGGAATCCTGGTTGTTGTTGTTGATACGGAGGAGGTGGGTAAGGTCCTTGACCTTGTGGTGGTCCATAATAGCCTGGATTCTGAGGGTATTGTTGATAAGGTCCTGGATGTCCATAAGCAGGTTGTGCATAACCAGGTTGTGGAGGTCCATAACCTGGTTGCTGGACAACAACGGGTGGTTGATGAATCACAGTGGTTGTACCACTACTACTATTTTTATCTAAGAATTTAATTAAAATTAGATTTCATTATTAACTCCAACTCAACTAAAATTGGTTAGGTATTATTTGATTATTTAACTTACCTTTACAACAAGCACAACAGAGGTAAATACAACCAGCACATATGGCACATTCAACTAAATCATCTAGTTCACACATTATTATTCCGTAGACTGTGTCGTATTTTAGTAGACACTTAAGATTTAAAAAATTTCAAATGAAAGGACAATTTNTTATTATTCCGTAGACTGTGTCGTATTTTAGTAGACACTTAAGATTTAAAAAATTTCAAATGAAAGGACAATTTGTAAGGAGGATGATGTAAAATTTAAACACTGAGGATAAATAATTTGAAATTTCAATCAAATTTCACAAATATAATTTCTACAGATTTTGAAGTCTATAGTTTTCTTAAAGTTTGTGGTGTTATCTGTTGTTTGAGTTTATCGCGGGATCTGAGTCCCGAATTCGGAGTAGGGGGAAGTCANAAAGTTTGTGGTGTTATCTGTTGTTTGAGTTTATCGCGGGATCTGAGTCCCGAATTCGGAGTAGGGGGAAGTCAAACTGTGTCTTAATATATATTTTTCTTATTTTCTGTATAATAATTTTGATGTAAGCTGCCAAAAGAGGTATAAATTAGAGAAACGTTAGGGTGTATTTGAGTATCAGTAGAGAACTAACAAGACAGATTTGAGATTGCATGGGTTTTAGAAATAGGGAACAAACAGAATTCAATGTGTCATCCAATCCAATTTGTCCCTGATCTCACGATAATCGCCTTATCTACGTATCTAGTGGTAAACTCCTCTGACTATGAGTGGTATTCTATTGCTTCAAAACTAAACCAATCAATACTATACGTATACCCTAATGGAATGACGTATTCTTTTCTCCTTGTGTTCCGTAGAATTTAGTACGTTGTTTTTAGAAAGAACCAATAGAAAAAGGAAAGTGGTTGTCCTTTGAAGGTGAATACAAAAATTTCTTCAGGAACTTTATACTTTCGTACTAACTTTATGGTTATGTCGAAAGGGAGTATCCTGCCTGATGTGTTATTTGCATGTGAATGTTTTGAGTGTANTTCAGGAACTTTATACTTTCGTACTAACTTTATGGTTATGTCGAAAGGGAGTATCCTGCCTGATGTGTTATTTGCATGTGAATGTTTTGAGTGTAGTACAGTATAAATATTTGGGTATAAATTATCTATGACGCTTTGCTTTTTTCGTCCCCTTGTTACAAAATTGAGATCAGTTGAGAATTTCTGTGCTGTTCATGTATTGTAATCCTAAAGGTGGTTTTATTTTTGGTAATATTTTACCCGTTAATTAGGTAAAGGTGGAGGAATAAATCATTTGTTGCGTTAAAATTGAGGGTTTTAGAATACTAATGTAGGGGTTTGTTATTATGTAATAAAGTAATGTTATATTGAAGTCTGTGGAACGTAATTGTGTATAAAATTCAAAGGATTTTGTTTTATTGGGTTTACAGTGGACCAAGGCTATAAAAATATAATTCATTACAACCGATGTTCATTACATCGGTTGAATAATGAGCGAGTACTTTAAGTTTTTAGTTTTTTTTTTTTTTTTAGTTTTATGTTTTATTTTTGTGTCAAAGTAAATTTATAGTCGTGTTCATAACACTAAATGTTTTTTTTTTTTTTTTTTATCATAGGTATAATCTTTAGGTTTTTTTCTAAAGTCTACTTACTACTACTTAAGCAGAAAAAAAAAATATAAAAAATTTGACTTTCTGATCAAAATTGGTTGGAAGTTGAGCTGAGTTCATTATAACGGAAATTTTTTAACATTATTGTCCCTATCTATACTAAGCAGGCAGGGACCGACGGTTGGTTCTATTATACCAGGAGTTTGTAATAGACGAGGTAGACTGTAAGTTGTAAACCTGTGGCTCTTTGCTTTTGGTTCTGTTATTTTACTTTCGTTAGACTTTGTATTTGAAGTGATGAATTGAGTGATATGACAAACTCATTACTCAACTCATCTTTTAAGCCTTCACATGATACTAAATGAGAATAAATGATTCATGTTAGCGTGATATTGATTGATGATGTGGAGGTTAAAGCACCTGAGGTAACTTGTTTCAGAATAATTATTATCAATCAGGGAAAGTTTATAGTAGTGGTATAAAATAAATTTTGTTATTGGCTCATTGATAATGCTAACGATTATAACTTTTAAGAGTTGTTTTTGTTTTGGAAATTTCAGATCCTCCAGACTTGATGAAGTTTGCTTCAAGATTGGTGAAGTGAAATCCAAAGCATTGAAAGGAAAATATGCAATGCTTCCAGAACACAACTGTCTCATTGTCTCTCCTGCAAATTTTTGGGAAGGGAATTCTATAAAATTTCAAGAAGATCCAGATATTCTTGGAACAATTCTCAATTATCGGAGTCATCAAAAAGGAAAAAGCGGATTGGCTGAACTTCTTTTAGGAATGAATGTGAAAGAGACGGGGTTAAAAAAATATCCATTTCGATCACGCCAACGAATTGTTTCTTATGCTGTTACAATTGTCTTCCAGAGATTTGATTCAGAGTAAGTTAAATAAATTGAACAGTTTCATCAAGTATGTTGTATTGAATTGTATGAAATGTTTTTCATTATTATTTTCTAGATTCATTGGACATCTCCGAAGTAGTTTATATAAAACTTTTCCACCAAAATTGCCTTCAGAGTTCTCAAGCAAAGCTGAAGAAGAGTTAAGTACAGGGAATAATTCAACATCGAAACTGAGTCTATCTGAAACAGAGTCTCAGAAAATTGTACATATTTTTTATCCATCACAATCAAGCCTTTTGGAATTAATTCCACTCGTTTGTACTTACATAGCTATGTTCATCTACGTCTACTTTTCAATTAAGAAGGTGGAAATGATCAAATCAAAATTAGGTATTGCTTTTAGTGCAGTAATAACAGTGGTGGCATCACTCTGTATGTCACTTGGACTCTGTTCTCATGTTGGGATGTCATATGAAGTTAATTGCAAAGCAATTTTTCCATATTTGGTGGTCGTTATTGGATTAGAGAATATTCTTGTCTTGACAAGATCAGTAGTTTCAATGGCTTCTCATTTGGATGTAAAAATTCGAGTGGCCCAGGTTAGTAGTTTATAATATACTACTAATATGTTTAGTGATTAGTTTAGATTAATTATTATTTCTATTTCTATTTCTAGGGTCTGAGTAAAGAAGGTTGGAGTATCACGAAAAATTTATGTGCCGAAGTTACCATTCTTACAATTGGATTCTTTACATTTATTCCAAAAATTCAAGAATTTTGTATCCTCGCCGTTGTCGGACTTCTCTCAGATTTTTTCCTCCAAACATTTTTTTTTGCAACTGTACTCTCAATTGACATCCGTCGTACAGAATTTTCAACTACTTCTAAACATCATTCTTCACCTTATGCACCATTCAGAACTCCTGTTCATCCTACTTTGTCAAGAGTGAAATCAAATTCATGCTTTACAAATGGTTCTATTGGAAATCAAAAAAAGAATTCTTCTGGTACTGTTTCTGTAGTTGCTCCATCAAAATCGACACCAATTCTGGTCAAACTACCGAAAAGAGTTCGACTTGTTTATTTTTGGGCTCAAACAAGATTTTTTCAGCGAACTTTTATTATTTTTATGGTCGGTTGGATCTCATACATAATATATGAATCAGGAATTGTTGCCCATTTTAACTATGAAACAGAAGATGTAGTAATCCCAATGGAAATCAATCGATCAAGCTCATCACATCAAATCTCACTCTCACTGTCTCATGGAAGTCGACAAGACAGTTATGTTGTGAATCGGACACTTCTCATGTCTACTGCATCCAAATATAATGAAAAATCAACAATAGAAAAAGAAGATGCTGAAAGTTTATTGAAGTTGAAAGAAGTGAAGCGACAGAATTATAAACTTGAGAAGGAACTTTATGAACCCAATCCACATTCATGGAGACGACTGTCTCAATTCCATTGGCAAGCTCTACTTGGTGTTTACAATATTAGTCTGAGTGGGAAGTACATGAGTATTTTGCCACCAATTTGTCTTTCAATTCCTGTAGATCCGAATACTGCATCTTCCCTCAGGCATCCACATGAGCATGAACAAGCAAAGAAATTCAATTGGCAAGCATTGTCCAATGCTTTTGAACCAATTGACTTTGTAGGTGAGTACTACTGTAAATCGTTTTTTTTTTTATAAAAATTTTAAAGTTTTTGACAAAAAACAATATTTGAGTTTTATGTAATTTTTTTTTCTGATTGATTCTCATTTTCAGATGAATATGATACAAATATTCCCTCAGTGACAGTAACTCCGAATGGAAAAGTTGAAAACCTTGGTTTCTTTCATTCATGGGAAGAAGGGAGAGAGGTAAGAAGAGAATCTAATTTGTAAGATGAAAAATGTGAGACTTTGAAGGCACTATGATTTGTAAATGGCGACTATTTCACTATATTTTGTTTTTTTGGTTGTTTTTAGATTCCATACATCCCAACATCTCCAATTGAATTGGCACTGACGATGCTATTCGCAATTCCTAGCATTATCTTCATTATTTACACGATTGTTGTGTTTTATAAATGTATTTGTTCAAGAAACTATGCCGAATGGAGATCGAGTTGGATGAATAAACTAGAAACGACGCAAGAATATTACACAGAAGTAAGTTATATATTTGTTTGTTATAATGTCAGTTAAATAATGTCTAGAGGAGGTTGAAGTATTTTTTTTTTTGTGTTTGGTTTAGGTCGTGTTCGAAGCAGTGCCATTAATTTTAGATGGACATGCCGAAGAGGTTGAGTGTATGGGAAATGATGGAAATGTCATTGCGAGTGTTTGTCTCTCTGGAGTTTTGAAAATTTGGAATGCAAATACAGGGGATAATATTCTTTCTGTCAATCGAAAGAGGTATCTTTCAATTTATCATTTATCTAGAACAATTTCAATTTTTTTTTTTGTTAAAAACTAAGTCTTAGATTGACTAAAAGTATTTTCTGAATTGTAGATACTTTGAACAACTCCCTTGCCAGAATGATATTGAAGATGTAAATGTTGTATTGGGTTCAGACGGTGAATCAATTTTGGGATCCTCACCTCCAGGAACTAATGGACTCTTCATGAATGGAACAAATCAAAATTCAATTAATAACATTTCATTAGAAAATAGGCCATCACAATTCAATATTCGTCCTAGTGGACGGAGGTTATCACAGACACAATTTTCTATACAAAATTTGTATCAAATCCAACATCAACAAGGTTCTCAAACACCAGATTCACCAAATAATAATACCTTTTCAGTTAATTCAGTTACATTAACCTCTACACCACCATCCAATTCCTCACCTTTTGTGTCACAAGCACAACAACAACAGTTTCAACATCGACGAAATTGTTCAGTTTCATCGAGTTATTCAATTGGAGGTGGAAATGGAGCAGTTGTTCAACAGTCTTTCAAACTCCAACAACAAAGTTATGAAATAACTAATCCAATTATTATTCAAAGTCATCGACGAACTTCATCATTTCCATCTCAAGGTCAAGTGATTCCAAATCCAAGTGGTAATTTTTATGGTCAAACACAACCAATCCCTATTTCACCAAAAGAAGTAACCTCCTCCTCTTCTATTTTCCCATATTCAAAAATGTCTGAAATGATACCACAAAATTCAAATCATCTAGATCAATTTAATAACTCTGGAAATAATTTTGAACAAATGTATTTCAATAATTCAACGAATGGGAATTATGGAAATTCAATCCGACCTGAATCTCGTGTTGGTAGTCCATTGGATAAAATACGTGAAGGAAACTTTAAAGGAGAGGATGTACCACCTGTATGGTGTTTGGATTGCAAGGAAAATTTGGTTATTTTAGGTACAGGGACCGGAAGGATTGAAATTTGGGATAGTTATACAGGTTACCTAAAGGTAAGTTATTAAAATTAGATTGTATGTGTATCATATTATTTTTTGAAGTTCTTTCTTCTTTTTTTTTTTTTTTTTTTTAAACAATTTGTATTATATTTCCAGTGTACATATGAAGACAACAGTGGTGGTGGAGTGATGTGTCTGAAGTTGATAGGAAATCGACTCGTGACAGCTAGAATTAATGGATCTCTAGATTTTCTAGAAATTGAGTCAACACTCCATGGACAAGGAGGTGACAGCCCATCACTTTATCATCGATGTAAGTCCCATTGAAAACTCTTTTGAAATGGTATTACTCTCTTCTCTTGTTATATGATTCAAGAGGAGATTCTCGAAAGCTCATCCATCGTTGATAACAAAAAAAATGTATATCTAACACATGATTTTTTATTTTATTTTTTTCAATTCTTTATAGGGAATGTCGGTAATAGTGAAAATGGAGAAAATCGAACCTCAATGTATTCTCTTGATTCAGAAATTCGTTGCGTGTGGCTCACAACACTCAAAGCTCATCAACAACCAATCACCTGCTTGGATTCAGAAGGAGGTCGAATTCTCACTGGAAGTCAAGACCACTGTCTAAAAGTATTTCGTTTAGAGGATCATCTTCCATTTTATACACTACATGGACACTATGGTCCAATTACATGTTTATTTATTGATAAAATCTCACCTATGACTTCTGGTAGTGGGAGTCAGGATGGAATGCTCTGTGTTTGGGATCTCATGACAGGTGAATAGTCACAAATGAGTCATAAATGTCTCATAAATTTTTTTTTTTTTACAATAATGGAACTAATTTTGTTTTAAAATCAATAGGATTATGTATGTATTCTACGCAAGCACATGACGGACCAATAAGTGCTCTTACATATTCAGCTAGCTATATTATTAGTGCAGGTGGAGATAATAAGATTTGTGTATGGGAACGTTTCCAAGGTCATCTACTCAAAACGATCCAATTGGTACGTATAACGTATGGTTCCTTAGGTTGTTAATTTCAAGTCATTTTTGATTTTTTAAGTCTGATTCTTTTGGTTTTCAAATTGGCTTGAAGTTTTACTATCAAATTAATCAGGAACTAATTAACTAAACTAAATCAGGAATTTATTCAATTAATTTTTTTTTTTTTTTTTAGAATCACACATATTGTTCAAGTCTTGTGATGCTTACACACAATTTACTCATCACCAGTAAACAGGTATTGAAAAAAATAAACTGTTGACTTATACTTATTGTACATATTGAAGAGATTTAATTATTTTGTTATAAATTACTTGGAGTCTGATTATTCCGAGGTTGAAGTTTAAACTTCATTCAATCTGTCTTTATTATATTTACCTTTTAGAACATTGTTTATATTTGCTTTACTACTTGTAATAGTTAATTGAATTTTAATTGTTTAATTCTATTCTTTTGTTATTTTTTAGGGTTCTTTAGTAGTATGGGATGTACGAAGTGGTGACATTGTCCGAGTTGTTCGTCTTGGTCATCGTGACAACACAGTCTTTGTTCGTCAAGTAATGGATTGTGCAGATGGTATACTTTGTGACTATGGATCCCAACTTCGACTTGTTAGATTTCCATCTATTATTACAAAATTGGATTGATTAAGACTCCCGAGTTCTTCAGAGTTCTTGATTGTGAGTTCTACTAAAAAAAATGTGAAATTGCATCCCAACACGATTTCCTTGTAATTGAATCCCGGTGTGGAAAGAATTATTTAATTTTGTAGATTGCATTTATTTAGGTATATATAACAAGACGGGAAGAGTTTTGTTATTGTTGCTGTAATATGAGTCAGAGTAATTCAAAACGTTGACGGTGAGAGTAAGTTTAAATTAAATTAAATTTTTTTTTTTTTTTTTACATTGGAAGAGTTATAGGACTGAGGTACAAATTAGTTAGGGTATAGTTATTTACTTTAGTTAATTGAAAATTGAAGGAGTCAAGAAAGTTTTCTTATTTAAATAATGTGATTTGATTATTTTTTTCTGGACATGGTGACTAGGTCTTGTGTAACGTGTAAGAAGGTTGTCCAAAAAAGTCAAACTTCAATTACGAAAATCCTGAAAATGCTCAAGAATAGTCAAAAGTTTAGGATTTATTAGTTTTTTTTTTTTTTTTTTTTTTTATTAATTAAAAATTATTAATTATTGAAGTTAAGAATAAGATGGTCTGATGAAAGGTCTCAAAAAAAAATTTTTTTTTTTTTTTGTGTGATAAGGAAGAATTTTTTAGTGAAACTTATCAATAGGAAATGTGAGGCAGCCAAAAAAAGAAACAATGGAAATTGAATATTATTGTTATTTTTGTTTACAAATTGTGAAATAAACAATAATTAGATTGTCTCCGAGTTTTTTTAAAAAAAAACGATTAATAATAATAATTTCAGAAAGGATTTTTATTTATGATTCATAAAATATGGGACTAAAATAGAGGTGTGAATTTAGACTTTAATGGTTTACTAATAGAAAGTTAATTTTGGTTCCTAATTTTTAACTTTTCTAAAACTAAAACTAAAACTTAAAACTTACAACTAAAAAACTCATTACTAAAATCAAAATCCCATTCTTCGTTGTTGTTTTCAATTTTTTTTTTGTCACATTTTGTAAGCATGATTACTTTCCCCTTTTCAAAGAATTTAACAAAATTAAAATTTTTTCGCCAATTTATTGTTCAAAAAAAAAAATTGTGCTAATTTGGAATTGGAACTAACTATATAATATATTGCGAAGAAGGCGGATAAAAACTAATAAGTTATTGATGAAACTAAAGGTAAATTGGCAGAAGAGCCTTAATATAATAATATAAGTCTATTATAGGTCCAAAATTAACGAATAATAATTAATTAATATATTACTACTAATCTAACACAAATTCTACAAAGTTCTAAATGAATACTAAAAAGTTATTCACCAAGGTTAAAAATAATAGTATTTGTATTGTTAAATTAGAAGGAGATTGACAAGGAGATTCAATCTTCAGTTGATTTTTGAGGATGACCTTAAGTTGACCTTTTGACAAATGAACCAAATCCAGTACGATCAATTTCATCAAAGTTTCGTTTATTGAAACCAAATCCATTTCGATCAATTTCATCAAAATTTTTCTTTACAAAACTTCCAAATCCAGCTCGATCAATTTCATCAAAATTCCGTTTTTCATTTCCAAATGTAGATCCACTATAAAAACATTAGAAAAAAAAAATATAATAGATATTATAATTATAATTATAACACATATAAAATATAATATAAATTATTATAATATTAACAAAATAGAAGAAATATTATTTTTAAGAAAGAAGTTACTACTAAATTCTGAAATAGATAATATAATTTTCAAGAAATCGTCTTGTCCTTGGAATTATAATGAAATTCGTCACGAATGGTTAGAAAAGTAGNCCAAATCCAGCTCGATCAATTTCATCAAAATTCCGTTTTTCATTTCCAAATGTAGATCCACTATAAAAACATTACAAAAAAAAATATAATACATATTATAATTATAATTATAACACATATAAAATATAATACATATTATTATAATATATAAATTAATAAAATAGAAGAAATATTATTTTTAAGAAAGAAGTTACTACTAAATTCTGAAATAGATTAATATAATTTTCAAGAAATCGTCTTGTCCTTGGAATTATAATGAAATTCGTCACGAATGGTTAGAAAAGTAGTTTAATTTTATTAAAATGTTAATTTCCAGGGGTTCATTTCCGGTAAAAATTAATTGAATTGGTTATATTTCGGTTGGTTGACGTACCTGAGGGAATCAAATTTCTTGTGAATTCCTGTTCCACCAAGCTGTTGCTGTAGTGCTGCTTCTAGTCTCCGTAGTGGACGAGTCGAACCGTCTCTACCTTTAAAGCGATTTAATTAAAAAAATTTCCTGTCACTTTCACAATTTTCTAACTTGTATAAAATTCTCTTATCAAAATCGTCAAGTCTTTGCTCTTTCGTTTGTTAATTTACCAAATCAACGTAACTTTGTTAGTCAAAATGACAACCAAAAAAAAAAAAAAAAAAATAAATATAACCTGACTTTCACTTTCATTGTAAAGGTTACTACTTACATAACTTACCTTTATCCATTTTTTTGTCAAGGTCAATTAAAAAATTGAGCATTTTCATATCAAAGTTTCACTTCATGCAAACTCAATTATGAAAAATGAAAAATGTATAATTTTTAAGTGAAAGTAAGTCATGCTAAATCAACGTGCTTTGAATCTAAAATTATATATACTAGGAATATGGATAACTTATGGAGTACAAGTACTTAAAAGCCTATTTTCAATTTAAGAGGATGATGAAACTGAGAGAGTCAACTTATACTTATACACATAAGTTTTTTAATTGATTCAATTTCATCCTCTTGATGCAGAAAAATAAAAGGAAAAAAAAAAAATTTGGAAAAAGAAAGTGAAAGTTTATAAAATAAATACATTGTTTGTTATTTGTAAAATGATCAAAGGGATTCTGTCATTGAAGTTGACTAACCATGTCCAATGGGTCCTTTTTAAGTGACTTACATCTCATCCACATCATCATGTCTATAAATTTCCATTACTTCCACTTTCTTTGAAATTTACCAAAACATAGGGATAGGAGATCTGATAAAGTGAAACCTAACCAAGTTGACAGAGTGCTTATGTAAGAAAAACAGACTCTCGTCTTTTCCATTTTGATTTGATTTTATCGTTTTTTTTCTTTTTGCAAAAAAAGAAAAAAAATTTTTTNTGATAAAGTGAAACCTAACCAAGTTGACAGAGTGCTTATGTAAGAAAAACAGACTCTCGTCTTTTCCATTTTGATTTGATTTTATCGTTTTTTTTCTTTTTGCAAAAAAAGAAAAAAAATTTTTTTTTTTTTTTTTTTTTTTTGCAAAATGTCAAATAGTTGAAGTGTAATAATGTAAAATGTATTGATCGTAGTATCTTTATCTTCATGCCAAGTATAGCGTATGATACGAAGATACGATCTACTTACATATAATATTATATTAAGTTTACAAAAGTAAACTTTGTACACAGTGAACAGGAAGTAGAAGATGAGATTGTAAGTTCATTACACTGTGTAATATATGTAGTGTGCTAAATGAGCGTCGTCATATTAAGAACCAATCAGATTTGTCATTTTAAATTGAAAACAGCCTATTTCTGATTGGTTAGAGATGTAGAAGGAACGAAATCAATTCCATTTCTCAATCTTTCAAAGAGAAAGGTGCCTTAGAGGGATGAAAGTTCAAAAAAGTTGGCTTCTTGATTTTTGTCTATTTCAATTTCATTTAGAGTCAAAATCAAATGATTCCTTGATTCTTTTGATTTGATTCTTACGAAATGGTCTGAAGAGCCCCGTGGGCTTTACTATCACAAAAAAAAAAATCTTTACAATGAAACTCATTTTCAATAGTGAAAGTTTTTTTTTCTTTTTTTTTTTTTTTTTTTTTTGTAAAGAGAAATTCGACGTGATGTGGGAAACAAGAGAAAGCAAAATCTACCACCAACTTTTTTTTTTTTTTTTTTTTTCTAAGAATTTCTACAGGGTATCGTCGTATCCCATTGAGTTCTTTTGACTTTTCGCTTTTAGAATTCCATCAAGATCAAATAGTTTTTTAAAGAAAAAAAAAAAAGAAAAAAGTTTGAGTCTGTCTCCCTTGTGTATGTAATTTTCAATTTTCTGAAAATTGGAGTAGTTTCCAACAAACTCATGTAAATCCTAAATGGATGAGAAAATTCTGTTAATTTTGACAGTAAACTTAACTCTCTGTTCTGTGTGTATCTTATTCTTTATAATCATTTTTTAGATTTTTATAATTTGANTCTCTGTTCTGTGTGTATCTTATTCTTTATAATCATTTTTTAGATTTTTATAATTTGACCTTTTAATTTTTTTTTGATAAATTTATACTACTGATAATTTAAATTTTTGTTTGATTCTAATTTATGTATACTCCAAGTTAAGTTTCGATGGTATCGGTATCCACTGTGTATACCATTTGTTAAGAAAATTAGTATACACGGTGTAACCATTAGAGATATGTGGATAATTTCTTAATTTTTTTTTTCATCCCCATCCCTTGTTGATCTCTTGAGGATATTACCCTTGCCTAGGGAGTCAAGACTTCGATGAGAGTAGGTCAAAGGGGTTCTTTCTGAATTGACCCAATTTCGAAAATAATTGAAGAGGACTTCATCTTGATCTGGGACACTTCTTAGAATATTACCACGACCAAGAGAATCCAATGATCCTCCACGTTTTCCTGAAATTCCATCTGATGAAGCTCCAAATCTCCATGCTGATTTTGGCCCACCCCAATCACTAGTTTCTAAACCAAGTCCATCGTAGCTTCTCTTCAGAATATTTCCACGACCTAAACTATCCACTCCACGTGTTTCCACTTCTACGAATTCGTTCTCAGTACCTTTGGATCGAGAAGGGTAGGTCACATGCAAAAATTTTGTCATGCATGAAGGAAAGATCAAAAGGCAAGTAAGTCATGCATTAGTGAACATTCTTTTCATGCTTATCGAACAAAAAAAAATCTTGTGAATCAGTAAAAACAAAATTTGGAAAAGCTATTACCTAACAAAGTAACTGTACATATTTTAATTTTTAAAAGAACTTTAGCATAGAGAAAGTCTAACCAAAATTTCTATTTTTATCGTTATAAATAACAAATTTTAAATTGAGTTATAACTTAATAAATTTGAGAATAGGATGAAAATGACAAACAATTTTGGAATATTTTTATCATTCTTAAAACAACTCACCTGGTGTAAGCATATTCCAATACCCTGCGTCGTTTCGATAAAGTCCAGAGATCTACAAAGAAAAAAAAGAGAAGAAAATTGTTTATTTTAGATATCCTACTGTGTCTCAGCAGTAGTAGTTTTTCAATTTTCAAAATTTTGAAAAAAAAAAAACACTTATGAGAACTTTATTTAAAAAATAAAAATACAATACAAGTCTATGGTATTTTTTTTGAAGTTTCGATTTACTACTTTCACATCAAAATAAAAAGTAATCTTTTCAATTTTCCCTGTGATTCATTTTTGATTTAAAAAAAGGTCAAAAATATCAAAATATGTTACAAATTATGTTAAAGTTTACTTAAAGTGAAAGTTAAGTCCCAAAGGTTATTTATTTTTTCAAAGTCTGTGGAACGGAAGTCAGAATTGTTCAAAGGGAATGAATTATGACAAATTGATCAACTTAAACGAAAAAACCAATTGAAAGTTGTCTGGTGCTTTCGTGACATTCTTGTTCAGATCCCGATTATAACGAAAAAACGTGCTTGAGATTCGATGATTTGAAGCTTTAATGCCCATCGTGATGATTTTTGGGATTTTTATGTAATAATTCTCATCAAATTGTAACAAATGAGGTGTAAGATTTTCTAAAAAAGAAGAAAATGACCATAGTCAGGTACAAAAAAGAAGTACTTAATCCTTCATAATAAATTAAGCTTCTTTCATTCTCTGTTCAATCACTACTAACTGGTTCTCTGAAAATCCTTTGGACAAAGTCACCTTATGTCGAGTATCATCCTCACTTTCTCTCATCGGATATCATCAATTAGTCCAATTAGTAGTGTAAAGAAATTTACTCTTGTCAATGAAACTTAATGGTTGGTAAGGATAAGCTTTATATTTGTATGTGGTCAGGTAAGGAGCTTTGTGAAAGTTTTCGATAAGAAGATTTTGACCAATAACTTTCCCCATTCTCTTCTGTTAGTCTTTATTAGATAAAAACTTTCTNTACCAAATCTAAAGCTTTGTGAAAGTTTTCGATAAGAAGATTTTGACCAATAACTTTCCCCATTCTCTTCTGTTAGTCTTTATTAGATAAAAACTTTCTAAATAATCTTCAAGTTAGAAAAAAAGTTTCCCAATTTGACAGGATCAGGATCAGGATTCTTAGAAAAATCACAAGTAGTGAAAGTTGTCACGGATTTTTTTTTCTTCACACTCATTTCGAAAAAAAAATACAACATTTTTTGGGTTAGAAGGTTCATGTGTTGTTAACTATTACGTCGCAGGGTTGTGAATGTTATATCGAGAANCCGTATTACTATCAGGATCAGGATCAGGATTCTTAGAAAAATCACAAGTAGGGAAAGTTGTCACGGATTTTTTTTTCTTGTCACACTCATTTCGAAAAAAAAAATGCAACATTTTTTGGGTTAGAAGGTTCATGTGTTGTTAACTATTACGTCGCAGGGTTGTGAATGTTATATCGAGAATTTTCGAGATTACCGCAGAGAAAACGAGTGTGCTGTATTTTATCAATTTATTTTATCATTTAAAATTTTTTTGAGAAAAAATGTTGCTTTAAGAATATTAAGTTGTACGATTTAGAGAGGATAAAGTAAGAGTAAGCAGAGTAATTTTAGAGAAGCGTAAGAGGTGAAGTACAGTAAAGTTGGTAATACTAATGCTAACTATATAGCGGTCATCGAAAGAGTTGACCGTAAAGCTTTAACACAGTTGCTAAGTTTTGTAACTTTCGCAACTCAATAGTGGTTGGTTATGGGAACGGTGGGTTTTTATCGAAAAGTAGCGGAAAGTGGGGTTGCAGTTGCGATTGTGAAACTTTCGATGTATTACCTATAATTGATAATTGAGTTGTGGAAATTGAGGATTCAAAATTATGAAAAATTTAAACTGCAGGAGAAACTGCGATTTCATTAATTTTTTTTGTACTTTCAATGGCTACAATTTTTGATAACTTTCGTAATGTTTTCGAAGCTAGTTGCAGAAAGTAGNGAAAATTGAGGATTCAAAATTATGAAAAATTTAAACTGCAGGAGAAACTGCGATTTCATTAATTTTTTTTTGTACTTTCAATGGCTACAATTTTTGATAACTTTCGTAATGTTTTCGAAGCTAGTTGCAGAAAGTAGGGGTACACATTCAAATTTACTAGTAGTGGTGGGGGTTTTGAAAGCCATAGAAGTTCCGGAAGCGGATGATAAACTTGAAAGCGTATAAAGACGCAGTTACGATTTAAGAAGTAAAGTTGTTGATGTAGTTAACTTATCTTTCTTGCAACTGTGAGTCGGAAATACTTTGTTATTGAACATGAAATAACGATCAAGATTTCTTACCTGTGGTTCGCTAAGCTCAAGCTTAAGGTGAACCTAATACCATTGTGAAAATAATTCTTTATTGAATTTTTTCTATGTGATTCAAATAACTCAGAAATGACAAGACAAACTTTATTTATTTGTTAAAATTTCCTACTCGTATTGCATCCACCTCGGAATATCGGAAATACCGTTTCTCGAAATAGAATTTAACAACCCTATTTTCAAATCAAAATTAATTTTTCAAAACTTACTCCCGCCCTTTCGTGTATCATGCATCATACACTTCCAAATTGGAAATTCAAACTTTACCAACAATAATACCCATTGGTATTACATAATTTGAAAAGAAAAATAATTGGACTCTAATTCATTATTCAAGATAGGTGTAGTTTTAAATTAGTTTTTATCCACACCGTTTTGCTAATCACGCACAACGTCTTACAAAATAACTCATTGTAATCAATATATTTTCTTCTCAAAATTTCCCTTTCTGATTTAATGCAGCATAGTGAAAATCTAAATATTTGCAAAGGAAATTATTTTTCATTTCCCACCAGCCACCACATTCTATCTTTTATCGACAATATGAGAATCTAATAAAACAAAAGAAAACCCTTTTTTTTTGTTATAAATTGTGACAAATCCAATGCATTACTTTACTTTAAACGCTACAAAAGGAAACATATGGAATTTCCACTTGAGAAGGAAACGGAAGTGTATATATAGTTATATTTTTTATATTTTCTTTTAATTCTATTTTCTCTTCTTCCCAAGAGTAAGAAAGACACCAGAGAACCTTTCACTCTGTCTCTCAAACCATGTATGGACTTACAAATTCAGTAGGGGCCTTTCGATGACTTGAGTTGAATTTTTGGTTGTTGGAAACGTGCTAAAGGAGCCATCAAAAGACCCAGTCATTCCATAAGAAAAAGAACAAAAGAATAGACACAACTCGTAATTGTTTCTCCTCAATGAATTGTTCGAGTTTGGGAAAACTGGAACTGGGCGAGAGAATTCTTTCTTTCTTGTCAAACTTGTCTCGTACATTATTTAGAATTTTAAGAGATAATCCTTGCTTTCCTTTCGAAACAGATGAGAAAGTCAATGACAATGGGAATTGACATGAATAATTGACACTGAGACTGAGACTGGGGACACAACTGTCACGTCAGAATTTATTTTTTTTTTGACACGGCACGACACACTCTTTTGGTTTTTAAACAATCAACCTTCCATTCTTTGTTTTTTATTTCAAATGTCACGCTTTAAAAAAATGGAGTTATGCGCATGCGCATGAGATTCATTTGAAATAAAAAGTTGCTCAGAGAACAACAAATTTTCTTGCAATTACGCAATCAGTTTAAAAAAAAACACTCAAACAATTCTGCGCATGCGCTTNCGAATTTTCTTGCAATTACGCAATCAGTTTAAAAAAAACACTCAAACAATTCTGCGCATGCGCTTGTGGTGACCTTGGGTTTTAAACTCTACTCTAATTCAAANCACGCTTTAAAAAAATGGAGTTATGCGCATGCGCATGAGATTCATTTGAAATAAAAAGTTGCTCAGAGAACAACAAATTTTCTTGCAATTACGCAATCAGTTTAAAAAAAAACACTCAAACAATTCTGCGCATGCGCTTGTGGTGACCTTGGGTTTTAAACTCTACTCTAATTCAAAGATTTTGAGTATTATTCCATTATTCGTTAACTGAAAAACTTATATCGTTTTAAACATTTAACAATTAACTAAATTAAAAGTTAAATTTCAATTAGTATAATAGGACTCCTCTTAATTTAAGAGAGACATTTAGTATTTAGTTAATCGTTTTCAAACATGTCAACCTTGAACATGTGCAATGAATGATTAATATAAACGGAAGTTATATCTATTGTGTGGATACTTACTTCACAATTTACCACAATGGAGAAGTCATCACCTTTCGAAATGCCATTTACTAAAAACAATAGTGGCAGCAGCGGCTCTAAAAATAGCAACAACAGCGGATCTAAAAACAACAGCATCGGCTTCGGCTCTAATAATGGTAAAATATCTTGAAAATATTTGTAATAATCTAATTAACTTATGAATGAGTGACCACCCATTGTAAGATGCGACAATGACTTTTTTCTTATTGCTTGTAGGCGCTTCTCAAGCCTACAATCAATCANACCACCCATTGTAAGATGCGACAATGACTTTTTTCTTATTGCTTGTAGGCGCTTCTCAAGCCTACAATCAATCACCCATGAATTTATCAGGGATTGCTGGAAGTGGTGGTGGAAATTCTCAAAACTACTGTGAATATCTTAATTTTGATAAATGAATTATAATTCAAATTTTAAATAAATAATTATTTTCAGCTTACAAACCAAATGGCAGATGTGGCAAATGTCGACCTACCCCAACAATATGTTCTAACAGAAAACCATTGTTCTGTCCTCCACCTTGCCCACGACAACCATGTTGTCCACCGATACCATTCTGTCCACCTCCAATGCAATGTTATCCCGGTGGTATGCCAATACCAAATCCAATGTCTTGTCTACCTCCAATACCTTGCTGTCCACCACCAATGATGCCTTGTTGTCCACCGCCAATACCTTGGTGTCCTCCTCCAATGCCTTGTTGTCCACCACCACCACCTTGTTGTCCACCACCAATGCCTTGTTGTCCACCACCAATTCCTTGTTGTCCACCACCAATGCCATGCTGTCCACCAATGCCAATAAAATGTTGCTGTGTCGGAAACAAACGAATTGTTTGTCTCCCACGTGATCAGAGAATGACGTGCAAGCCTTATGGAATGTCTTGTTGTGACCCAATTGAGAAGCCTGCGTCTTATAATAACTGTAATTTTTATGTTGTTGACAGCTCGACAAGACAAGAATATCCAGGTAATTATGAAACTGTTCAAGAATTTAATTCATTTGTAACTGACAAAATAAGGAAAGGTATCATTTTTTNTCCAGGTAATTATGAAACTGTTCAAGAATTTAATTCATTTGTAACTGACAAAATAAGGAAAGGTATCATTTTTTTATACTAGATCCATGTCAAACTGAAGTAGATCCCTGTCACCCTATGTTTAATCCTTGTGTGAACATAGNATTTTTTATACTAGATCCATGTCAAACTGAAGTAGATCCCTGTCACCCTATGTTTAATCCTTGTGTGAACATAGGAGCAGGAGATGACAGACCGTTTCCTCGACCCAGATGGTAAGGAGATATAGTTATTTTTTAAATTTCTTTGAAATTTGTTACCTAAAAATTGTGTGGTATTATCATATTTTCAATAATTTTTCTAATAATTTCAAAAGTGACGATACATATCAAGACTCATGCGTTGCGCCACGTAGTAATAATGTAAGACCAAGTATTCGGAAACACTCAAACTCATCACCTCAGGCACTTGAACCACCTATGGGANGTAGTAATAATGTAAGACCAAGTATTCGGAAACACTCAAACTCATCACCTCAGGCACTTGAACCACCTATGGGATTAGACTTCTCTTCAAATACTAACAAGCACGTGGATAAGGATGTCCAGACATTTAGCAGTCCAAACTCTTCAGGATCAGATCCATCATCTCAAGGGAAAGATCCATCGAACCGATCCAAGCCTAACATTTCAAAAGTAAATGATAGTTCCAAACATTTTAACTCTCAGAACTCAGGAAACTCTTCACAAAGTCCTAAGAATGACGGAAATTTTAATGGGTCTTCAGGCAAGGCAACACAAGCTACAGAAAGTACTAACGAAGGAGATCTNCAGAATGACGGAAATTTTAATGGGTCTTCAGGCAAGGCAACACAAGCTACAGAAAGTACTAACGAAGGAGATCTTGGTGGTTCGTCAGAAAGATCAAACAAAAACCCACCAATCAATAAAAACATAGGCGTTTCGTCAGGATCATCTAATCCAAGCGCGTTTGGTACTACGGATGGAAAATTTGGAAGTCCGTCAGAAAGGACAAATCGAAGGCCAGAATATACCAACAGAGTAAACGTTGACTTGTCAGGAATGTCATACCGAAGTCCAGATGGTACTACTGATGGAAACCGTAGAACTCCGTCAAATATGTCATACCAAAGACCAAAGAATATTAACAGAGTAAACGTTGACGTCTCTTCAGGGAGGTCAAACCAACATCTAGAGAGTGCTACAGACAAGACCAAAAGACACTCTGTGTCCACTCATCATGTCACTAATGGAAAAATAAGGCATAGGAACAGAAAATCCAAAGACTCAGGTCGAGGAAGAAAAAAGGAAAATCGAAAATCCCATTCAAATTCAGAAGTAAGTAAAACCAAGAAGGCGAAATCGAAACGGAAGCGACGAAAATCAAGATCAAATCCAGAAATTCATAAGAAAAAAACGAAACGTAGTAAGAACCGGAAAAGGTTGAAGGATCCTTGTGAGGAAGATATCCCAATGACAATGGGGACCTTACGAACACTTTATCAAAGAGAAAACTTCAACCCTTATCCTTGGACAAACTATTATTATGACTGCAACAGCTACCGACCACCTGATATTTGTGAACATAGGAATCCATCTGCCGTCAGTTCACCTTGCGGATTGTGCTATCAAGATTACGATGTCTGTGTTGTGGATCCTGGGCGAGAGTCTGCTAGTCCAAATATTCCTTTTGGGTCTCAATTAAGTAATTCAGTATAATTTTTATTTAAATTAAGATTTATCTACTGAATTTTTCTAAAAAACAGCTTCTGGAAGTACAACATATGATAAAGATCCTTATTCACCAGAATTGTCACTGATGTGGCGATACCAAGAAAGAAGTGGGTCAAGAAATAATAGGCTTGATGAACGTTATGAACATTTCAGAAAACCTCGACGTGGATTTCTAATGACCGCCACACCGCCAGTAACCAACGAAAGTCCTGACGATAACCAAAACAAAATGAGTCAGGAAACATTACAAAATATATTCAGCAGAAGAATTTCATCAAGCAAAAGTCTTGATTCACTCAGCTTAACCAAATCAGTGTCAAGTAAATCTAGATTTCATTCTCATTTTGATGGAAACAAGAACATTGTATTAGAAGAGTCTAATCCGAGTCATTACTCACACACTACTCGCAGTCTACTCAATATATCTCACAAGGATTTCAC
Source organism: Holacanthella duospinosa (assembly GCA_002738285.1). Classification (NCBI taxonomy): domain Eukaryota; kingdom Metazoa; phylum Arthropoda; class Collembola; order Poduromorpha; family Neanuridae; genus Holacanthella; species Holacanthella duospinosa. The sequence continues at coordinate 242,186 of NIPM01000009.1, read as the reverse complement.
AAAAAGCAGCTGTCAAGTTAGTCACAAAAAATCTAATTTTTTCACCCAATTGCAGAAGAAAGTTTTTGAATTCCAAGATGAACGTGAACTAAGTCAACCAATCACATCAATTTATTCACCAAACCATGGATGGCCGGCTGAAACAAAACCTGGGACTGAAATTGACGAAAGTACAAACTTTCATTGGACAAAGTATCTTCAGGATAACCAACACGATACGATTTTAATGCCCGTTCATTTTAAAATGGACCACACGTATCACAAGCCTTGTGAAACTTTAACCAAACAAAAAGAGGTCAATATGAAAATTTCTGATTCGCCGCCGTCAGGTGTAGTAAGTAAACTACTGTGTTAATTACAAAATATTAGCCTCAGTTGATCAACAATTTTTATGTCTTTAGGCACAAAAGTTTACNAACTACTGTGTTAATTACAAAATATTAGCCTCAGTTGATCAACAATTTTTATGTCTTTAGGCACAAAAGTTTACGAACAGAGGTCGAACAATAACTCCAACCAAACGGTCTAGTAAAAAAAAGAAAAAGGAACGGAAATGTAGCAGTAGTAATAAGTTATCACCGAAGAAGAGACTTCAGAAGCATGTTGAAGATACTACAGAACAAGACACTCAAAAAGGACGGCAAAAATCATGTGGTAGAAGGGTCCAGCCATGCAAACATCCAGATAATGGTACGAATTTTGAGAATTTTGACCAAGGAGTTCCCTTGAATTGAATTTGAATCTATCTGTTTAGAAAATCGATGTAGCACACCTAGGGATTGCGAAGGGATGAAACCGTATATTACAATAGAAGATATTTATCCGCTGTGTCCACCAGTAAGCCCACGCTGTACACCGATGGTTGACTGGAGTCATAGTAATTGCAATGCTTGTCCCATTCACAAATTGCCGTCGACATATCGTGACAGATGTGTAGGAACAACTCATGCTCGAATAACTCCTGTGAACAATTCTATCAACAAAGGCGTTAATGTTTTCCCGCCAGTACCAACAGTAGCAAATCTGCGATCATTAGGAACCAGTTATTTGACGGAACTACTGCCCACGACTCTTGAGTTAGATAGAGGGTTATCGCCAAAAGCCGAGTCAAATGAAGATGAATCATCACTAGGAACTCCTATAATTGAAGATTCTCTTGCTCCACCTTTAGAAAATTCAGTTGTTGAAACACAAGAATTAACATCAGGACCGTCTTCTAATTCGAACATAGTTGTGAGAGAGGAACCTAAACCTTCTAAAGTTTATGAACCTGAAAATGAAAATAAACCTCGAGATAAACCTGATAAACCGTATCTAATGCCTGAGAAACTTAAGGAATCTGAACCAGAACTTGTACCTCAAAATGATCCTGTACCAAACCCATTGACTCGAAAAGTACCGACGGTTGAACCCACAGCCTCAATCAGCAGAACAGTTAAGGCTGTACCATTGAGTCCGTTTGCTGTCACATCTGAACCATCGAATTCACTTGTGATTAAACCTGAACCATCGACTCAACTTGGATCAGAGATTACACTTACACTAAAACCTAAGCCATTGACGCCATTTGTCAAACCTCAATCATCCACCATACTTCTGGTCGAATCTGAACTTTTAACTTCACCTTTGGTTCAACCTGAACCGTCTACTCAACTTCTTGTAAACCTTGAATCATCGACTCGATTTGTGGTCAAACCTCAACCATCGACTCCACTTGTGATGAAACCTGATCCATCGACTCCACTTCTGATCAAACCTGAAATTTTGACTCCACTTCGAATTAAATCTGAGTCACTACTAACTCGACCTGTGATCAAAACTGAACCATCGGCTCCACATATGGTTACACTTGAACTATCGACTACATTTGTTGTTGAATCTGAACCATCGACTCCATTTGTGGTTCAACCTGATCCATCGATTGCAGTTGTGATGAAACCTGACCCACCGATCCCAATTGTGGTGAAACCTAAACCATCGACTCCATTTCGAGTCAGATTTGATTCATCGATTCCAACTGTGGAGACAGAACCATCCACTTTATTTCTGCTCAAACCTGACCCATCAATGATTTCAATTGTAGTGAAACCTGAACCACTGAATCCAATTGTAGTGAAACCTGAACTATCGACTTCACTTGTGGTCAAACCTGAATCATTGACTCCAAGTGTGATAAGACCTGAACCGTCGACTCGATTTGTCGTTAAACCATTACCAGTGGTAAAGCTTGTACCACCGTATCCCGTTACAATGGAACCTCCTAAAGTTTCTAAACGTACGAAGCTACCAATTCGAACTAGTCCAACCCCATTTCCACCACTTAAGGCAAAAGCACAGGATTGTCCTCCACGTGTGGTACCGCCTTACAATTCTAAACGGACGCCACCAAAGAGTGAACCAACACAGGGTGAGCCACAAAAGAGTGAACCAACACAGTGTGAGCCACCAAAGAGTGAACCAACACTGTGTGAGCCACCAAAGAGTGAACCAACACATTTAGCAACTAGCTGCCACTATCAACCTGAACCATTACCTCCTTCTTGCCCTACCCAAATTAACTACAAGCCATCCGAAACACTTGTGTCATCAGTTTCAACAATGCTCGCATCAAAACCTGTTCCAGAACCACGAAAGCATCAACCATATCACAAAAATAGTAACATAGAACTTCTCCCTACTCCATCAGTATGTGGAACTAACATGTATCGTCCATCATTTCATGAACAATCCACCCAATGTAGACCTCATAAACAAAGAACAAACGATTACAACAATAGATTGAATAATAAATCAAATTTCACTAGCTCCATTATGCTCTCCTTCAATCATGCAGACGACACATCACCTAGAAGCTGTCAAGGACAACTTGATCTTGGAACAAGATCAAACTATTACAATAACTTCAAATGTCCTGTAAATCGTTCTCTCAACTTATGTGCAGCACCTCATCCACCAATTTCTTTCGCCACTCGACACCAGCTTGCAAGTAATTCTTCAAAAAAATTTTTACCTGCAATCATACCCAGAATCCACGACGGTCCTGTTACGAATCAACACATTCTGCCGAGGCTTCCTAGACCTCGAGACAAACCAAGGGGTATTGTAGCTGAAAATGAAAGATATGGAGCTTACGAGCGTCCCATCTACTCTGTAGATGGAGCTAAAAGCAAGGACAACTCATTGTTTAATAATCCAGATTCTTTTGATGTAATTCTACAACCACCGGGATTCCAAGCTGGCTGCGACCATTTATTACTCCGGAGAATGAAACAGAAACACAAAAGACTTTGTTAATTATTGTTTATAATAACCGTGATCTAAAAATTTTTTTTCTAAATTTTTTTTAAATAAGTTGACGATAATGAAAGAAATACCTAGAGGAGTCCTGCGGCGACATGCTCTTATCTTTAAGTTGGAGTTGAATGTTATAGAAAAATTATGTAAATATTATTCAGCGTCAAATCTATGGCAGTTCAATTTTTGAATTTACGCGTGGGTCATTGAACTTGAACCAAAAAAATTTCAAATCAGAATTTTGTAAAATGTTACTAAACTGCGCATAACTGCGCACCTTTTGTGCATAAACTGCGCACCTTTTGGGCAAAAACTGCGCACCTTTTAAGCATAAACTGCGCACCTTTTGGGCATAAACTGCGCACTTTTTGCGCATAAACTGCGCACCATTGGCGCATAGATTACGCACCTTTTGCGCATAAACCGTGCACCTTTTGCGCAGTAAACCGCGCACCTTTTGCGCAGTAAACCGCGCACCTTTTGCGCGTAAACTACGCACCTTTTGCGAACTCTCATAGATGGGCATTTGTGAACCTAAAAAGAATTTTAGTGCAACCATTACAGGTAGTTTCAAAAATGCCCATCTGTTGTAGTGCACAATTTTAGTAAATAAACTCAAATTTTCAGAATTTGAAATTTTGAGTTGAGTTGAGTTTGAGTTTGAGAATTTGAAAAAACTAAAACTTAAGGCAGNTGAGTTTGAGTTTGAGAATTTGAAAAAACTAAAACGTAAGGCAGAGGACCTGAAAATGTCGCCGTCACAAGTATCAAGACGATTTACTGAGGAAATGAACAAGAAATACGCCCATGTAAAACAGGAAGACGTAAGTTCATTTTAATTAATTTCGTACATTTTAATTAAATATACGTAATTTAATTTACTACAGTTATCATTTGGTATGGTATGGTATGATCGTAGATTGGTTGTCGTCATTGCTTAGTGTGTTAATTATTGTCTTTCTCCTTTTTCCCAGTTAACAAAAATTGGAAGCGTGAGTGATGAATGTAACAAATTGAAACAAGCATATGACAAATGTTTTATGGACTGGTACCTTACTGAATTTCTCAAAGGATCAAGTAAACCGGACATGGTACCTTGTGAAGCATTATTCAAAGATTATAATAAATGTGTTAAGGTAATCAATTTTCTTTTCAATTTTACAATTAGTCATTAAGTTATTTATTATTATATAATATTTCAATTTATCAATCCCTTCTTATTGTTTATCTTTAGAGAGCTATGAGACGATTGGATATTTCAATGGATCCATCATCCTGTCCTATTTTTTGAGATTCCCATATCATGCCATCGCCATCACCAATTTCTTGCTCTTGCCTTAGTAAGTAGTATCTTATTTGATCAACTTTGAACTCTGACTTCAATAGAAGACCAAAAAGTTCACAAGAATGAAAATAAAATCAAGTTGACACGCATGATGGATGATAACCCCAAGCCCAACTTTTGAATAATTACATTTCAAAGAACAACCACAAAGAGGATAGATGTCAATCTCAATCTCCCTAATTTTCAACAACAGTAAAGTAATCATGGAAATCAAATTCCAAAATTAATTGTTATTTGTTAAAATTACAGGCTTGAATACTTCTGTATTAAGGCTAAAGCAAATCCATAGTGTCTACACAGTTCACTCATTCGAGATGGTTTTGGTAAAAGTTTGAACATTTTGGAATTACATGAAACCGATTTCGATTTCCCCTTGTCTTTTCTAATTCATGTGGAAAATTGAAAGTTGAAAAGTTTTGTTACTGTTCTTTATTTATCTGTTCCTTTGAGTTTTCTCAAATGAATGAAATATTGAACATCNTTGAAAAGTTTTGTTACTGTTCTTTATTTATCTGTTCCTTTGAGTTTTCTCAAATGAATGAAATATTGAACATCGCAAAGGAATAATTGCATGGTTTAGTTATAAATTTTAGTTACACTTCTTCTCTAAAAGAAAGAACTCTCAGATAAATTTTTATCGTCCAAATATTCAGTTTTTCTTTATGAATACTTTAAGAAGGAACCCCAAAAATTGTGTTGTTTTTCTACCGGTTCATAAGTAAGCAAATTTTTTGAAATGTTGACGGTGTGATGCCATTCGGAATTTCTAATGAGATTATTGATTAAGTGCAAATTTTTTTTTATGAACGTTAAATTTACATGGTTTTTTATTTTAGTGATTCAAAAATATAATTCGCATGAGTAAATTCATCACCCCACGACGCTATCAGAATTTAAGTTGCTTTCTCTTTCTGTTTATTTAAGATTTTCTCTTTTGTAAATAAATTTAACAATTTTCGCTTTTTTTTTTTTTCTTTTGCATACTGAGTAAATTGTTAACAAATTCAAGTGGTAAATACATTATTATTACTCTTTGTGTTGAATAACGAAAAACCAAAGAAAATTTGCAAAAAAAAAAAAAAAAAGTACAAACTTCAAACGATTTACTCAACTCGTTTTCTCTTCACTCATAACTTTGTTATTTGTATTTGAATTTGAATATTTGATGAGAGATTCAAATAAATCCTTGTTTGCTGATTTTTATACAAATCAACAGGCGGGGGTGAGTTTGAAATTCATGAATAATCAATCCTACTCAAATTAATATGAAACTAAAAAAATTTCAATTTAGTATAAGACCCTAATGAAATGAAATAATGTAGATGTATGAAATTTAACAAACTTTCAATTACAGAAGAGCATAAAATTGATACTTACTTAATTGGTTTTATTCTTTATTCTTAAGGTTCTGAATAAGTTGGAAAAATGAATAAGGACAACAACCTACGACGTCATTTTTTTTTTTTTTTACAAAAACCCTACACTAGTTCTAGAGGTTTATCATACTTTCACTTAAATTATGGTTATTTGAGTAACCTTAAATTTATTATTTAAAATTCATAGGATACTCGAAAACACTTGGGTTCTGAATTAGTCTCCTTACAAGTCAGTAATGGGATCTCTTTACATTTACATTAGAGTGTAAAATTAAAAATTCATGACTAATTTCCATAATTTCAATGTCTTCTGAAGAGCATTGAAAAAAAGAAAAAAATTTTGGAAAAAAAGTTTCTGGGTTATAATAAGCCCTTGGAGGGAGAAATTTAGAAATTAGTATCATGAAACTAAGGTTCTTAAGTAAGCTACTAGATTCTTAGATCTTAGTTTTAGATCTTATAGATTTAGTAAACAAGCTCAAAATTTGGTGACTTTTGTCACTATTAAAATTCTTTCTTGCACTTTTGGAAATATCTTATTTATTTCTTGAAATAATTATTATAAAATTTTTTCTTACTTGTTGTTTTAGTGAATCATCTACAGGAGCCGCCAAAATAAGCGGAAGACAGATGCATACAAGCGTTACATCAATTCGAACCATCTAAGAAAAAATGAAATTATAAATTAATTTTGTAGTCTATTTCGTAAGTTTCCATCTATCTTTTATTCTTATATAACAATTTACTTAATGTAATAAATTTTATGAAAAAAAAAAAAAATTTTTTTTTCATAAAATTTTTTTACTTTACTTTTCTCTTCACGAGATTATACGTCATAAGTTGTAATCTCATANCGCCAAAATAAGCGGAAGACAGATGCATACAAGCGTTACATCAATTCGAACCATCTAAGAAAAAATGAAATTATGAATTAATTTTGTAGTCTATTTCGTAAGTTTCCATCTATCTTTTATTCTTATATAACAATTTACTTAATGTAATAAATTTTATGAAAAAAAAAAAATTTTTTTTTTCATAAAATTTTTTTACTTTACTTTTCTCTTCACGAGATTATACGTCATAAGTTGTAATCTCATAAAAGTAACTGTCAAATGCCATAAGTGAAGAGAAAACTCAGTTTCACCCTCTCAAGTTTTGAGATAATCGTATTAGTTTCACTTACATTTTTTTGATTTTTTTTTGTTGTTTCCGCCTCTAGGGAAAGCTTAAAATGAATTTCCTGAGGTGAGAGAGCTTCCTGTCTGATCTTTTATTTTTATTTTATTTTTCAACCACAAGTTGGAAGAATCTAAGGCTTAATGTTTAGTTGGAGAAAGCAGAGAAATTCAACTCTACCGGTACAAGTGAGTGAGACAATTGAAGAGAACGGAGTATGGTTCCTACGGATTTATATACAGGCAACTTTCTCTCTCTCTCTTTCTCAAAAAAAAAAAANAGAGAACGGAGTATGGTTCCTACGGATTTATATACAGGCAACTTTCTCTCTCTCTCTTTCTCAAAAAAAAAAAAAAAATGTAGAAAAAAAGTTTAGGAAGTGTCGTCTGTCCAGCGCCATATTGAGCGCAAATGCAGCAGGTGATTTTAGAGCTAGCGTTGGCGTTTGTATTGTNCGTCGTCTGTCCAGCGCCATATTGAGCGCAAATGCAGCAGGTGATTTTAGAGCTAGCGTTGGCGTTTGTATTGTTATATTGTTCAGTTGGTGGTGAAAATTTACCAAAAGTTGGTAGTGACGATGATGAGTAGATTAAAGTAGAAGAGTAATTAGAAACATGTCCAATATATCTCATCTGTCTAAAAATTCATTATTACAATTTTCAACCCCTTGGCAAAAAAAAAAAAAAAAAGAAAAAGAAAAAAAAAATACTTTCACTATACAAAAAACTTTCTCTAGCTTTTTACAGGGTAAAATTTTCTTCTTTAAGTAATTTCTTTCGGTTCATTAGCCATTTCACTTGTGGATTTGATTATCGTCTTTTTCTTGTCAATTTTTATTACATACTTATAGTTAGACTACTAGGGTAGAGAAGTTCTTTGAAGATTTTAAGATACAAACCTTAAATCCCTTATACTTTTTAACCCTCTAATACATTACATATTATATATACATAGACGAAAAAAAAAACGGAGTAAAGGGACACATTTATGATGACATCATTTTTATGCTCCATTTCCGTACTTTTACTTGTAAAATGTAATCTAGTCAGTTCTACCAAGCACTTAACAACTAACTACCATCGCTCCCACGCTTTGATGCTAAAAACATAGTTACTTTCACTCTTATTATGACTCAAGTGAAAGTAGAACAAATTAGGATTTACTAATCCCATATCTTTCGTAATTTCAAATTAGATTAAAATTTTTAGTGATGAGAATGAGATAGGGTTAGGTTATTATGTCTTTGAACATTTTATAGATTTCATTGTCATTCAAGTAAAATGTAGTTTAGTAGTGTTTTTTTTTTTTTTTTTTGATGGAAATTGAAATTTAAGGGAATGTAGAGAAAGGTGGAGAAAGTTGTAGAAAATCCTGAATTGTTTTCATTTCTTTTCTTTCTATTTATTTTATTTTTTTTTTGTATACAAAAAATTGGAATTTTATTCCGATAAATCCATATTTGTTCATAAAAATATGTGGACTTGGGTAATTGGAATTCGCAAATCCAGTTTTTTTTTTTTTTTTTTTTTTTTTTTTGGATGGATCTTTTTGGACAAGTAAGGGGATACAATTTCTTATCCAATTGGATTCCAATAAAGAAAATTTGAGTGCAATTGAAGAATAGTTGGAGGGATCTAGTTACATGGACAAAATAGAAGATTACGAAAGAGAAAATTGCGTTTGTCTGTCCAAGGTGAAAATCCTAACTGGATCTTTTCCATAGATTTTTGACAACAAAAGTAAAACTGTACAAGAGAAAGTTATAAAGAGAAGAGTTGAAAAAGAGAATTTTTGGACATATTTGTTATTTCGAAATTAATAACAAAAATAACAATAAATCAACAAAGTGTCTCCAATCAACTTTCACTTGCTTTTGTTATTATTGCAATTTTTACTCTCATTATTCTAACCCGCAGACTATTATGAAAGGCAATAGTTACTAAATTATTAACTCACTAGTACATATGTATGTATTAAGTCTCTACTGGAGAGAAAATGTTAGGAGAAAGTACAACTTTCACAATTTCATTTACATTTTTATACGGGTATTTTTCTTTATTAATCACTTAAGACCTCTAATTAATCAATAAATTAATACTTTTCAGGTTTTTTTTTTTTTTTTTTTTTTTTCTAAAAAATCTAAAAAAAAAAGGGAATATCTCAAATTTCATTTTTAGATGTTGTCAAGCTTGATTTGAATTCCTTTGCTTTTTCTCATTTTTATTTCAATTTTCTACCGGAAGGTTTTAAATTTCCATAAAACTCGTTAGAAAAAAAAAAAAAGAGACATTTGTCGCTCTACGAGGGTTTCATCTCTTTTACGTAGCTTCCCTCTATTTTCTTCTTAAATCACAGAATACTGGTTTTATTGTTATTATTGAGAACCTAAAGCCTTCTGATCCATGAAATAATCCTCAACAATGGGGAAAATTTATATTATTAATTTTTACAAAATGTCTAAAAGTTTTAGCGAATTTAATAATTTATAAAAATGAACGGAAAGAGTGATTTCACTCCACTATTTCAGAGGTATAGAATAAATGTAAACACTCTGTATTTTCGCAGGCGATGAACGCATCAGTGATTCTATTCAATGGAACACAAATTTTCTCAGCCTTCCTCTACTTTCTAAAAAAAAAAAAAAATATGAAGAAGAAAAACAAGAAAATTTTTCTTTCTAGTGAAGTCAACTAAATAATTTTTAGTAACGAAGAGCAGAGAATTCAAACGAAAATTTTGAAAAGAGATTTCATTAATAAGTTATGAATGGTTAATGGTTGATTGAATCTGTGGAAAATTTTAGAAATTACAAATATAAAATACAGGGTTAGGGTTAGGGTTAGGGTTAGGTTAACAACTCTTATTTCCATTGGCAAACTTTCTCCAAAATTTGACAAATTATAGTCAATAACACAAACGGAAACAAGAAAATATAAGGTGTAAGACTGTGTATACTCAATCAACATGTGTTTTTGGTAAAAAACAATAGCATCTTCTAAACAACTTATGTAGTTTTTGAGCTTCACCTTATGTTTTCTAATCAAATCCCTTTAAACGAAAAACAAAACGCGGGTTTTCATAATGAAAACTAAAACCCATGGTTTTTAGTTTTTACTAACAATGCTCAATTTTATTGAATTGAGTATTGTTAGTCTTATTATTGGTTCTTTAGACAAGGAATGATGAAGAGGTTGAGTTGACAAGAATGGTGAATGTTGACCTAAAAGTTTAAGTCTAAGAAGTAAATAGAAGGGTGACATTTTGGTATCATATGTTCAATCTCCTTTCTATAAGGATCTCTGTTCTTAGCCATTGTTAAATTAATTTAATGGAAAAGTAGGAGAAAGCAACAGGCATTTTCATTTTCATTACTTACATCTTCATTTTCTTATAAAAAAAAAAAAAAAAAAAAAAAAAACAGTTAAAATGTGTCTCCATTTCATTATTACTCTACTTTCACTCTCCTATCGTCATCTAATCTTACACGATTGATTTCTTCACAAATTGAATTTTTTTTTTACTAAAGTTACATGCATCTGTAACTTTCACTCATACTCTTCAATTTCTAATAAATACTTAATAAACTACTTAAATACAAAATATTTTCAATTTTTAGGTATCTAGGAAAGGAATACACTCTTTTTTGTCTTCTATTTCATATGTCGTAGCCAACTGATGACTACTAAACTAACTGAGAATTGAAAAATTTTAGTTAGTATACAGGGTATTCGGAAAAAAAAATAACTGACTTTCTCTCAATTTAATTCAATTTGAGTGGAAAATACTTTCTCCAGTTATCTAACTAGAGATAATAAAATGTTAAAAATTTCTCTCAAAATTTTAGACACTTTGTTATTTTATAAGAAAATGCTATGAGACTTTACTATTAGAGAAAGTTAAGAAAATTGAGAAATTGTTGTAATCTATAAAGATTTAAAAGATGTTGTGAATTTAAGTTGTTCTTTATAAATCAATACCTTCATACATACATACATACATATATATATATATATTTTTTTGTATACGGTCCNAGATGTTGTGAATTTAAGTTGTTCTTTATAAATCAATACCTTCATACATACATACATACATATATATATATATATATTTTGTATACGGTTTGTAATAAGTAATCAATAATACTTGGACTCATTCTTGTGGTCATTTGGAAGACTCATTAACGAACAATAACTATTGTCTTTTTTATTTAAGGAAGGATGACGTGGTTAGGTATAAATTTAACCAATTGGAAGAGAAAGTAATTGAAATGTGATGTGGTTTGTGAGTTTTTTTTATGATGGTTAAGAGTTAAAGAATATTTGGGGTAGTTTTTAGGTAGTATAGCTAGAAGTAGTAGTGACCATTAGGAAGAAAAATAATAGGTGGTGGTGGTTTCATCGAAAACAACAATAATAAGAAAGAAATAAAGAAAAAAAAAGTAAAAAGTAAAGAAAAAGTTAATGTTATTTTTCTATCACTTTCACTTTTACTTTCACTTGTTGTTATTCATACTTTCTCCAAACCTCTCACCCAATGTAAATATTTGAATACGAAAATTTGGTTTATTTTCTCCACCTCTTTGACAAGAGTGAGAAAAGTTTATGTTAGTAAGTACGTAATTTAATTTTTTTTTTCTCTATTACTTTCACCACATTTAGATTTAAATTTAAAGGGTGGAAGTCATTCATTTATAACTTTCACTTAATTTCTTCTTTCTTCTCATTTAATTCTAAATTTGGCAAATTTTACCATTTAAAATAAAACTTAAGGGTTTGATTTTCTTTAAATTTCTTCATTTTCTGGATGATTTTCTTNAAATTTTACCATTTAAAATAAAACTTAAGGGTTTGATTTTCTTTAAATTTCTTCATTTTCTGGATGATTTTCTTTAAATTTGATCATTTTCTGGATGATTTTCTTACTAAAACTTTTTAATTTGTCTAATTTATAAACTATTCTTATTAATCTTTTTACTTTCACCAAAACTTTTATTATAAGAAGTTTAATTAAATTCAAATGCATTGATTTTTATTCATTCTTTTCAATCAATAATACCAATACCACTCAAGTTAACCTATGGAAACAACAATGTAAAGTTCAATAATTCTAATCCATCTTGTTCTTATTCTTATTCTTATTCACATTGTTACTTTTCCCCAATAATCCAATTCCATCTTTTCATCATCATTTCAAAACTTTTAATATTGACATCACAAATTTTTGACGAATTAAGTAAACGTAATTAGTAATTATTTTGCCAGATAATTGGCAATTTTTTTTTTTTTTTTGTTATGTATAATTTTCTTCCAATTAAATTTATTTAAGTGTTATCTTTATTTCCGGGCTTGTAGAGTCGTTTTCCAGATGATCCAAATTGACATAACTTGAAATGACAAATATCTGNATCTTTATTTCCGGGCTTGTAGAGTCGTTTTCCAGATGATCCAAATTGACATAACTTGAAATGACAAATATCTGGAAAAAAAAAAGAAAGAAAAAAACTTACCCTAAAACTAAATTATTTAATCCTTTAGTTATGAATAAATAAGTAAAATTTGTAAAATAAGAGAGCTTAAGAATTTTATAATTTTATAATGGAAAGTTAATAATTTATAGTTAGAAATTAAGACTAAAGAAATTGACCTGTAGTCTTTAGAGGTCAATGAAGTTGATAATGCAAAAAATTTTAGGAAAATTGACCAAATTTTCTGAATTGCCAAAAAAAAAAAAAGGAATTTATTATTTAATTTGTTGATTTTGAAAATTTTAATAAGTGGTTTAAATTAAGTTAATGTTAGCTAAAGAGGTAGGTTTTTAGTTGTAAATTTTTAAAATTTCTAAAAAATTAAATTAAATTCAAAAATACTTACATCCTGGATTTGTATTTGACCTCTTTTGACTCTTTTCATCAGTATAAGTTCCAATAGGGAGTGGAAATAATGAATTTTGTTGACTAAGTGAATTGTGAGTAAAATAAGGATTTTTCTGATAGTATTGTGTATTTTGTGAGGAAAGTGGTATGACGTATGAGTTGTGTCCAACAGTTGTCCCTTGACGGTGATAAATATTGTTGAATAATTGATTAAATGGATCTGTGGAGTATTGTTGTAAGGAAGATGGTTGGTAATAATGATGAGGATTATTGAGATCTTCCTTAGTGTCCCTTGACTCAAATTCTTTAAAATATGGAAGAGAATGTAGAGGTAAAAGTAGGATATTGTTAGTTTTTCCATTTCCGTAATTGAAGGAGGATTCGAACCGGGGATGATGATTTGGAGAAACTAATTTCTCTATCATTCTCACCACTTCATCCCTTGGGGATACTCCAAATTTATTATACTTCTCTTCCAATTCCTCCTTAAAAAAATAAATATACAAATAGAAATTTTAGGTTTTTAATTATCTCTTACTTCAATCAATTATGTCAACTTAGTACAATTAGTTTTAATGAAATTTGGAAATTACAAAAAAAAAATGGAATTTTCTAACATGTGGATATTTTTTGATTAATTTAAGATTCAGTCTGCGATGGGGATGAGGGTGGGGGATGGGGATGGGGATGGGGATAATTGAGCAACGCGCAAAAAAAAAAATCTAAATTTTGAAAGTGAATCTGATACTTTTAGCCAAAAAAAAAAGTTCACTAAAAAATTAAAAATGGAAGTTTCAAGTTTTACTAAATTTTTTAGTATTTAAGGTAAAAATTTTTTTTTTTTTTTTTTTTTGTATGTAAAATGTTTGAAAATATTTTGTTTTGTACTATGTATCTATCATTGGCTTACTTTCTCATTCTCAGTAGTGAAAGCAGATTTTGATGTCCTTGGTTTAATTTTTTTGAATAATTCCATTATTTTTGAATTTTGATCAAATGATGATGATGACTTTTGTTTTAGATCATATTCTTGAGATGTTTGTAACTCTGGACTTGGTAAAGTCGTAGAAAGATTCAAATCTTCATCATTTTGAATTCCAATAAATGTTTCTCTAGATGACCTTTCTCTCCCATTGGTTGAAATGATTTCTCCATTAGTTAGATCCACTTGAAGTACAAAATAACCAAGGAGTATGTAGACATAAAACAGAATCAAACGACGTTTTGTCATTTTTACTACCAAATCTTGAAGAAATTTAAACTAAAAAAAAAAAAAAGGATTAAATTTATAAATTTACTTTCTTTTTCAAGGTTATATCTCTTTCTTTCTTTCTTTNGTTTCTCTAGATGACCTTTCTCTCCCATTGGTTGAAATGATTTCTCCATTAGTTAGATCCACTTGAAGTACAAAATAACCAAGGAGTATGTAGACATAAAACAGAATCAAACGACGTTTTGTCATTTTTACTACCAAATCTTGAAGAAATTTAAACTAAAAAAAAAAAAAAGGATTAAATTTATAAATTTACTTTCTTTTTCAAGGTTATATCTCTTTCTTTCTTTCTTTTTTACATAATTTGTAGTACTACAAGATTACATTATGGTGTTTTTAAATTATGAAAATTTGAAAACTAACTGAGATTCAACCTCTCTAGTACTTCTTCCTTTTATACCTTTTGTAAAATCATATTTTCTTGAATTCATCAGAATAATTGTAAATTTTTAGTTGTTTGAAAAGAGCCCACGCANGTTTCTCTAGATGACCTTTCTCTCCCATTGGTTGAAATGATTTCTCCATTAGTTAGATCCACTTGAAGTACAAAATAACCAAGGAGTATGTAGACATAAAACAGAATCAAACGACGTTTTGTCATTTTTACTACCAAATCTTGAAGAAATTTAAACTAAAAAAAAAAAAAAGGATTAAATTTATAAATTTACTTTCTTTTTCAAGGTTATATCTCTTTCTTTCTTTCTTTTTTACATAATTTGTAGTATATACTACAAGATTACATTATGGTGTTGTTAAATTATGAAAATTTGAAAACTAACTGAGATTCAACCTCTCTAGTACTTCCTTTTATACCGTTTGTAAAATCATATTTTCTTGAATTCATCAGAATAATTGTAAATTTTTAGTTGTTTGAAAAGAGCCCACGCAAAGGAAGGGAGAAAGTCTACACTCCATCCCTTTGTGGTCTTAATATTTTAATTAAACTGATGAAAGGAGAGATATTTGGTATTATGGAGAATTAGATTTAGAATATGGAATATGTATATTACTATATTAAAATTACTCTTCCGCTGTCTAATTTTTTTTTTTTTTTTTTTGTTCCTGAACTAGTAAGTTACACTGTTGTTCAACTCCTCAAGATATCCAACTGATTAAATATTCCAAAAAGTCCCTAGGAGACTTTGTTTACTTGAAAGTAAATAGAAAATTCAATTTAGATCACCCTAAAAACCCTTTAGCAGGAGAGTCTCGAAGGGTCTTGTTGTTTTAACGATTTAATTAATTTTTATTTTAACTCTAATGAGCAACTCTAATGAAACTGACAGAAGAGAAAGTTAAGTCCGACTTGGTCAATTGTAAATTATTTAAAACAAAATTAAATATTTGAGTAAATAAACTCAATGTTTTTGAATTACGAAATTATATATGATTCAAAATCATCAACAAAAACTGTTGGATCGAATTTTTTATTAACTTATAAAAAATTAACACAGGTAAAATTATGGAGAAAGCAAAAGTTTCGTTGCTTTCTTTATCATTGCCATTACATACATGTAGGTACAGTACTCCCAGAAACAATAAACGCGGGTCAAATCGAGACCACCCACGACCAATTAAGCTGATAGTTTAAAATAAAATTCAGTTCAGTCCATGGTAGGAAATTGGCTAGTTCATTGTTAATTTGAGTTTAACTAAAATATTGTAGATTTTGACTTCCCAGAAACCATANGGAAATTGGCTAGTTCATTGTTAATTTGAGTTTAACTAAAATATTGTAGATTTTGACTTCCCAGAAACCATAACTGCACTAACTTTCTCTTTACTTTTTCCAGCATTTCTCCGTAAGTTTGTTTTATTAATATTTTTTTTTTTTAATAATGAAACCTTGTTATTATACTAATTTTTTCAATGTCGTTAATAGTTGGCCCAAATATTTGCTTAATTCTTAAGAATGCCAAAGGGGACTTTACTTTCTGAGTTTGAACGAGGACAAATTGATGGTTTTCGCCAAGCAGGGTTGTCCAATCGTGAAATTGGCAGAAAATTTAATCGCTCGGACCGTGCAATCAGGACATATATTAAAGATCCGGAAAATTATGGACAGAATCGGTTCGACGGAAGAAAATCTAAACTTTCTCCACGCGATAAACGAGGAATTCTCCGTGAAATGTCCAACAAAGTGACTACATGTAATGAAGTGAAGCGAACTTTGAACCTCCACGTAGGAGGAGAGACAATACGAAAAGTTTGTCACAGTTCTGAAGTTTNTTTGAACCTCCACGTAGGAGGAGAGACAATACGAAAAGTTTGTCACAGTTCTGAAGTTTTAAAATATGCAACTATGAAGAAGAAGCCTCACCTAACTTCAATTAGCAAACAACGAAGATTGGAATGGTGTCGTAAGAAAGTGGGATGGGGAGACCAATGAAACAAAGTCATCTTTAGTGATGAAAACAAGTTTAATCTGGACGGTCCTGACGGTTTCAGATGTTATTGGCATGATCTTCGTACGGAAGAACTCATATTTTCCAAAAGACACTCTGGGGTGGGGACTGTTATGATTTGGACAGGGTTTTCTTATAACGGGAAGTCGGAAATTTCGTTTATGGTTTTTGGGAGTACTTTCTCTGCTTTCACTTTACATTTTCAGTAATAAGTTAGGCGGTGTACAAAATTGAAAGCTGAAATTTTTTACACCGATTTACACATGAATTACCATAATTCCACAAAAGTTTTATACTTCTAACGCGCTTACAAGTGCTTTATGTCGATGAAACCTATCGTGCGTTTATGGTTTCTGGAAATACTGTACATAGGTACATAATTATTATTATTTGAGAGACATCAAAGAATTATTATTGACCAATGAACTCTTTGGATTTCACTTTCTCCATAAAGCTTTCTTCCTATTGGATAAAAAATTTGATACTAAAATTAGCAAAGAAATTTACCGTTCCTGGTAGGAATCGGGACCGATAGATTGTTATATTCAAGAAAACCAAAAAAAAAAAATTTCTTTCTTTCTTCCTGACTTTCTCTTTGCGTCTTTCTTTAGTTGTTCATCATCTTTATCAAATTTCTATGGAAATAGGTGTGCCTTCAAGTTTTTTATTTTTATTTTCTTGAAGACAAACAGCTTGGAAAGAAAGTGTTTGTTTGGTTTGTAAAACAAAAGGTGATGATGTGGTAGATAGAAAGTTAAAAAATGTGTTATTTCTTGTAATAATTTGTGAATTGAAGGGCTATCAGATTTACAAAAAGTGTGAATAGTTATAAATCAGAGTAGAAATGTCATCAGATTTAGGAGAAAGTACTACTAGTGAGGATGTTGAAGAAAGTGAAAGTGATTGGGTTATTGGTGAGAATGAGAATGAGGATGAGAATAGAAAATCATTTTCAAATCTAGAATGGTTGGAAGCAGTCTATGAAAATGAAAATGATGGTGAAGTTGAATTATTATTAAATGAGGGTAGAAATGAGAACAAAATAGTAGTTACTGATGATGAGTATTCAAGTTATGATGTAGATGTACTAGAATTGAGCAGTGATCCAGAAATATCTTCAAAAACAACTGAAGATGAATGTAGTTGTCCTGAACCATGTGAGTGTGACATCATGACATCATTGGATAATCAAGAACAATCTAGACCTACTCATCCTGATAGGAATTCATCTAATAAACCATCAGTGGAGCTTTCTAAAGATGTAATAAGACCTTAAAATTATTATAATTCAACTCATCAATTGATTATTGATAAGTTAAAATCAAATATTTTTAAATTTTTTTAAATTTGTTCAATTTTTGTAGAAATCTTCAGGTGAACCTTGTGAAATGTGTGAAATTACTTCGGAACCTCCTCCTCAACCCTTTACTCAAATCGAACCAGACCTTACTTGTCCAGATTGTTGTAAAAATAACAAAGCTTGTAACTGTATTCCAAGAAAAGTGGAAGAAGTAGTAAAACCTACTAATAAACCACTACCACCACCACGGGATCCACTTGATGAAATTGCTCATCGTCTTGAAGTACTACTGTCAAACAATCAGAGAGAATTATGTCGCTCAATTTTCCCAAAGTTAGATGGGAGACGACTAACTGAAGGTCAGGTATTTGAATTGTTGGTGAGTGATTCAAATGGAAAACCTGGGATTTACTTACCTGGGAATCAATTATGTCCAAAAATTATAAGGTTTGATAGTCATCATCATACTAATCAAATCTCATCTACTTGGTTACTTTTCTTTATTTATTATTATTATTATTATTTTCAATTAATTTCAGTAAGCCGTTGGACGACTCGGATGTAGGAGTTATTGTGAATGTGTTGATGGAACTACGGTCAATTTGTACAGTGAGTTTACCGTATAATAACATGAGTGACGCTGGAGCAGTTCTCCTTACATCTGCTATCAAGGTAAATTTTAAGTGTAAAATTTAGGTTAATCGTATCAAAGAGCTCTTGTAGCTGTTTGATTAAGAATTGAGACTCAAGTAAATTGAATTCATTTGAGAGAGGCATGTGACGCAAGGACGAGTCACAAATTGATTCCTTATCTCCTTCAAACTCTTCTGTCGCACCTTCGATTAATCGAATTAAGATAACTCACAAATTAAATAAAACCTTTCAAAAGAGGATACATATGTGTTGGAAATGTGTAGACTCTATGATTAGCATGTGTATAAATGGGCATTGAATTTTTCAATGCCCATTTCTGATATTTTCTATCAAGATATCAAAGTATGGCATGGGAGGAGCCAAGAGGAGTTAATAGTATGTACTAGAGGTCGATGCGATGAGGGGTGCGATCCATATTTTAAATGCAAGGTCAGGTGACTCATGAGTCACACTTCATGACTCATGTTGCAAGTTATGACTCATGGGTCACAGGTCATGACTCATGAGTCAGAAGTCAACTCATGACTCGTGAGTCTTCTCATTGACTTGTAATTTTGACTTTTAATAGACCTTTTCTACTGAAAATGAAGCCTTTTTATCTACTCTAAGAGTCATTGAGTTGTGACTCTAAATGAGTCACTACTCAACAGTGAATAATTGAGTATTCTAGTAACTGTAACAATACGAACCATATGGCTTCGAAAACAACCAGTGTTCCCTTCTTAATAACAAAAAATAGACAGACNCTCAACAGTGAATAATTGAGTATTCTAGTAACTGTAACAATACGAACCATATGGCTTCGAAAACAACCAGTGTTCTCTTCTTAATAACAAAAAATAGACAGACAGACAGACAGATTGAGGGACCAGACATAACTTTTTAGGTGTTTGCACCAAACAAAAATTGACAGTACTCTTCCTGCTACTGGTCATACCTAGACAAGCTGTGCTTTCCTTCAAACGTAATCAAGTGGATTGACGTGTTATTTCTCCATCAAGAATATATATAATATTATATATATTTTTTTCAAAAACAACCTTTCAAATTTGATTAAGTTCAATTGAATTATCCTACCTTCAGATTAAACCTTGATTTATGGGAAAAGAATTCACTCTCTAAGGAAAAAAATGTCATAGGACACACATACTACATATAAATAATGAAATTAGTATAAAAATGAAAAATTATTTTGTCAAAAATTTTTGACATGGAGGTATTGATGGTTCACCGATTTACATTAGGAGTAGGACTTAGGAGTGCTTAGTCCTAAAACGCTATCCTCCATGTTTCACACACATGACAAACCTTGTCAAAGAACTTTTAGAAGTGAGAATGAAAATAGGAAGGAATGAACTAATCCAAAATAACTAAAGAAATGATTTATGTTTTATGTTTTATGTTTCATGTTTTTTTAGGATTGTCCAAATATAGAACACATTAACTTGATGAACAATGAATTCACGGGTGCTGGGATCATGACCATATGTCAAGGTCTCATGTCACGACCTCCACTTCTCACCTTAAGACTCAGTGGAAATAAATTTGGAGATTATGTACGTAACCAAACATAATTAATTAATTAATCATCAATTTATCAATCAGAAATGAAATTAGTATACAAATTTTTATTTCCTGTTACATCCAATACATACGTACATATNTAATTAATTAATCATCAATTTATCAATCAGAAATGAAATTAGTATACAAATTTTTATTTCCTGTTACATCCAATAAATACGTACATATATACATACATACATACATACATACATACATGCATACATACATACATACATTACCTACATACATAGATACATACATACATTACATATATACATAGATACATAGATACATAGATTACATAGANACATATATACATACATACATACATACATACATACATACATACATACATACATACATACATTACATACATACATAGATACATACATACATACATAAATACATAAATACATACTTTATATCTGGAAAAGCTACGACAGCAAAAGCACCGTTGGTAAAACTTCCATTCGCGTGACCATTTGGGACTATCAAATACAGTGTATGGAAATTTTTCTGTTCGTACGAGACGATATAGGACCAATTTCTAATGGTATGTAGCGTGTTAAGAAATTTTCAAAAATTTTTTTTTTTTTTTNACCGTTGGTAAAACTTCCATTCGCGTGACCATTTGGGACTATCAAATACAGTGTATGGAAATTTTTCTGTTCGTATGAGACGATATAGGACCAATTTCTAATGGTATGTAGCGTGTTAAGAAATTTTCAAAAAAATTTTTTTTTTTTGAAATTTTGTTCCAGGGATTTGAAGCTTTGAGCTGTTTGGCTTTATCAGGTCATATTCCAATAGATTTGGACTTAAGTGAATGTGACATGAATGTGAGAGGATTTCAGGCATTTTGTACTGCTCTCCATGCACTTGACCATGACCAAGACTATCCCACTCACTATGTCATTAGAGGGAAACCACTTCCAATTGATCTTGGTAATTAAAATTAAAATTTATATTCTACACACTATAAAAAATCTTTTATAAAACGATTTTTAAGAATTTTAACTTATTTTTTAGAACCTATATGTAAATAACCTAGAGATTCAAAAATTAGGAAACCAAGCTCTCTTACTCATCATCGTCATCATCACTAGGACAAAATTAAAAAATTTTAAATTTTAAAATTTTAAAATTTTAAAATTTAAAATTTTTTAAATTATATAAAAATTATCAAAAATTTCAAACAAGGATGAGAAGATGAGATAGATACTTTTTTTTTTCAAGAAGAGTATGATATGAATTTATTTTATAGAAAAAAAAATGTATTCATTTATAAATCAAAATGAAAATCAAAGATTCTATTAAGTACCTACACCTACATAACTTTCGATCCTTCACATTTTACTCAACGTGCTTTTACTCTTTGAATTTTTCTAGTTTAGGTAAAGTACTTAAGTAAAAAATGGTAAAGATGTTAAGGGTACTTATAATGATTTTGAAAGCCTACTTCAACCAAAAGAGTTGTTGAAAGTAGAAAGAAAAAAAAATGTATTATTAACAAGAAATAAGATATTATACATCAAAATTTTTGATAGATGAGAGAAATTTCTAACAAAGTAGAAAATAGGAAGTATCCAAGTGTATATCTTTTATATGACCTATATACATAAAATATCGATAGAATGAAACTTCAACAACTTCAACTTCAACTTGAACTTTTAGCTTTACATTTCTCTAATCAAAAGAGATCAGCATGGGGGAAATAAAGTTATTGAAAATAAATCTCAAATTTATAATAAAAACTAGGAGGATTTTAGATTTTAGATTTTAGATTTTAGTCCTTAGAACTCAATCTATTAAAATGGATTCATATCAACTCCTACGTAATAAGAAGAAAGCTAGATTTTTTTTTTCTTTGATCTAAACCAATCAGAGAATAGTAGGTAGGAAAAGGGAATCGTTTTTTTTTAAATCTTAAGATTAGTAGTAGTATGACATTACGTGTGGGAAAATATAAATAATTAATCCAGAAATTGACATTCCTAGAGAGAAATCAAATTGAAGAGAGAAAAAAAAAATTCTAGCCAGATGTATAGTACTTTTATTTCTAAGGAATTTGATTGGATTATTCATGATTGGTGGAAGGATTCCTAAAGTACTTTTTTTTTTAACTTTGATATAAAATTCTTGATCTTCTTTAATAATCTAAGAATGAATGATTGAGAATCTTTAGTCTTAGACCTTATTTCCTATTTATCAACAAAATTTACTTTCTCTTTTGCTTTCACTTTAATCAAGACAAACTTTTGTCCTTCAAGAAGACCTTAAGGCTTAGACACTCCAACTACCAATCCTGACGTTCTGTTGAATAAAATATAACACTAACAAAGACAAATAATCCTTATCATTCACTCTAATATAATCACTTGCAGTTTGCAGTTTGTAGTTTGCAGTAGTTTAAGAATTCTTAGCCTAAGGGTTAAGGGACCTTTACTTGTGTAGTTGTAGTTGAGTCAGAATATATTTATGAAATTTTATGAAAAAAATAATTCAGTACTTTCACTTTCATTTATTATTATTATGGTTGGAGTTGGAGTACTGAGAGAGAGAGAGAAATGAAAAGAGTTGAGGGTTTTATAAATTTATAAATTTTTGATCTCAAATTTCAAAATTTCGACTTAAATTAAATATTTTTTGATAATTTTTTAGAAGTTCTCAAAGAATACAAGACAGTATACAATGAAGGTATTCGAAAAATGNATTCAGTACTTTCACTTTCATTTATTATTATTATGGTTGGAGTTGGAGTACTGAGAGAGAGAGAGAAATGAAAACAGTTGAGGGTTTTATAAATTTATAAATTTTTGATCTCAAATTTTAAAATTTCGACTTAAATTTNTTTATAAATTTTTGATCTCAAATTTTAAAATTTCGACTTAAATTTAATATTTTTTGATAATTTTTTAGAAGTTCTCAAAGAATACAAGACAGTATACAATGAAGGTATTCGAAAAATGAATCTAATGACCAATCAGAAAGTAGGAACTATGGATTTATATCGAATGTCTACTCCTGATAAATCGGTAAGAGTATATTAAGATTTTATTACTTCATTTTTAAAATTTAAATCAAACTTAACAAAATTTGTGCTTTATGGTTTTTTTTTTGTTTTTTTTTTTTTTAAATAGGACTTGGATGAACTTCCGAAGAAAGTCCCACCAATACCAAATGTTATCTTACCAGAAGTAATTGAAAAATTTTCAGCTACTGTTCTCCAATCACTATTTAATATAAGTCAGAAAAAATCTCTTGGTCTCACTCCATTAGAAAAGTTACCTCAAGTATATCCAGATCCAATCATATCTGATATTTTGGAAAGTGTCAAAGGTCAAGGAGATTTGAATGACTTTGTGAATGCATTGACACAAGAGAGAAAACAACGAAAACCAAAAATTATTAAAAATTATCGAGAAATTCCATTACTTAGTCCAAGTTTATACAAAATTGAACCAATGAGTATTGAACATGAATTTCTACATGATGTAGATAATCCTGATATTTTAAAACTTGAATATCAAATTCAAGGTCAAGGTCAAGGTCAAGGTGAACCATTTTTTTACCAAGGTCAAATTATGGACATTCCGGAATCAATTTTAAAGAAAGATATTACAAACTACACTGACAAAGATGGAAGTATGAAGTCCTATGTTGTTCCATTTGGTACAGAGAAATTTACTGCTGATTTTGCTTCAAGAAAAGTACTCAAAGCAGCATTTCATGAAGCAGCTGAAACTATTGGTTAGCATTAGATCATAAGTATTATAGCTATTATAGTATACATTTATATAAAATAAGATTTACAAATTTTTTTTACCCTAAATTCGTAACCAATGATAGGTAGATCTGAATTTGATGACAGGACTGACATTGTTCAATTAGTTCTAATGACAATTGTTGAAGTTATTCATCATGGTCAAGCTAATCGAGAAGCTGCAGGAGAAAGATCAAGAATTACTGAAGATGATTGTAAATATATTACACAAGAAGCAATGGATCGTGTTATGGATTTGATAGAACCAAAGATACCCATTGGTTGTAATCTAAGTCAAGAAACAGTACGAATATTCATTGAATCTCTATTCAAATCAACAGAGGGTACATTCAAAAACTTATTGGAGAATCCTTTCTTGATGGAAGTAAGTTATTATAATAATTAAGAAATTTATAGTTAAATTAACTTATGGTTTTATAAGTTAGTTGAATTATTATAAAAATTTGTTATTTTTTAAGGCACTGCATGAAACTGGAACGCTGGCTTGTCATGTTCAAGCAATTAGAGATGGAGAAACAGCTCGTGATGCATCTATTCCAGCAAATCCTGATGAAATACAATATTTAGTTACAAAATTTGTTGATGGTGCATTAGAAGAGGCTGGAAGACTTGTTGGGACTGGAGATCCATTTTCATATCGTCGTGAATCACCAACTGAATACTTGAAGAATATTTGGAAAAAAAATAATTCAGGTCAAGATGAACTAGTTGGATTTGAAGGGGATTCATCAAATCCGTTGGTGACACTTGTCCAAGATATTTTTGATATGAGTGGTAACATTGCTCATCAAACTGTTCTGGATGCTGAGGTTAAATTTTCAAAAAAAAAAAAAATTTTTTTTTGTTAATTTGTAAAGCGCATGCGCAAATTTATAATAAACGCGCAATTCAATAGTCTAAATTGGTTAAATTTCTTTTGAATGTTGACAATAGGAGAAGCAAAGAGCAGAAGAANCGCGCAATTCAATAGTCTAAATTGGTTAAATTT
This sequence comes from Holacanthella duospinosa, assembly GCA_002738285.1. NCBI lineage: Eukaryota > Metazoa > Arthropoda > Collembola > Poduromorpha > Neanuridae > Holacanthella > Holacanthella duospinosa. Next base: position 217,153 of record NIPM01000009.1, on the reverse strand, counting down.
CTTTTGAATGTTGACAATAGGAGAAGCAAAGAGCAGAAGAAGATTATATGGAAGCTGCAGAATTGGTGGTTAGTGATTGGTTCCAACATGTCCAATATTTCATGGATGAACGTGAAGAAATGGAAGAACAGAAAGAAGAAGAAGAAAATCGAATTAGCGATTTACGATACCGCTATGTATCACGACCTGTTCGACTTGTTCTTAATCGTCCACTATTTCATCCAAATTGTGTTGATATTATGGCTTCTTTGCTTGGCGACTACTTGAAGGTCAACTTTTTAGAGTATTTTTCTAAAAAAAAAAAAAATTTTTTTTTGAAAAATTTTGATTTTTTTTTAAAAAACTTTTTTTTTGAAGAATTTTGAGTTTTAAAAAAAAAAAGTTTTTTTTTTTTTTTTTTTTGAAAAACTTATTTTTTTTGTGTGTATTTCAGGACAACTGTTCGTTGAAAACCNTTTTTTTTTTTTTTTTTTTTTTTGAAAAACTTTTTTTTTTTTGTGTGTATTTCAGGACAACTGTTCATTGAAAACCCTCCATATACAAAAATGGCAGTTGAATGAAACAGGAATGGTTACACTCATGGAACGAACAATGGACAACCATTTTTTAGAACTTATTGATCTGAGCAACAATGAACTAGGAGCTGATGGGATTGAACTCCTTGCTAAATACATGACTTACAATCATAACCTCAAACATGTCATTCTCAATCACAACAGACTCCGAGATCCTGGAATCATGTAATGATGAAATAATTGAAATTCGTAAATTATTCATAAAAATTTGTCAAAAAATTTTTTGAACTTATTTGTTTCCCTCTAGTCATATTGCTCGATGTATTGCTGATTCAAAAGTTGAGAGTTTAAACATCGCATTCAATGACCTCACAGAAACTGGACTTGATCTCCTATTGGTTGAAATTCCTTCATCAAAACTAAACGCTCTCTACCTCTGGGGAAATTCATTTGGACCCAAGACTTGTGATGTACGTAGTTATAGCCCAAGTTTGAATAATATTAATAATTATTATACCCAATTTGAAATATTTTAGGTGAAATATTTCAAAAATCTTTTTCAAATTTTTAAATATTTACTAAAATTATTTAATAATTTGTTAAAAAAAATTTTCTTTTTTTGATAGTTGTTCGGAAAACTGTTGGATAGTGGGAAAATTGAGTATACAGACACGTTTATTCAATCAGTGGATGGAATTGGATGTATTGTTCGAAACAGTCAAGTTCGTGATACAAATTATTGGTATGATGTCCCACCAATGGCACATCGTGGATCTGAACTTATAGTTCCACCTTATTTACAACTCAAGGACAAAACCAAAGAAAAAGAAGCTGCTGGAGATGGAATTTATGAGCATAAAGACAGTATGGATGATTAGTAAAAAAAAATTCATAAATTACTATACTACTAATCAATCATAAAACTCATGAATTTCTAACAATAATTTAAACAATTAATAACAGATTTCAATTTGTTGAGATGTAATAACATTTCACGATCCCTCGTCTCAATGTCAATGGTTTTTTCAATTGAAAATAATACCAACTCAAACTTAAATTAATGAAAATTGACGAGAGGAAATTTAAAATCGTCATTATTCCTATTTTCATTTTCGTTGATCAATTGTTTAGANTTTTTTCAATTGAAAATAATACCAACTCAAACTTAAATAATGAAAATTGACGAGAGGAAATTTAAAATCGTCATTATTCCTATTTTCATTTTCGTTGATCAATTGTTTAGAAAAATACAGTATAACTGTTATTTTTTAACAAGAATCTTCAAATTTTTATCTTTTGATTTTATAATGCGGCCCGTCTTTCAACAGGCCTTTCCAAAAAATGAGTTAATACTCATTTTATGTCCCCCCCCACGGAAATCTTTAGTAAAAGGCGAAAGATTTATACGTCTTGAAGGGAGACCTGAGTTAACCTGAACAACTTGTCTATCTCAATAACACTACAAAAACTACAACTTACACATTGGCTATACACATAAAATGATTGAAAAGAACAAAAATTTAGCAAACTAGTCTTAAAATTTGTATAAATCATATAAAACAAACAATTTTACAATTATTTTCGAAAAATTTTTTTTGAAATTTTAGTCAAATTTTTAAAATATTAACAAAAAATTGTGTGAATCAATGTTGAAAATTTTGTTTTTCAAGTGTAGAGATTAGGGGAGACTGAAATGAAATTGAGAAATTGAAAAGGCCGCCATCTCAAAAGGGAAATATGCAACTTTTGAGTCTTGCTATCCCATTTATATTTCGTCGCCTTAATTTATAAATTTTAATATAACTTTATTTTATAACAACTCATTTTTCTAAAAATTGCTAAAAACAATTAATTCCTATACTAAATTATTTAATTCCTTTATTTAAACGCTTAGATTAATAATTAATAATAATTATTTAANGACCGCCATCTCAAAAGGGAAATATGGAACTTTATTATTGAGAAATTTATTTTTTTACATTTGAGTCTTGCTATCCCATTTATATTTCGTCGCCTTAATTTATAAATTTGAATATAACTTTATTTTATAACAACTCATTTTTCTAAAAATTGCTAAAAACAATTAATTCCTATACTAAATTATTTAATTCCTTTATTTAAACGCTTAGATTAATAATTAATAATAATTATTTAACCGCTTCGATGAGGAATAAGTTACTTCAGAATTTATCATTTTTATCGTCTAATATTACTATTAAATAAATTAGGAAATCTATTCTATTTAATATACAGAGATAAACCAAGTATATTCTTAACTTGATTAAAAATCCTTCAGAAAATTTCTTGACGAGTCAAATTGACTCAGTCAACATTATAAAAAAAACGTTAAGAATAATTATATAAAAATTTAAATAAATTTACTATTTATGAATAATTATTATTCATAAATAGTAAATTATATAAAATTTTGAGATAAACCAAGTATATTCTTAAGTTGATTAAAAATTGTTGAGAAAAGTTCTTGAAAAGTCAAAATTATAAATAAAAANAAACCAAGTATATTCTTAAGTTGATTAAAAATTGTTGAGAAAAGTTCTTGAAAAGTCAAAATTATAAATAAAAATTTTAAAAATTATAAAAATTTAAATAAATTTACTACATTTATGAATAATTCTTCGAGTTGTTAAAGGGAGACGGTGCATAACTCTAACCGGATGCTGTGCGGTATTTTCAGGGTGGATTTTGTATTTTTGACTCATCAATTTTCCGGTTAGAAATTTCTGAATGAATTTTGAATTTGTTTAAAATTAAATACTTAAATATAGTTTTTTCGAACTATATCAATCACAGATTATTTAAATCGTTAGTCTGTTTTCAATTAAACTAAGAAGCTAAGTGTTCTGGAATTACTACTTATTCTTGGTATCCTTCGAAAATCTCTAGTAGGTCAAGTATCAAAGTATCAAGTATTAAGTATCAAGTGGGACATTCTGTATCGATATCCGCAATCCGTGTGTTCTGCTCTGTCTATTGGAAACTTTCGAACTTAACTTGGTACCCGGAGTAGCACGAAACTCTATTAAGTACGTTAAGTTAAAAGATCCAGCAAAAGCTTTCACCGTTTCTTGTGATTCCGTAAGTATTCCTTATCAATCACTAATTTGATAAGATGACAAATCCACTGTACAGACTGATTAATTTTTTAATGTACATTGATTGTTTTAGGTTTTAGGTATCATGATACTTCTGGAAATTAACAATCGGATTTTAGAGGATACTCTTACGGTCAAATTCAAAAATGCACTATCTGGGTAGGTCACAGAATGACATTATAATGTTAGATTACATACAGAATTTCACATAGTATAGAGTTTAGAAGAGTATAGTTAGTAATCGCTGATTTGACTTATGATTATATGAAGTTTTGTTTCTTAATTAATTAGTTTTTCTGTTTTAATTTTAGTGCAAAAGTTGAATCGACAGATATTATCTTAGCAGATTTTGATGGAGTACTCTTTCACATTTCAAATCATTCCGGTGACAAAACAAAACTAAAGGTTTAATTTTAAATAAATACTCATTCATAATTGATGAATGAATAATTCAAATTATTAAAAATTTAGAAGATAATTTAAAATTTGATTTAGGTGAGCATATCTTTGAAGTTCTTCAAGGAACTAGAAGAACATGGAGCTGAGGATTTGTTAAAACGAGAGTATGGTTCCTACTTAGTTCATCCAGCAGAAGAGGGTATGAAAAATGAACAAAACTATCAATTTATTGGGATTAAATTCTATTTTCAGTTTTTTATAACAATATTAATTATATTGATCATATTCTCCTAGGTTATAGTGTATCACTCGTTTTTGACTTGGAAAATATTCCAAATGATTGGGAAGAGCTTGTTAAGAAAGTCGGCCTTTTGAAGCGAAATTGTTTTGCATCCGTCTTTGAAAAGTACTTTGAGTTTCAAGAGAAAGGAGTAGAAGGACAACGACGTGCTGTTATAAATTTTCGTGATGATGAAACTTTGTAAGTGTCCAAATTATATGATTATTCTACCAGATACTTTATATCGGAATGTCAAAAAAATATAACCTCAATCCTCAATTTGATGGAACTTATACATTAATGTAATGCCATTTACAAATTGGTTGAAACTATCTTCCAATTTTCATTTATATTCCTTATTTAGTTATATGTGTTAAACACCTTGGTTTTATAAGTTGTCAAAATCGTTAATTTACCTTGAATTATTATCAGAATCACCGAATCAGGCAATATTACTAATATAATATTGTTTTTTTTNATCGTTAATTTACCTTGAATTATTATCAGAATCACCGAATCAGGCAATATTACTAATATAATATTGTTTTTTTTTTATACTTTAGATACGTCGAAGCACAAGCGGACAGAGTGACAGTAGTATTCAGTACTGTATTCAAAGANTTTTTTTTATACTTTAGATACGTCGAAGCACAAGCGGACAGAGTGACAGTAGTATTCAGTACTGTATTCAAAGATGAAGATGATGTAGTCCTCGGGAAGGTTTTCATGCAAGAATTTCGAGAAGGTCGTAAGGCTTCTCATACTGCACCTCAAGTCCTCTTCTCACATCGTGAACCACCGTTGGAGTTACAAAATTCTGGTGCCAAAGTAGGTGACAACATCGGTTACATCACTTTCGTCCTTTTTCCACGTCATACGAATGTCACAGCAAGAGCCAACACAATTAACCTCATTCATATGTTCAGAGACTACCTCCATTATCATCTAAAATGTTCCAAAGCATACATCCACTCGAGAATGAGAGCCAAGACATCTGAATTTCTTAAAGTGTTGAACCGTGCGAGACCCGAACCTAAAATTACAGAGAAGAAAACCATTACGTTAGTACCGTTGAAATTATTTTTTTAAATAATAATTGTTTTTTTTTTCTGTTTTTACTGAGTTTTTGATTTGTTCTACAGTGGTAGGACGTTTGTTCGTACTGAACGCTGATTCCTCACAACCTGCCTGAATTCAAACGATCCTATTCAAATGAGTACATTGAGACCTTTCATCAATGATTTTTCTTTTCACCACTGGCTTACTCAATTATTCGTCTCATAGAGAAAACAAGCCAAGAATGTCTACTTTGTTTGTGACCTAACGGAAGGATTCATGCAATCAGTTTCGTAAGTTTAACAATTATTTACTCATCAAATGCCAAATTCGATTTAAGTTAATTATATATCACCAATCATCTGAAATTTAATTTTATGCAATATCTTCTCCAACGATTAGAAAATGTCCGCATAATCCGTAAGGAAGAAAAAAAAATTTTTTTTTGTTGATTTCCAGAAAATTCGCGTTTTGCATTTTTTTTTTGCATAAATGGTTAATTTGAGTCTGGTTCGTAAATTTTTTGCATGAAATGATCAACGTAGTTCAAANAATTTTATGCAATATCTTCTCCAACGATTAGAAAATGTCCGCATAATCCGTAAGGAAGAAAAAAAAATTTTTTTTTTGTTTTGATTTCCAGAAAATTCGCGTTTTGCATTTTTTTTTGCATAAATGGTTAATTTGAGTCTGGTTCGTAAATTTTTTGCATGAAATGATCAACGTAGTTCAAAAATCTTAAATTTTTGTTCAAAAGAGTTATGGAAATTTTAGAGGAAATTATTATTATTAAGTTAATAATTAACATACTACTGTGATTTTCTTTGTTGTCTTCTACTGCAATAAGCAATCCCTTATTCAATATTACTCTTAAATTATTTAGCCTGAGGCGAGTAAATAAAAGAGTAAAAAAAAAAGAAAGAGTTAATTGTAATGCATATTAAGATTCCTAATGATTAAACAAAAAAAGATTTAATTTCTTTAACCATAATTTCGGTTTATTTCAGCACCAATTGCTCTGAGGTAACTTTTCATCATCTCATCTGTCGTCACAATTTCTTTGAATTCTCAATCAAAGAAAGGATGTTGTTAATTTAAATTTCAAATTTTCATTACTTCAAATTATTATTTTCAGAAGACTGTGGTCCAAAAGATTTTACCTGTAGAATACCTTTATCCGTGCTACTCGTCGTAATGATTTTTTTACCATTGCTATTAGTTGGACTAAGTTTATAAATCCGTCTTCGTTGTTGAACTCCACCTTCTGATGAATATTTCTTCTTCATCAATAGTTTTGAAGCACTTACTGGTGGTGGTAACTGAAGAATTGATGAAATTGTTGAAGTTTGTATCTGACCCAAACGTTGTACTGTTTGTTTAGTAGTAGTCTCTGTATTTGAATTCCTCAGACGTTTGAGTGAAGCTTGATGAATTAGTAGAGATTTACGTTGATCTTGACCTTCAAATGAAGTTGAATTGGGAGATTGTGGATTCGATGTAGTATTTTGATTTTGATTGAGAATCCCCATAAGTGAGGCCATAGTAGTAGACTTTCTATCTGGTGGTGGAGTGAGACATCTTATTGGAAGTTCTTTGTGAGAATTCGTTGGTTTTTGAGGTTCGTAAATCTTACGACTCTTTTCATTCATGTCCCACTTTCCGCGTGTACCTTTGAGTGATCTCGCTGCTGTTTGTAAATCCTTTCGATCTATGTATAATATTTGACATTGAATTTAGAATTAGGGTTGAAATAATATTATTTTTATCAATAATTATAGATTTACTACCTAAACAGGAAGAATTAGGTGACATCATAGGTGTCTCGGATCTTTGGCGTTGCCTGTCACGGTCACCTGAAGATGATATTGTCACAATACTTGCCTCAGGTAGTTTCAAAGAAGAATTTTGACTACAACCCACTTCTAGTGAAGATGGGATATAGATAATTTTTGAACTTCGAGGTGAGACTTCATAAGTTCGTGGAGGTGAAGGGAAAGGTTCAGATACTGATGGTGGTAAGAATGGATTTTTCCTATGGATACAGAAATTGTTGGATTATAAAACGAAATTAATAATTTAATATTGTTTTCCTTACATGAAATTCGTTTGTGAATTCCCTTTTTCACTAGATCTAGACGATAGTCCAGCAAAGTACTGGCAAAATTCTTCAGGAATCTCTTGATCTTCATTTTTAGCCCATTCTGCTGCATTTTCAATCACTGTACTATTCGCCATTGAATCTGTAAGCTTTAGCACATGAGTGACAGAATAACTCTTTTGATTTTCTTTACTTGGAGAATTGACTTGAGCCTTTAGGGTTATCGGTGATTTTGACGAAGTTTGTGACTTTGGTGTTACTGTTGTAAGCGAAGTTGAGTCGATGTTTGTTAATGGTGAAGAGCGTGAACAGTCTGTAATGTTCAAAGTTTCTCCTTCGTGACCACTTGTATCTCCAGAAGCAGATCCTGATTCTGATTCACTCTGAAAATACACATCTGAGAAAATTCAAAAATAACAAAAAAAAATTTTGTAATCAAGATGAGACTAACCTCTTCTGAAAAATCGTCACTTTCAGTTGAATTCTCTTCAGTATCTGCATCACAAGCAGAAATTTCGACATTTTCAACCAATTCTGAAGCAGGAATACACAACCGAGTCTCTACTTTGAGCTCATTGACTTGAAGTTTAACTTCAGGGATTTTGGGATGATTGACAGGAATAGGTTTTGGAACTTTTTTATACACCTTATGAATTAGATTTTAGTTTTTAGTTTTCCAAAGTTTAGTAAAAAGGAATAGGGAATCAAGTAATTTTAGACTTACAATTGGTTTATGAGTACTTGATGCAGGGGTCACTGGACAAAATAGTTCTGGAAATGATACCTGAAGTTGAGATTCAAGAACTCGAATGTCTTGTGCTTTTCCTTGAACTGCTTGTTCAAGTGCGGTGACAACGGCGGACGTGGCACCTACTCCAAAAAAATATATATAAAGATTAATTTCTATTACTGATAATTGGGATTTGAGAATAATTATAAACTAAATCTACTCAATAGTTTGCAGTATCGGTCTTGAGTTTGAATTAGACTTCGTTTCACATAAGAACTAACATCAGGCATCGATAGGGATTGGTTAAAAAGAGTTGAAATAGAGTCATCAGTTGTAATAGTACTACTGAGTGATGGATTGACTGTTGTTGACATCCAAGAAGATTCACATGGATTATCTGTGATGGATCCCTTATGGATGATAGAATGAGAGGACTCCTTATGAGCAGAATCCAAACCAACTTGATTGTAAAATTGTCGATCATCCTCACCAGTGTGTCCAAAGTCTTCTTCAATATAGTGGTGGTACATTTGTTTCAAGTCACATGTTGACACGCCATAGATATTATGTGATCCCAGATGATTCTCAAATAAAAGTTCAAGTTGATGACGAAGATTCAACTGCCATTCAATCTAAAAACATAATAATTATTCTTAATTAAACCTATCTTGAGAAGATGATAAATATAGTTTTTTCATGCTGCATTCGATTACCGTAAAGACTGCTTTGAAGGCTGGATGAATTGTAGGATCAGAGACAAAAGGAAATGCAAAAAGTGGAAGACATATTGGATCTTTTGTAAATTCTTCACTAAAGGATTGATGAAATTCTCGAAGTTCATCAAGTGCTTCTGTCTTCTGCTTACTACCTTCATTTTTCCGAAATGCCAAACTCGCCATGTAAATTCTGAGAAGAATTGAGATCTGTCGGAAGTCATTGCTCCCATTGTCCTCTACTTCTTCCGAAAATTTGGACCAATCCTATAGAAACAAGAATCAAAATTAAGAATCACTGGAATCTTGATGAGTATATATCACTAAATGAGAAACTTAAAATGATAATTACATTGATTAGTTCTTCGCCTTCCCAATGATCAAAATGGGCTAAAAATTTCTCAACTTCTTTTTCTGTAAATTTTGTACGACGAAATAATGGATCCCGGATACCAACTGGAAGTGGAATTTCCATCCTTGTGCATTCCGACCAGAAAGTTTTATACGTCTCTTCCAATCCAAGGAGCTCCAAATACTAAAAAAAAAATTATGTATAATTTGATTTTGAAAAATTAATAATCAAAATTTTAGACTTACTTCCAATACAATCCCATTGATTGTACTCGTGTGATAGTCATTGTATGATCTCCCCTCGTCTTCACATCCATCTTCCAAGTCGCTTGTGTTGGTACTAGAAGTTCCAGTACTAAAGCGACTATCTGTTCCAGCACTTCCACCACCACCGTCACTATCATTCCCAACATCATGTTCTATAATTCCAACATCCTTATCTAAAACACCTGAATTTGATGGCAAATTTTCATTTTTTAAATATACTTGATGAGTTTTAACTGGTTGATTAGGGATTTTGGTACATCCAGTTTTGGGTTTGAAGGTTTTGTTCTTAAAAACAATTTCCATTGCATCGATCTGGAAACTTTCTAGAATCTTTTCTCATAATTTTAAAACAATGTTTTAAAATTTAATTGGGGAATAATTATTATTGGAATTAATTTTAACTGATAGTATAAACTTCAGTACACGTTTTGAACCTGGTGAGTTCACTTTGTTGATACTGTGGGTAATAGGCCAAGGGTAGAGTTGCTATGGTTTCGAATAAAAAAAAGTAAATTCAAGGTATTCCTTTCCTACCAAATTTCAGAAGCAATTCATAATAATTTACTCAAAAATATGATCTAAAGGAAAAAGTGTTTGAATTAATGATACTATTACATATGACAAATAATTGCTTAGATTTTGATCAATTTTACGTGAGTACGAAACTGCAAATTTATGAACTTTGAAACCATGGTGGAATTTCCTTGAGTGGTACTTGACTCTCCTCTTCCATCTTTTCTCCCGTAATTATCTTGACACGAACGGGCATTCGAGTAAGAAGGCGACGAGAAACATTGAGCCAAGCTCCATTTCCAGCCAAATTTAATTTTGTAAACCAAGCGTTACGAAGATGTTCAAGGTCATCGCTGAATCCTGCAAATTTCTCGCTTTCCTTTAATTCTGTCGTGATGTCGTCAATACTCTGCACTAGTTTATATAGCGGCTCAAATTTTTCGTTAAACCTAAAGAAGCAAGTCAGAACCAAAGCAAAAAAAAAAANCACTAGTTTATATAGCGGCTCAAATTTTTCGTTAAACCTAAAGAAGCAAGTCAGAACCAAAGCAAAAAAAAAAAGAAAAAGAAATTTCATTTAGAACTCAACAGACTTGATCGAATGACTGATGAAGTAGTAGTATNAAAAAAAAGAAAAAGAAATTTCATTTAGAACTCAACAGACTTGATCGAATGACTGATGAAGTAGTAGTATAGTATACTTGACCACGCCAACTGGAAGTGGAAACTCCTTTTCTTTGTTCTCCACAGGACCCATGCAGAAGGTACACANAAAAAAAAGAAAAAGAAATTTCATTTAGAACTCAACAGACTTGATCGAATGACTGATGAAGTAGTAGTATAGTACTTGACCACGCCAACTGGAAGTGGAAACTCCTTTTCTTTGTTCTCCACAGGACCCATGCAGAAGGTACACANATACTTGACCACGCCAACTGGAAGTGGAAACTCCTTTTCTTTGTTCTCCACAGGACCCATGCAGAAGGTACACATAAATTTTTGATATTTTGGATGGAAGATCTCAGCAAAGTAGAGCTGATGAAAAGTACGTTTGCATTTGGTGCAAGCAAAGTAAATCTCTTTTCGCATCCACATTCGCTTCCGACCATTCATACGATCCTGTGCTTCCACTTTCCGACGCAATAGCTCCAATTTTAATGAGACTCGGTTACGAAGACCTTCATAGTTGATATAAATTTCATTCATCCCTACTCCAATTTCTCCCGTCTCTCCTGCTGTCCTAATCTTGAGAATTTTGTCTCGAGTTAGAGCATGAATTCGATTCCGAAGAAGTTTGTCATCGTAACAAAGTGCCTCCTTCAATTCCGATTCCGTCAACGCTGCCAACAAAGAAATTTTTTTTACATTTGTGTTACAGTTACATGGCATCGCATCATTTGATTGGAGGTTATTAAGTCAAAAGATTTAAATTCTATTTCCTCATTTTCACAATCAGAATTGATTATCTTATTTTAGTCTTACATGATTCCCGCATAAGCAATAGTACAATATACATATCTTCAACTGGGTAGAAAGTCGTGATGATAGTTTTGAGAAGCTTTTGGAGAAGTCGCTCAAGTTCCTTCTGTTTCTTTGATTCATTCGACAAGGTTGACCACGGTGACATGTTTCCCCGCTGGACAAAAATGATTAAAATTCTGTGATTTAGTCGATTTGTTCTCTACCTATTTCAGGTAGTTAATTAATCAGCGCGATTAATGCAACGTGATTTTAACAATAAGAAAAGTTTAACCAAAATGAATGATCGAAAAATAAAAAAGTAAAGTTCAACGGACAACAAAAAGCCTCAGTTGCACCGTTTCTTAATTCACTGATGACTGACTCAAGTCAGACTGATTTGATTGGCTACTTTATTGTTTTTTTAAATTCAAATTTTTCATATTTGCGCCAAAAATCTTGCGAATTTAAAGTTGTCATGCGCGAACTATAAATTTAAACAAAAAATACAACTTTTGATTGACGTTTTGCTGTTGGGTTGGGAGTTAAATTTTTATCAAAATTAAGTTATTTTCAAATTTTTTTTTTTTTTTTTTTGAAAAGTTAATTTTTATTGTTAATTACTATTAATAACAATTATTATTGTTTAAAAGTGAAGAGTGCCCATAGTAGTTCCGTTAGAGACGACTGGATAACCAGGTGCAGAGAGGAGTGTCCCAGCAATACAGGCATTGAGAAGTCCAGCAATTGAACCTGCAATAAAAGCTCGGAAAATTGTTTTGCTTAAGTCAGCTCGTCGTTGAGGTGCCATGACACTGAGTCCTCCAAGTTGAATCCCAACTGACGAAACATTGGCAAACGAACAGAGTGCATAGGTTGCAATGGCTCTACTACGAGGCTAAAATTAATACAAAAAATAACAAAGTAATTAATNGCAATGGCTCTACTACGAGGCTAAAATTAATACAAAAAATAACAAAGTAATTAATTAAATTTACGCAACTCTACAAACAGTTAGTCGTAAGCACATCAAATTAGGTAAGTGATTGAGTAATTAGATGATCATCCACTTACTGAGAGTGTCATTGTTTGAAGTTCTTGATAAGCTACAAACTCATTGACAACAGTTTTAAGTCCTAGGAGTTTTGCAACAGCTTCTGTTTCCTCAGCATCAATTCCAATGAGATATGCCACAGGTATGAAAATTTGACTGNGGAGTTTTGCAACAGCTTCTGTTTCCTCAGCATCAATTCCAATGAGATATGCCACAGGTATGAAAATTTGACTGAGTATCCACTAATAATTGAACAAAAGTTATAAAAATTATAACCACTACTAAATCATATGAAACTTGAAAAGTTAATTTTTAAATGTACCGTAAAAGAAATATCTGCTCCGACCATCATTCCTAACCATGCAACAACTGCATCTAAAAATGCAATGAAGGCCATAAAGGCAACAAGATTGGCGACAATGTTCCATACCAATTCCACTCCTTGCATTGCTCCCTGGGCAGCAGCATCCAAGGCATTCCCTTCTTGTCTAATATTGGTAAATTAACCAAAAATAACAATAATTATTTGTATTCAAAGAGAGATTCAATCAAGTAATTTACAGAGAACTGACTCATTAGTTAGGTAACTTCAGGTTATTAGACTTACTTGATTGCATCCATAAATTTAATATGTTTGGCTGTGGTTTGTGATTTTTTGGTTTCAGGGTAGATTAGCTTACTATAAGCCAATGCAGCTTAGGATTTAAAAAAGTGTAAGAAAAAATTATTAGATTTTGAATTTGAATTTGAGTAGTAAAATTTTACCAGGAGCGGCCATGACAGATGCAGATAGGAGATAGGTTGGGTCGATACCCATCTTGATATATGCAGCCATAACCCCACCTTTACAAAATATAACGTAATCTTCAATAGTGTTTTACATTTATGGGAGTTATAACCACTTACCTGCGATTGTTGCAAATCCTGAAAGAAACAATAATTATTAAGGAATTAGTGGGACGAATAGGAATTAACTGTTGTAAAAAGAGGTATATAATTTTAATTGTTAAATTCCTCACCCCCAGTCATGACAGCATGAAGTTCTGAATTTGTCATTTTGGTCAAGAAAGGTTTGATAAGAATAGGAGCCTCAGTCTGTCCAACAAAAATATTGGCAGCAGCATTCATACTTTCAGCTGCGGTCGTACCTACTGTAATCTAGTTTGAATAATATAAAATTNTATATAATTTTAATTGTTAAATTCCTCACCCCCAGTCATGACAGCATGAAGTTCTGAATTTGTCATTTTGGTCAAGAAAGGTTTGATAAGAATAGGAGCCTCAGTCTGTCCAACAAAAATATTGGCAGCAGCATTCATACTTTCAGCTGCGGTCGTACCTACTGTAATCTAGTTTGAATAATATAAAATTAATTATCAAAATGAAAATTTGAAATTCAAATTTTGAAATTTCAATTTTGAAATTCAAATTTTGAAAATTTTCATCCTCTCACTTGTAAGATCCAACCAAGTTTTTCAACAACCCATTGCATGATTCCATAATGGTAGAGTAATTGAATGAAGAAGCTGAAGAAGAAGATTACAGTTAGATTCTGAAAATTATGAAAAGAAGAAAATTTAACAAAAAAATTAAAATTTTTGGGTAATCTAGGGTTTCATTGGGTGTTGAGTTATAAACTTAAACTTACACTGAAGACAAAAGTTCCAGCTATATTAATTGCAGGTATTTCTTTAACTGTATATCCCGATGACAGATGACCAAAAACAAATTCAGATCCTACATTGGTAAATTCCAAAAAAGTGGCCACTTTCCCACTGATACAGTCGAAAGCGAGCTGTCCACCTTTCCAACGTAAAACCACAATACCCATGACAAACTGCAAACCAATACCCCAAAGGACAGATTTCCATTGGACATGACCTGGATGTTTTGAAATTAAGAGACCAAAGATAACAAGGGCGACAACTCCACCTGCGGAAATGAGTCTTGCAGGTTGATCTTTGGTATCAAAGTACAAAAATACTCCAAGACCTCCTAGGATGACAATCACAATGAGTAGATTGACATACCTGGTGGTTTAACATCATAAAAAAAAAATTTATATAAATTTCAATCACTATAAGATGTTTAGTTAGATAGAAGTCTTCCAAAATTTTCGAAGATTCAAAATTTTGGAAGATTTTAATTTATCATCCAATAATTTAAATATAAACTTTTTACCATAATCGAAATAATNCTCCAAGACCTCCTAGGATGACAATCACAATGAGTAGATTGACATACCTGGTGGTTTAACATCATAAAAAAAAATTTATATAAATTTCAATCACTATAAGATGTTTAGTTAGATAGAAGTCTTCCAAAATTTTGGAAGATTTCAAAATTTTGGAAGATTTTAATTTATCATCCAATAATTTAAATATAAACTTTTTACCATAATCGAAATAATGNTTCAAAATTTTGGAAGATTTTAATTTATCATCCAATAATTTAAATATAAACTTTTTACCATAATCGAAATAATGGAGCCAGACTCCGTCCAATTGGTTTCATAATTTTGTTTTGTATTGTTTTTCCAAAAAATTTTTTGAGAATGAAGTAATAGATAAGACCCCACATGAAGAGACCGCTGAGTATTAGTAACATTCCAAAACCGTCACACCAATTAATTTCAATTTCATTACGTACATTGTACGCAATAGCCACGCCCATGTAGGCCACATAAAGTCCAAAAAGTGTCAGGATTATAAGACCTTTAAAAACTTTCTTGTTTTTAACAATGATGTGATGAAGTCCAGTGTGAATTGATTTAACAATTCGAGATAAAATTCCAGGATCATTTCCCTCATCATTCTCATCATTCAAATCATAATTACTGACAGGAGCTACATCCACTTTTTCTGGACTGTTAGGTAATCGAACACGAGGAAGTTCAAATTTTGAATTTCCATTTGAAATATCCTGAAATAGAAATGTATCCTTAGTAAAAGTTTCATAATTTCGTCTTCCAGGCTGTAAAAAAAAGTTGTTGATTTTTAATCAACGAATCTAAGAATATCGGTAGTCCTTCCCTCCTAGTATTTACTTAAATTTACAGAAGTTTACTTCAACAATCGTCTAATTGTTTCGACCCACAGATGACAAGGTCATTGAAAAACTTGAATGATATTTAACGTAATTTTCTAGGAACTACTGTATCTTTTCAATATTCTGATAAATGATAAACAGATCAGTNGAATGATATTTAACGTAATTTTCTAGGAACTACTGTATCTTTTCAATATTCTGATAAATGATAAACAGATCAGTATTCGAGATAATTCAGTCTGAAGTATGGATTATTCCGACATTTTACAATTAGCTAANCTACTGTATCTTTTCAATATTCTGATAAATGATAAACAGATCAGTCATCGAGATAATTCAGTCTGAAGTATGGATTATTCCGACATTTTACAATTAGCTATCAAACTCTGGTGCTACTGAATATTTTTCATTATACTTGGAAGAAATTTGCAATAATTTTGCAAAAATGCCGACATAATACTTACAGTGTAACGTACATATACACTTAGTTGACAAATCATTGAATTTTAGTATATTTTTCAGTGTTCGCCAAATCCCCACTTTTGACACTTGTCCCGGGGAAATGGGGATTATGGGGGTTATGGGGTTTTTGGGGATACCGGGGGACTAATAATGGTAATAATGCGCCAAATTCAAATTTGTTGCGGAAATTCAAATTTGATGTCTAGTCGATTTTAATTCATACTTTTAGTTTTGGATTGATTCGAATTTAAAGTAGTTTTGATTATTATTGTGTACTCCAATTTTGACTGAAACATACCTTCAGATTAGTAATTTATTGTTTAATTACTACACTTTCAGTGATATCTTTTATACTAATTAAAATGCCAGAAGTAGGAGGAAGAAAGAAATCTACTAGGGTAGATGAAGTCCAACAGAAACAAAGCTTCCGCAAAAAAGTAGGCAAATGTTCCATGTGTCACTTGCTCATCTTCCTGGCTCTGGATCACACTGTAATTCTTGCTTTTTATTTCTTTAGACAAAACGCGAATTCTTCAATACAATTATTACAGTATTTTACCTTTTTTTTTATAAGAATTTAAAGTTTTCCGCCTATTTTTAATTCCCCCATTAATTCCCAGGGGATTTGAAATCTTCTCCCCCGGGATNATTCTTGCTTTTTATTTCTTTAGACAAAACGCGAATTCTTCAATACAATTATTACAGTATTTTACCTTTTTTTTATATAAAAATTTAAAGTTTTCCGCCTTTTTTTTATTATAAAAATTTAAAGTTTTCCGCCTATTTTTAATTCCCCCATTAATTCCCAGGGGATTTGAAATCTTCTCCCCCGGGATNTATATTTTTCTCAATTTTCAATTAATTATAATTATGAATATTAAAAAAATAAGTCTAAATTCAATTGGTTGAGTTAACTCTACTTACATTTGGCATGTTAGTTGGAGTATTCCTATTCATAGTATTGTCACTATTATTACGATTGTTCGTAAATCCTGGATTATCCATGACCTAAAAAATTTTGTACTGTATTCTTCTTGAATCTTCATCAATTATCAGACTTATTGAGAGGTTAAAATTTCTACGAACCTGGTGTAAGGCAACAGCGTGCCAGGAGTATAGTAGTGGGAACTAAATGACGAGAATTGAAAATAAGTCTGTAAATTAGAGAGAACAATATATTTTAATGTACCGATATGCANGGAACTAAATGACGAGAATTGAAAATAAGTCTGTAAATTAGAGAGAACAATATATTTTAATGTACCGATATGCACGAGTGATTACATTAGAGATAAAATTCGTAGTGAAAATGATAAAGAAATCAGTATTATAATTATAATCAGCTTAGTTATGATTTGATAATGCTGAAAGTGAAACTACTGAATTGATTGGAGTCTATAATCCAAAGGGTAGCAATCAATTCAATAATAATAATTTTAACTAATGAGTCAGTTGTGTTGCAAACACATTATAGGAATGTTTTGTCCATCCACTTGTCTGTCCATCTGTAGTGATGTGACTCAAGAAATCATTGGATGGGATTCTTAGTTCCTATTAGAAATTAGAGTTTACTAAACTCTCAATAATTGAAAAATATAATTATTGGAAAATAATTAATATATATTTGTTAAATTAATAATAAATTATTATAATTTAAAAGTAAGGAATGTTAGGTTGTTAGGTTCATAGTAGCAGCGTTGATTGTTGAATTTATGATCATGTCGTGGTAACCAGGTGCAGAGAGGAGTGTCCCAGCAATACAGGCATTGAGGAGTGAAGAGATTGAACCTGCAATAAAAGCTCTTCCAACTAAATTACTTAGGTCACTCCTTCGATCAGGTGCCATGACACTGAGTCCTGCGAGTTGAACCCCAATGGATGAAGCATTGGCAAATGAGCAGAGGGCATAGGTCACAATGGCTTCACTTCGAGCCTAAAATATACACAGAATGAAAAATAGTTATAAAGTAAACTTATTAAGTTTATAATAACAACCTCCATTCGCACTCCTATAATAAATTTTTAGTAATTTATTAAATAATGGAGTATTATTCACTTACTGAGAGTTTGAGTGCTTTAAGTTGTTGATATGCTACAAACTCATTAACAACAGTTTTGATTCCTAGTAGTTTCCCAACAATTTCTGTTTCCTCAGCGTCAATTCCAATGAGATAGGCAACAGGTATAAAAACTTTACCTAGTAACCACTAATTTTGGGGAAATTATAAAATATCAAAGAGTTAAATGAAGAAAAACAAAAAAGGGTTAATTTTTTTTTTACCTGAAATGAGATACCTTCTACTCCAATCATAATTCCAAACCATGCAACAACTGCATCTAAAAATGCAACGAAGGCCATAAATGCAACAATATTGGCGACAATGTTCCATATCAATTGTACTCCTTGAATTGCACCTTGAGAAGCTGCATCCAATGCATTCCCCTCATGTCTAATTATTATGAAATTAATTAAAAAGAATTTGTCAAACGAGGTAATTTATAGTAGAAAATTAATCCATTGACTTACTTTATTGTAACCATTGATTTAATATGTTTGGATGTGGTTTGTGATTTTTTGGTTTCAGGGTAGAGGAGTTTACTATAACCCAATGCAGCTGGGAATAAAATATAAACAAAATTCATTGTTTAATCGTTCAAAATTTTAATGTTTGAATTTTTTTTTTTTTTTTACCAGGGGCGGCCATGACAGATGCTGAAAGAAGATATGTTGGATCGATTCCCATACTTATGTACGCAGCCATTGCACCACCTAATTACATAAAGGTAAAGTGAATTTTAATAAGTAAATCCTAACGATGATAGTGGTTTGAGTAACTCGACTCAACTTACCAGCTATTGTTGCAAAACCTAAAAGAAATAATTAATAAGAGTAATGATTATTGATTTGAAATTTTAATTGTTAATTTCTAACCCCCCGTCATGACTGCATGAATTTCTGAATTTGTCATTTTGGACAAGAAAGGTTTAATGAGAATAGGTGCCTCGGCGAGTCCAACAAAAATATTTGCAGCAGTATTCATACTTTCAGCAGCAGTTGTACCAACTGTAATCTATTTTAAACAATATAAAAGTTAATTACAAATAACAAAAGTTTAAAAATATTCCATTGAAATCATATCTCACTTGTAAGATCCAACCAAGTTTCTCAACAATCCATTGCATAATTCCATAATGATAGAGTAATTGAATGAAGAAACTGAAGAAGAAGATTATAGATAGAATCTAAAAGATTAACAGATAAAAAAAAATGATCAAAATTATTAAAATTTTGAAATTGAGTAAATTTGAAACTTACTCTGAAGGTAAAAATTGGAGCAATATTGATTAAAGGTAACTCTTGAACTGAGTATCCTGAAGACAAGTGACCATAAACAAATTCAGTTCCTACGTTAGTAAATTCCAAAAAAGTACGTATTTTTCCACTGAGACATTCAAAAGCGAGCTTTCCACTTGGCCAACGTAAAACAATGATACCCATAATAAATTGTAAACCAAGACCCCAAAGAACAGAATTCCATTTGACATGACCTGGATGTTTTGAAATTAAGAGACCAAAGATAACAAGTACGACAAGTCCACCTGCAGAAATGAGTCTTGCAGGTTGATCTTTTGTATCAAAATACAAGAATATTCCAATCCCTCCTAAAATCCCAATAACAATGAAGAGATTGATGTACCTGATGGAATAAATTATAAATTTCAATCATACATACATAACTTACACCTCAACACTTTTAGCTAAAAAAGGATATGTTTGTGTAAAAAAAAAAACATTTTTTTTTATAAGACTTACCATAATTGAAAGATTGGATTGAGTCTCCGCCCAATTGGTTTGATAATATTTCTTTTAATTGTTTTTCCNAACGATTTTTTTTTATAAAACTTACCATAATTGAAAGATTGGATTGAGTCTCCGCCCAATTGGGTTGATAATATTTCTTTTAATTGTTTTTCCAAAATATTTTTTGAGAATGAGGTAATAGACGAGGCCCGAAATGAAGAGTCCACTGAGTATGAGTAACATTCCAAAACCATCACACCAATTAATTTCAATTTCATTACGTATATTGTAGGCAATGGCAACGCCCATGTAGGCCACGTAAAGTCCAAAAAGTATCAGGATCATAAGAGTTTTAAAAACTTTCTTATTTTTAACAATGATATGATGAAGTCGAGTGTGAATTGATTTAACAATTCGAGATACAATTCCAGGATCATTCTCATCATTGGCATCGTTGTCATCATCGAAATTATATTTATTCCCACCACCACCACCTACATCCGTTTTTTCTGGATTATTAGGTAATCGAATTCGGGGAAGTTCAAATTTGGAATTACCATTTGGAATATCCTGAAATATAAAGTTTTCCTCAAGTAAATCAAAAATCGTAGTTTAATTTATTAACATTTTAATTTCTAAATAATGATTAAGAGATTGGATGATGAAGGTTACCTTTTCCAAGTTGTTAGTTGTAACATTCGAACTCATATTATTGAATTATTGTCACTGGAATATGAGTAGTGGTCCGATTGTTGAGAAACTGAGGTTGAGATTTACAAAATCCTAACTTAACCTTCTAGATAAATTAACACTACTACTACTTATTTGACTGTGCTAAATTCACACATCAAAATTTTGCAAGGTTGACGTGAGGTAAATACAAACGTCTCACCAGCAACAGTAGTAAAAGTAAAATGAAAATACGTGAGGAAATAAATACGGAGAGTGAATATGGTTTGTTGAATGTACCGACATGCTCCGGTAATTACAAATTCATAAAAATTTGTTTGTAGGTATATAAATAATTGAGTAAAGTACATGTGATCCGTAATCAGTGTAAGTTATTATGACTAGGTAATATATCCTGAAATTGAAAGTGAAACCACTACTACTGAATTCAATTGAATTGAATTGAATTGGAGTAAACATTAGAAATGATTTGATATAATTATTAACTCTAAAAATGACAAAGCATTATTCCTTTAAATTATGCTATTGTTATGATGGTTTTATGATTTTTTTTTGCCTCTTTATAGGACTTGTTTACATTAAAAAGCAATAAATTCCTACCAATTGCCAATAAATACTGGTTCTGGCGACTCCTCGTTGATCGAAAGATTTTTCGATAACAAATTATTTTTTTTTTTTAATCATTTTTTCCATTTTTTGGATTTTATTTTATCATTGCGTCATTTATGTACACTGATTTAATTTAACGGTTATATTTTGTAGTTTTACGATTTTAATGTCTCATCAGCTAACATAAAAAAAACTCACCAGTTAACATAAAAGAACATAATTTTTTTTTTTTTTTTTTTTCCTCATCAAAAATCAACTTTTATGGATTAAGCATGTAATAGGATTATTTAAACAAATAAAGTAGGATTTTGTTCTTGTGGTTCGTGGTTGTGTAGTTTGGATTAGGTTGAGTAGTTCTACTGATTAAAAGTGATCTCATATTATTATGTAGTTATTATCAAATTAAAATTTTACATTATCAAATTGAGATTTTTATGAAATTAACACAGGTGGAATTATAATTGAAAAAAGTGTTAATTAAATTAATCCAAATTTTTTTTTTATAACATTATTGAGTTCAAAGCTTAAGAGCCACTTAAAAAATTTCAATTTCATACATTAAGTAAAAGTTGGAAATTTTCAATTAGATTGGCTGAGTCCTTTGAGGAAGTTGTGCAATAATTTTTTTAAATTTTTTTTTTGTTCTTCGATTCATAACTGTCATTAGTATTCAACTAAACTAAATTTTTTTTTTGTGTAAATTTAAATTTAACAAAACTCATCAGTAGATGAGCGATTGAACGATGAGTGGAACATCGTTTAATTCATAAATTCTACTTATTGTTAGTTACTATCAATTTGGTAATTTAAGTAGTTTCTGATCTCATGAGTGCTTCAAAATTTTTGAATAATAAGTTTGGACTTTATACGTAAGTACTTTGAGATTTTAATTTTCTAATTTCCGAAACAAAAATTAGATAATTTATAATTTATTTTAATATTATTAATTATTTTATCTTTCGATAAAGAATTTATGTAACGCCATTGTGATTTGCTTCCCTTCAGTGTAAATCCAATTGTAATTTAGTGACATCAGAAATTAATATACGAGTGTATTGAGACGGAGCAGCACCAATAATTATAATAATTATTATTATTATCATTATTTTTGTTAATTTAGCTGCGAGCTTAGTGCTCGCAGACTTTGTTAATTCAATCATCTGTTAGTTGTCTGTGAGCTTAGTGCTCACAGACAAGATAATTTTTATTCATTTTGTATGAGTCTGTGATAAGTTCATAGACTCATGATTTATGTAATTTTATTGGAAAAACGTCCTCATGCAGTTTTCCAAAAGAAAGGAACTGCATGAGGACAGTTTTCCAAGTCAGTCGCGTCCTGGCCATAAGTTGGCCAAGACGTGTTTTAGTCTCTCTCCCTTAGAGTTTTTGTTTAAAATAAAGTTGAGTCTTTTGTTATTCGTCTGTTTGTCAGTGAGTTCTGTTTATTGTGTGNTTTGTATGAGTCTGTGATAAGTTCACAGACTCATGATTTATGTAATTTTATTGGAAAAACGTCCCCATGCAGTTCTCCAAAAGAAAGGAACTGCATGAGGACAGTTTTCCAAGTCAGTCCCGTCCTGGCCATAAGTTGGCCAAGACGTGTTTTAGTCTCTCTCTCCTGAGAGTTTTTGTTTAAAATAAAGTTGAGTCTTTTGTTATTCGTCTGTTTGTCAGTGAGTTCTGTTTATTGTGTGGTGTCATCGGGTCAGGTCATCGGGTCGAGTCATCAGGATCCACTCATCCATCAGGTCGGTTGTTCGGGATCCGTTGGGTGGGTCAGAGTTGCGGGTTCGGTGTTGTACTCTGTCTCTTCGTCTGAGACAGGACAGAGAAGAACACATCGCAACAGGTGGTGGAGATTTGTCGGTCAGCGCTCCTTCACATCAGGTTCGCTATTGTTGCAACGAAATTTTTATTTTTGGTTTCTCTGAGGATAAGTTCCTCGAGAAATCTTTCTACCTCTGAGGATAAGTTCCTCGAGAAATCTTTCTACCTCTGAGGATAAGTTCCTCGAGAAATCTTAGTTTCTCTGAGAATACGTTTCTCGAGAAATCTTATTGGATTCGTTCCAATAAACTTTTTGGGATTAGTTCCGAAAAGTGTAGTTTTTTCTGGATTCGTTCTAGATTAATTGGATTCGTTCCAATACTTCCTACGGATTTGTTCCACTGGAAGTCGATTTTACGGTTTTGTACCGCTAAATCGTTCAGATTTGTTCTGAAAACGTGTTGTTTTTCTGGATTTGTTCCAGAATTCTAGTCTCTAGTTCTAGTGTTTTAGTCTCTCTCTCCTGAGAGTTTTTGTTTAAAATAAAGTTGAGTCTTTTGTTATTCGTCTGTTTGTCAGTGAGTTCTGTTTATTGTGTGGTGTCATCGGGTCAGGTCATCGGGTCGAGTCATCAGGATCCACTCATCCATCAGGTCGGTTGTTCGGGATCCGTTGGGTGGGTCAGAGTTGCGGGTTCGGTGTTGTACTCTGTCTCTTAGAGAGAACACATCGCAACAGTATACTGGTTATATACTGATTATTTGTTCCTTCAATAGGCACAGGGCTAAGAAAATTAAGAAATTAATCATAGTAAGCGTAATTTCACTGACCTTTCGGTCAAATGCTGACATGTAAGGAAAAAAATTGTTTTTTTTTTTCAAAATTCTTACATTTTCTGAATTAATGCAAAAAATATAATATAAAAACTACAAGAATTACTCATCATTTCAGATAATAATGATTAGGGAAATATTAGACAAAAAGCGTATTCAAATATTCCAAATTTTGAAGAACATGATCTACATGGACGAAAATGGCAATTTGCTTATTCTTGGCTCACTTTCTACTTGAAACTTCACTAGCTTAGCTACCTTTTGACCTTAGAAGTAAAATCTACGAAGGTATCATTTATGAATGATCAATCATAAGTAGTTAATATAGTAGTGTACAGAAAAAATTAAAAATATTTGTTATAATTCAAGTTGTCATATACTGAAGGGCTTCATCCTACCGTTTCCCATTGTTATTCTCAATTACAATGTTCTGTGCTTTCAAAATAATTGGTTGTAGTCGCACGACAGCGGTGTTTTCACGTGAATCAATACCTCCTGTCATGTCACCTTGACGTAGTAACTGTCGTGCATTAATTAAATTTAAATTCCAATCATGTCCAGCATCGTGTTTTCGAATACGACGATTGTTCATTTCTTCACGAGAAATATATGTTTTGGCTGTAGCCATAATTGCTTTCGATGGATGATCATCATCAAGTCTAAATTTAGTTGTTGTTTCTTGATTGTCAATAGTATCTATTGGTGAATCTGCTTGGATTGAATTTGGAAATTCATGACGATGTTGATTTCTTGCTGAAAATTGGGAACGATATGATGAACCATGGTGATGACGACGACGGTGTTGATAAGGTGGTGGAGATGTACTCGTTGTAAAACTTTTGATACTACTGTCGTCACTATGCCAGACAGATTCCTCTCGAGACTCAAGAATATCATGGTTAGCAATATTTGGTCCACTTGATCTCATATCTTTTGGAATCTGACCAAATGATGACATTTGGTATGATACAGCACGCCTCACTGGGTCATTTCCTGCTGATGGTAGAATGAGTGTACAAAGTTCTAAAATTGGAGACGGATAACGAATAATTTCTTCAATAGTTCTTTGTCGGTTGTATGGTGTTTGACGTGATGTAGGTGCCTTTGCAGTTAAATCTGTAAAGAAAGTTGACATTTATTAGCCAGAGAATTTTTTTACTTTTAGTCTTAACTTTTTCATACTTATTCATGGACATTCTACATTTGCAAAATAATTCCCTACTTCCACCAGGTCCACGTTTTCTCACTGCTTTTTGAATGTCAAAATCAAATCAAACCAGACCTCTGAGTCACTCCTCCTAATTTATTTTCATCTTCCAAAACTGAGAGATTAAAAAATATCCGAAAAAACCCTGNTTGTCGGTTGTATGGTGTTTGACGTGATGTAGGTGCCTTTGCAGTTAAATCTGTAAAGAAAGTTGACATTTATTTTTTAATTAGCCAGAGAATTTTTTTACTTTTAGTCTTAACTTTTTCATACTTATTCCTGGACATTCTACATTTGCAAAATAATTCCCTACTTCCACCAGGTCCACGTTTTCTCACTGCTTTTTGAATGTCCTTCATCCACTTGACCTTGGATATTTTGAGCCTCTGTCTCACCAACTCCTGGTCTCTGAGTCACTCCTCCTAATTTATTTTCATCTTCCAAAACTGAGAGATTAAAAAATATCCGAAAAAACCCTGACTGAATCCACGCCTCCACGTCAACTTTTGAAGGCAAGTCACCTACAAAAAAAAACGAAAAAAGGTACTCAAATTAACATAAAAAAGATTTTTTTAAGTACCTTGATTTCGTAACATATCAATCAAACCCATATTTCTTGGATTCTAACACAATGGGATTTGATAAATGGAGACAAAAAAAATTTTTTTTTTATATTTTATTATTATTGCAAAAGTATTTTTAAAAGCTGTTCAGTTTGAAGTATGGATTATTCCGACATTTTGCAGTTAGCTAACAAACACTGGTGCTACTGAATATTTTTCATTATACTTGGAAGAAATTTGCAATAATTTTGCAAAAAAAAACCAACATAATATTAATATGACATGCATATAGGTGAGAAACCATTGAATTTTAGTATATTTTTCTCAATTTTCAATTAATTATAATTATGAATATTAAAAAAATAAGTCTAAATTCAATTGGTTGAGTTAACTCTACTTACATTTGGCATGTTAGTTGGAGTATTCCTATTCATAGTATTGTCACTATTATTACGATTGTTCGTAAATCCTGGATTATCCATGACCTAAAAAATTTTGTACTGTATTCTTCTTGAATCTTCATCAATTATCAGACTTATTGAGAGGTTAAAATTTCTACGAACCTGGTGTAAGGCAACAGCGTGCCAGGAGTATAGTAGTGGGAACTAAAT
Source organism: Holacanthella duospinosa (assembly GCA_002738285.1). Classification (NCBI taxonomy): domain Eukaryota; kingdom Metazoa; phylum Arthropoda; class Collembola; order Poduromorpha; family Neanuridae; genus Holacanthella; species Holacanthella duospinosa. The sequence continues at coordinate 191,014 of NIPM01000009.1, read as the reverse complement.
GACGAGAATTGAAAATAAGTCTGTAAATTAGAGAGAACAATATATTTTAATGTACCGATATGCAGGAGTGATTACATTAGAGATAAAATTCGTAATGAAAATGATAAAGAAATCAGTATTATAATTATAATCAGCTTAGTTATGATTTGATAATGCTGAAAGTGAAACTACTGAATTGATTGGAGTCTATAACCCAAAGGGTAACAATCAATTCAAAAAATAATTATTTGAACTAATGAGTCATTTCTGTCTGTCCGTCTGTAGCTTATGTGACTCAAGAAATCACTGGATAGATTGTTAATTCCTATTAGAGTTTACTAAACTCTTAATAGTTGAAAAATATAATTGGAAATTAATTAATATATATTGTCAAATTAATAATATATAATTATTATTTAAAAGTAAGGAATGTTCATACTAGCGTTGATTGTTGAATTTATTATCATGTCGTGGTAACCAGGTGCAGAGAGGAGTGTCCCAGCAATACAGGCGGTGAGGAGTGAAGAGAGTGAGCCTGCAATAAAAGCTCTTACAACTATATCACTCAGGTCATCCCTTCGATCAGGTGCCATGACACTGAGTCCTCCGAGTTGAATTCCAATGGATGCAACATTGGCAAATGAGCAGAGGGCATAGGTCACAATGGCTTCACTTCGAGTCTAAAGTTTACAATAACAACCTCCATTTCTGTAACAAATTTTTAGCAATTTATTGAATAACGGAGTATTCACTTACTGAGAGTTTGATTGTTTTAAGTTGTTGATATGCTACAAACTCATTTACAACAGTTTTGATTCCTAGTAGTTTCCCAACATCTTCTGTTTCTTCAGCGTCAATTCCAATGAGATAGGCAACAGGTATAAAAATTTTACCTAGTAACCACTAATTTTGGCGAAATTATAAAATATCAAAGAGTTAAATGAAGAAAAAGAAAAAATGGTTAAATTTTTTTTTTTACCTGAAATGTGATACCTTCTGTTCCAATCATGATTCCAAACCATGCAACAACTGCATCTAAAAATGCAATGAAGGCCATAAAGGCAATAATATTGGCGACAATGTTCCATATCAATTGTACTCCTTGCATTGCACCTTGAGAAGCTGCATCCAATGCATTCCCCTCTCTGTGTCTAATTATTATGAAATTAATCAAATAATTTGTCAAACGGGTGATTTATAGTATAAAATTAATCCATTGACTTACTTGATTGTAACTAGTGATTTAATATGTTTGGATGTGGTTTGTGATTTTTTGGTTTCAGGGTAGAGGAGTTTACTATAACCCAATGCAGCTGGAAATAAAATATAAACAATAATTAGTTGTTCAACACTACAGTAGCACCACTACTTAGATCACCAATTTCAAACGAAGCTATCCACGATTCCCTTCTACAAAAAACTAACACCCTTAAAACTTTTGGAGAATGGCTTTTGAACATCTCAAGACATTCGGCCTATTTTCTCCTGCAAAAGTCAATAGCTATCCCTCGACTCATCATCTTCCTCCGTAGTTCTCCAACATGGAAAGAAGAAGAAAGCTTGAACTCATACGATGATACTCTAAAGTCAATACTCGAAAACATCCTCAACTCCAATCTAACGGATTCTGCATGGGAACAATCTTCACTCCCCGTAAGACAAGGAGGCTTCGGGATTAAGCACGCATATGATATGGCGATTCCGTGTTTCCTGGCGTCATACAATAGCGTTGAAACCTTAGTTTCCGCCTTACTTCCTAATAACATCCAAATTGACCCCGCAGTGAATAAAGCAGAAGTTTTCTGGAACTTAAGAAACAACGTGAACTTACCTGACTATCTGTTACGGAAACACCNGTTTCCGCCTTACTTCCTAATAACATCCAAATTGAGTGAATAAAGCAGAAGTTTTCTGGAACTTAAGAAACAACGTGAACTTACCTGACTATCTGTTACGGAAACACCAGAAGGCTTGGGAAGACAAATAAAACCTTTCAATCTATCTTATCTAAATGCACCACAGATGAAGANCCAGAAGGCTTGGGAAGACAAATAAAACCTTTCAATCTATCTTATCTAAATGCACCACAGATGAAGATCAAGCAAGAATCAAATCATCNGTGTTTCCTGGCGTCATACAATAGCGTTGAAACCCTAGTTTCCGCCTTACTTCCTAATAACATCCAAATTGACCACGCAGTGAAAAAAGCAGAAGTTCTCTGGAACTTAAGAAACAACGTGATCTTACCTGACTATCTGTTACGGAAACACCAGAAGGCTTGGGAAGACCCTCAGACAAATAAAACCTTTCAATCTATCTTATCTAAATGCACCACAGATGAAGATCAAGCAAGAATCAAATCATCTACAAATCAAGAGGCAGGAGCTTGGTTGGAAACACTACCTTCCCCACAACTTGGAACCCTTCTCACTGACGAAGCCTTTAGAGTTTCTTGCGCTTTACGTCTAGGTACTTTAATTTGTTCTTCTCACTTTTGTCTCTGTGGTTTAGAAGTAGGTGAGACTGGACACCATGGACTCTCATGCAAGAAGGCCTTAGGAAGATTCTCAAGACATGATGGAATCAATGAAATCATTCTTAGGTCCTTACGTTCAGCTGGCATCCGATCAAAGTATCAGAGAGCCACCAGGTCTTTCAAGACAGGACGGTAAACACCCAGACGGTATGACACTCGTTCCATGGNAGCCACCAGGTCTTTCAAGACAGGACGGTAAACACCCAGACGGTATGACACTCGTTCCATGGTCAAGAGGAAAACCTTTGGTTTGGGACTTCACCTGTGCAGACACTTACGCTAACTCATATCTCTCATCCACCAAAAACAACCCAGGNGACTTCACCTGTGCAGACACTTACGCTAACTCATATCTCTCATCCACCAAAAACAACCCAGGAGCCGCTGCTATTATGGCTGAATCCAGGAAGATAAAAAAATACAGTTTCCTTTCTGTCCACAAATTTGAGTTCNGAGCCGCTGCTATTATGGCTGAATCCAGGAAGATAAAAAAATACAGTTTCCTTTCTGTCCACAAATTTGAGTTCCTTCCTGTCGCAATCGAGTCAAGCGGAGTGTGGAGACCCAAAGGACTAAAACTCATCAAGAAAATCGGCAGCCTATTACAAACAGCCACCGGCGAACCACGAGCAACCTCATTTCTAATCCAACGTATAAGTCTGGCTTTACAACGAGGAAACGCCTCTTCCATTCTGGGTACACTCCCCAAAGGAAAACAGCTGGAAGAATTATTCTATCTATAAAGAAATTAGAACTGATAGGGAGTATAGATACAATAATGATCAATAATCGATTTTACAACAAATAATTCCAAAACATTTTACATTTTACCAGAATTTATATAAAAAACTTACAATTAGTTTAATCGTTCAAAATTTTAATGTTTGAATTTTTTTTTTTTACCAGGGGCGGCCATGACAGATGCAGAAAGAAGATACGTTGGATCAATTCCCAAACTTATGTACGCAGCCATTGCACCACCTAATTACAGAAAGGTAAAGTGAATTTTAATAAGTAAATTCTAACGATGATTGTGGTTTGAGTAACTCGACTCAACTTACCAGCTATTGTTGCAAAACCTAAAAGAAATAATTAATAAGAGTAATAATTATGTGTTGTCTAAATAGATTTAAAATTTTAATTCTTAATTTCTAACCTCCCGTCATGACTGCATGAATTTCGGAATTTGTCATTTTGGATAAGAAGGGTTTAATGAGAATAGGTGCCTCGGTCTGTCCAACAAAAATATTTGCAGCAGTATTCATACTTTCAGCGGCAGTTGTACCAACTGTAATCTATTTTAAACAATATAAAATTAATACAACTAACGAAAGTTTTGAAATACTCCATCAAAATCAGGGTGGATTGGTTAAAACCATGATTAAAACCGCTTGGTTTTAGAAGAAAAATAACCCATTGGTTAAAACCAAGATCGAGCTTGGGATCAAATGTCATGTTGGCATTGAAATCGAGCTCGAGATCGGTAGATTTTTAGTCGTTGATCTAGAGATCGAGATCGATGTCCATAGATCTATCGATCAGAATATCAAGATCGAGATTGGTTACCGTCAATCGTTTTGCAAAGTAATCGACATGAGTCGACATTTGCATCAAAGTATCGAAATCGACATCGCACTTTTATATTAAACTTTTGAGATTTCGTCAAATATGTCAAATTTAAAGAATTCAATTTTAACCAAAATGTTGGTTTTAACCAAAAAAAACCCGGTTTTATTCTTAAAAAAAAAACGGTTTTTGGGTTTTTTTTTTTTTTTTTTTTTTTTTTTTTTTTTTTTTTTTAAAAAAAAAAAAAAAAAAAAAAAAAAAAANTAAGATCCAGCCAAGTTTCTCAACAACCCATTGCATAATCCCATAATAGTAGAGTAATTGAATGAAGAAACTGAAGAAAAAGATTGTAGATAGAATCTAAAAGATTAACAGATTAAAAAAAAAATATCAAAATTATAAAATTTTTTGAATATTTAACATGTGAAACTTACCCTGAATGTAAAAACTGGAGAAATATTGATTAAAGGTAACTCTTGAACTGAGTATCCTGAAGACAGGTGACCATAAACAAATTCAGTTCCTACGTTAGTAAATTCCAAAAAAGTATGTATTTTCCCACTGAGACATTCAAAAGCAAGCTTTCCACTTGGCCAACGTAAGACAACGAAACCCATAATAAATTGTAATCCAAGACCCCAAAGAACAGAATTCCATTTGACATGACGTGGATGTTTTGAAATTAAGAGACCAAAGATAACAAGTACGACAAGTCCACCTGCAGAAATGAGTCTTGCAGGTTGACCTTTTGTATCAAAATACAAGAATACTCCAATCCCTCCTAAAATCCCAATAACAATGAGAAGATTGATGTACCTTATGGAATAAATTATAAATTTCAAATCATAAACCTCCACACTTAGTTGACAAGATCCGTAAACTAAAAAAAAAACGATTTTTTTTTATAAAACTTACCATAATTGAAAGATTGGATTGAGTCTCCGCCCAATTGGTTTGATAATATTTCTTTTAATTGTTTTTCNAACTTACCATAATTGAAAGATTGGATTGAGTCTCCGCCCAATTGGTTTGATAATATTTCTTTTAATTGTTTTTCCAAAATATTTTTTGAGAATGAGGTAATAGACGAGGCCCGAAATGANTTTGATAATATTTCTTTTAATTGTTTTTCCAAAATATTTTTTGAGAATGAGGTAATAGACGAGGCCCGAAATGAAGAGTCCACTGAGTATGAGTAACATTCCAAAACCATCACACCAATTAATTTCAATTTCATTACGTATATTGTAGGCAATGGCAACGCCCATGTAGGCCACGTAAAGTCCAAAAAGTATCAGGATCATAAGAGTTTTAAAAACTTTCTTATTTTTAACAATGATATGATGAAGTCGAGTGTGAATTGATTTAACAATTCGAGATACAATTCCAGGATCATTCTCATCATTGGCATCGTTGTCATCATCGAAATTATATTTATTCCCACCACCACCACCTACATCCGTTTTTTCTGGATTATTAGGTAATCGAATTCGGGGAAGTTCAAATTTGGAATTACCATTTGGAATATCCTGAAATATAAAGTTTTCCTCAAGTAAATCAAAAATCGTAGTTTAATTTATTAACATTTTAATTTCTAAATAATGATTAAGNCTCAAGTAAATCAAAAATCGTAGTTTAATTTATTAACATTTTAATTTCTAAATAATGATTAAGAGATTGGATGAAGGTTTACCGTTTCCAAGTTGTTAGTTGTACCATTCGAACTCATATTATTGAATTATTGTCACTGGAATATGAGTAGTGGTCCGATTGTTGAGAAACTGAGGTTGAGACTTACTAAATCTNGTTTACCGTTTCCAAGTTGTTAGTTGTACCATTCGAACTCATATTATTGAATTATTGTCACTGGAATATGAGTAGTGGTCCGATTGTTGAGAAACTGAGGTTGAGACTTACTAAATCTTAATTGAAACTTCTAGATTAATTAACACTACTACTACTACTACTACTATTTGATTGTGTCAAATTATTGTGGAGTTGACGTGAGGTACCAACCAATAACGTCCCACCAGTAACAGTACTAAAAGTAAAATGAAAGTACGTCAGGATATAAATACGGAGAGTGAGTATGGTTTGTTGAATGTATCGACATGTTCCGGCAATTACAAATTCATAAAATTTGTTTGAAGGTTTATAAACAATTGAGTAAAGTACATGGGATCCGTTATCAGTTTAAGTTAGTATGACTCGATAAAAAATGCNATCAGTTTAAGTTAGTATGAGTCGATAAAAAATGCTGAAACTGAAAATGAAACCACTACTACTACTACTGAATTGCATTGGTTGGAGTAAACATAAGAAACGATTAGAAATAATTATTAACTCTAAAAATGACAAAGCATTATTCCTTTAAATTATGCTATTGTTATGATGTTTATGTGATTTTTTTTAAAGTTTTGCCTCTTCATATGCCTTGTTTACATTAAAAAGCAATAAATTCCAACCAGTCGCCAATAAATACTGGTTCTGGCGCCTCTTCGTTGATCGAAAGATTTTTCGATAACAAATTTTTTTTTGATGTCATTTTTGCAATTTTTTTTTATTTAATTTTATCAACGCGTCATTTATGTATACTGATTTAATTGTTATATTTTTTAGTTTTAAGATTGTATGTCTCACCAGTTTACATAAAAAAAAATAATTTTTTGTTTCGCATCAAACAAAAAAAAACTTTTCGCATGAAGCATGAAATCGCATTATTTTAACCAAAAAACACTTGGATTTCCTCTTGTGCTTGTGTAATTTGGATTAGCTTGAGTAGTCATACTGATTAATCAAATTTGACATTCTTATGAAATTAATTATAGCTTAACAGCCATTTAAAAACTTTAAATTTCACAGTTGAGATTATTTCTCTAGAATTCAACAAAACCAAACCTTTTTTGTGTAAGTTTAACAAATCTCATCAGTAGAATTCCATTGTTTAATTCATGAGTGTTACTAGTTACTACTAATTTGGTAATTTGTGTAGATTCGGATCTCATAAGTGCTTCAAAAATTTTGAATAATTGTTGGGACTATATACGTAAGTACCTTCACGTTTTAATTTCGTAGTTTCCGAAATAAAAATAGATAATTTATAGTATAAATTATCTTTCGATAATTACTATTAACTTCATCTTTCGATAAAGAACTTTTGTCGTTTTATCATGCTTTGTTATCATTTTTATTATATCTGAGTCTAATTGTTAATTTATTGACACGTGACACCGACACCAGAAATTAGTACGAATACGACTAAANTTGTTGGGACTATATACGTAAGTACCTTCACGTTTTAATTTCGTAGTTTCCGAAATAAAAATAGATAATTTATAATATAAATTATCTTTCGATAATTACTATTAACTTCATCTTTCGATAAAGAACTTTTGTCGTTTTATCATGCTTTGTTATCATTTTTTGTTATATCTGAGTCTAATTGTTAATTTATTGACACGTGACACCGACACCAGAAATTAGTACGAATACGACTAAAATATACCGGTAGTTTGTTCTTTCAATAGGCACAGAGCACAGGGCTAAGAAAATTAAAAAATTAACATAATCGCAACTGCATTGAATTCACGCTGAAATCTCAATTATTTATAATCTCGATAAAACTTACTCATCCTGTGTTTGGATACCATCATTGTGGACCACTACTTGAAGTATTAAGGATAGGAAACAATGATTAAATCATTATTTAAAAAAAAAATCACCAAATAATATTTGAATAATAGAAAATGAATAATAATCTTTATTAAGACGAGGCGTTGGGAACTTAATTAATCCGATCTTTAAGGACTACTTAATAGGGACCATCGTACACTTTCTGGTAACTTCTAAAACAAACAAATTATTAATCATAGTAAGCGTAATTCCACTGACCTTGAGGTCAATTACTGACATGTAAGAAAAAAAACTGTTTTTTTTTTTCAAAAATTCTTAGATTTTCTGAATTAGTGCAAAAAATATAATATAAAAACTACAAGAATTGCTCAATCATTTGAGATAATAATTAGAGAAATATTAGACAAAAAAAGTATCAAATATCCCAAATTTCGAAGAACACGATCTACATGGACGAAAATGGTAATTTGCTTATTCTTGGCTCACTTTCTACAACAAATTAATCATTTTAGAAACAAACAAACAAAAAAAAAATTTTTTTTCTCCTAACCATTCAAAATTAGTAACTAAATATTTACAAAAAAAAAAGTTTACAAAATGCAGAAGTGAAGGGCTACGCTAAACGGGATACTACCTAAACTCTCCTCTCCGAAAACATTTTGATTCATGTTTGTAAAAAAAAAAATCAGGCGAGAATTACATAGAGACATTCAATCTTAAAATAAAAAACAAAAAATTTTTTTTTCTCAATACTTGAAACTTCACTAATAGCTACCTTTTGACCTTAGAACTAAAATCTGCGAAGGTCTCATTATCAATCACTTATGATTCATAAGTAGTAATATAGTAGTGTACAGAAAAAATTAAAAATATTTGTTATAATTTAAGTTGTGATGTATACTGAAGGGCTTCATCCTACCGTTTCCCATTGTTATTCTCAATTATAATGTTCTGTGCTTCCAAAATAATTGGTTGTAATCGCTCGACAGCGGTGTTTTCACGTGAATCAATACCTCCTGTCATGTCACCTTGACGTAGTAACTGTCGTGCATTAATTAAATTTAAATTCCAATCATGTCCAGCACCGTGTTTTCGAATACGACGATTGTTCATTTCTTCACGAGAAAGATATGTTTTGGCTGTAGCCATAATTGCTTTCAATGGATGATCATCATCAAGTCTAAATTTAGTTGTTGTTTCTTGATTGTCAATAGTATCTACTGGTGAATCTGCTTGCATTGAATTTGGAAATTCACGACGATGTTGATTTCTTGCTGAAAATGGGGAACGATATGATGAACCATGGTGATGACGACGACGGTGTTGATAAGGTGGTGGAGATGTACTCGTTGTAAAACTTTTGATACTACTGTCATCACTATGCCAGACAGATTCTTCTCGAGATTCAAGAATATCAAGGTCACCAATATTTGGTCCATTTGATCTCATATCTTCTGGAATCTGACCAAATGATGACATTTGGTATGATACAGCACGTCTCACTGGATCATTTCCTGCTGATGGTAGAGTAAGTGTGCAAAGTTCTAAAATTGGAGACGGATAACGAATAATTTCTTCAACAGTTCTTTGTCTGTTGTATGGTGTTTGACGTGATGTAGGTGCCTTTGCAGTTAAATCTGTAAAGAAAGTTGACATTTTTTTTTTTAATTAGCCGGTGAATTTTTTTTACTTTTAGTCTTAGCTTTTTCATACTTATTCCTGGACATTCTACATTTGCAAAATAATTCCCTACTTCCACCAGGTCATTGTCTTCATTCTCAACCTCGAGAATAAGACCGTAGTTAATTTTAGACTCGAGCCACGTTTTCACTGCCTTTTGAATGTCAAAATCAACCCATCCAGACTCCTTCACGAGAAGTGTTCGAGAATACAAAAGTTTTTTCTTGTCTGTTCAAAAAAAAAAAAAAATGAAAAAGAAAAAATAATAAAAATAAACAGTGTTGTATCAAAAAGTGATAGAAAACAGAGAATTAGGTGATTGAAATGATGTCGCTTACAGTGATGTTTGGTCACAGGAGCCGTATACCAGTATACTTTTACAAAAATCCGTTCTTCTGATTCAGAAACAACTGAACTTGTTGTAAGAGTAGGATTTCGTTGTCGATGGTGTTGCTGTTGAGTGATTTGATCATTTGTATTGTTACAAAATTCTGAGGTTTTTGGTAATTCAAATCTTGCTGGCTGGAATATATAAATTAAGTATTTATCAATTATAATAATTAGTCAAAATATTCCACTAAATTCAAATTCTAATCACTTCTCTGATTGACTAATATTTAACCTTAACCTACCTCAGGATTGGGTCCACGCCCAATTTTGTATAATCGTAATTTAGCTGAAATTATATTGACTTGTGTTGGTTGACGATTTTGATTTTTTCCATTAACTTTAGGAAGTATCTTGGGTTCATCTGCTATGATGTTACGTTGAGCTGGACGAAGCGTTGTTGTCACCTGTCCTTCATCCACTTGACCTTGGATATTTTGAGCCTCTGTCTCACCAACTCCTGGTCTCTGAGTCACTCCTCCTAATTTATTTTCATCTTCCAAAACTGAGAGATTAAAAAATATCCGAAAAAACCCTGACTGAATCCACGCCTCCACGTCAACTTTTGAAGGCAAGTCACCTACAAAAAAAAACGAAAAAAGGTACTCAAATTAACATAAAAAAGATTTTTTTAAGTACCTTGATTTCGTAATATATCAATCAAACCCATATTTCTTGGATTCAAACACAATGGGATTTGATAAATGGAGACAAAAAAAATTTTTTTATATATTTTATTATTATTGCAAAAGTATTTTTAAAAGCTGAATCATTGGGAAATCATTGTAAAAATCATTGTAAAAATCCATTCTCATCCTCTAACCTCTAGACGAAAAGAGGTGAAGAGAGACTGGTTTTTTTTAGTAAATTAATTAAGATAGTAATTAATTGATGACACTCTACCTTGGCTTAGTACGAATTATTTGGAATTTCCTTACCCCTGTCGGGATTTCTAGATTTTTAATAATAATGACTCAAAAATTTTAAAATCCGGTTAAACTACACTCCCACACAACAGAATTTTTCGTTTATATCTTAATTAACATATATTTTTGCGTACAATTAAAAGTCATTACGTGAAGGTGGAACTAGCTTAATAAGATTTGAAAATTTTTTTTGAATTTTAATTTTCCCTATGCAGAAAAAAAAAATTCAGCGGAAATATCTCTCTAAAATTAGTATGACTAATATAACCTAAAAATAAATTTAAAAAAAAAATGAAAAATTGAATAACAATTATTTGCATAATTTTTTTTGCAAGTAATTATTGTTAATGCCCTTTTATATATTTTAATATACCAAAAAAAAAAAAAAAAAAAAAAACTTACACGAAGCCTGAAAGGATTCCAACTGCCCTGGGAATGCATTGTTCCGATGGCTATTGTTGAGAGAATTCATAGTAGTCCTTTGAGTCCCTTGGATCTGAATAGAAATTTCAAAGTATTTACTAAATTAATTCATAATTGTTAAAAAATTTCCATGTAGAAATTATAACAATAGAATGATGTAAGTAGTTGATTCTAAGAACTTACGTCATTGATTGTTGTGCTGGGAGAAACTGACGATAGAGGTATATTAGACATATTTGATCGTCCAAGTGCTTCCAAAATGAAGAGTTCGATTGCTTTTAGTCTCATCGCTTTGTCTCTGTTGTAAAATAAAATAATAATTCAAAATTTTTGATAAAAAAGAANGATTGCTTTTAGTCTCATCGCTTTGTCTCTGTTGTAAAATAAAATAATAATTCAAAATTTTTGATAAAAAAGAACAAAAAAAAAAGAAATTGTAAAGTCCACATTTCATAATAATACAAATTCAAATTCAAATTCATGCAGATGCAGAAGCAAAAGCGTTAAATTAAATTAAGCTCACGAAAAAGTAGAAACCAAACTTATCTTTAGAGCAAGTAAAATTCAAAGAATTAACTCTTGATTCATTAAAATTTGGAAATTTTCGTAATTAATTTAATCATATAAGTTGAGGATTAAATAAAATTTAAATGGTCATTTAAAATTTTATTTTTTAATAATAATAAAAAATCCTGTGAGACATACATGACAGAGTCAAAATGTCACTTGACACTTTCCTCAACTTGTCTCAAAATATCATTTTGGTTGTGATAAATAATAATTTTTATTTACAAGAGGAAGATTTTGTTAAAAAAAAAAAAAAAAAAAAAAAAAAACTTGTTGGGCTGAGACTGAGAGTGGATAGTTGAGGTCATAAGGTCATAAGATGACTCAAGTCTCTCTACTATTACACAAATAAAAACGGATGATTTTTTTACTGTCAATTTCCAAATACTACTATTCTATTATTACTTACTACGACGAAAAGAATCATCAACCAATCACCACTACGCTCACCGCTCGTATGTCAAATTATGTTTTGATTTTGATTTTATCCAACGTCAATGAAACAAAATATACTAAATTAGACACACGGGTCTATCACACTTGACCTCTCACATCTAACTTCATTCAATTACTCAACATCCACCAATTTTTTACAGACAAGAACGTGTGTAGAAATTATAAAAAAAAAAAAACATCCTACGTTTAGTTACACATAATTTCCTCTCAACCAAAATATATCCAAAAAAAAAAATCAAAAAAAACAATCATTTTACCAATTGCACCTTATAATTCTCTACCTTTTTCATTCATGCCAATTCGACTAGTTTACTGAAGAAAAAAAAAACACTAAATTGTAAATTTCTATAATATTATTACATACCTTCACGTATTTTTGAGGTTAGTTAGGAAAATACCAAAATATAAAAATTACGATCAAATATTACATAATATGTATTTCGAAATTTTAGTATTATTATTATTACTCTATAAAATTAACTAACTAAATTTAGTAAATAAGGTGAAAATTTTGATTTTGATCCAACTTAGTAGAAAAAATTTGAATTTGTTCTAAGTCTAGATCATTTGAAATTTTTAATAGACCAAGCTTGGTGAAATCTTGCCCAAAATTTTATTATGTAATATTTTCAGGGCATAGTATATTTCTTGTAGGAAAATTTCAAGGTTTTTTTTTTTTTTTTTTTTTTGAATTGACAAGAATTGAGTTTAGGTGGTTGACACCTGGTGGTTGAGTTAATTGGTTTCTAAGGTAGTTTTTGATTGTTTCTACCTCAACAACTCATAGCCATTGCATCATCAACAATTAGAAAATAAATGAGTTCAAATTCCTTTCATGACAGAGGAATGAACACACCTGAATTTTTTTTTTCTTCTACCTATGTTACGCACAATCCTTCCGTTTTCTGAGAAAAAGGATGTCGATGGAAACGCAACGGACAGTATCTATTACATCAGGGACATTTTTTCGATGACGAAAACACAAAAGAAAGACTACGACTCCCCTACCCCATCCTTATCATTTTGAAGTTTTAGACAAAATGACTGAAGAGTCTCCTTTTCCTAGACCATATTTCTGCCAAGACGCGTAGAAATACTCAAAGGTTATATAACATTACGTTGATTCTTACTCAAAAAAAAAGTACTTCATCTCATTCATTTTCTCCTCATTCATTTCCATTCATTCACAAAAAAAAAAATAAAAAATATATAGACTCTTATTTTTTATATACAAAAACTTAAATCCTTACCAACAGCACCAGGAGGAGACTGTCTGGAAGTTGGGAGTAAAATAAGGCACAAAAATCCACATCGTACGGCAAAAATTCTAATCATTAACAACGTACATGGTACATGCAATCTCCTACGGATCTTTTTTTTTTGGGACAACTACCGGTATATTACACAGTCTTGTGTATACTAGGGGAGCGGGACCCTCAGGCAACCAATCATAGACAATAGTTCGGATCGTATGATCATTTTTTTTTGTACTAGGAATGGAAATGAGACTTTTATGAAGTGGGTTTAGATTTTCACTCTCACTTTCACTCTTCTGAGACTATTTCCTAGTGCAAAAAAAAAAAAAGTTTCGAAAATGGAAGAAAAAAAAGTACAATTAGAAGATGAATATTATGTCTTTGTCTGAGCTTCATTGCGCAACTTAATTTAATTTACAACTTTAATATTTTCAACCTTAAGTTTAGAAAAGTTTTGATTGTTTTCTATTTAGATTTTGAACTGAAAGTTTTCATCTCAANGGGTTTAGATTTTCACTCTCACTTTCACTCTTCTGAGACTATTTCCTAGTGCAAAAAAAAAAAAAAGTTTGGAAAATGGAAAAAAAAAAAGTACAATTAGAAGATGAATATTATGTCTTTGTCTGAGTTTCATTGCGCAACTTAATTTAATTTACAACTTTAATATTTTCAACCTTAAGTTTAGAAAAGTTTTGATTGTTTTCTATTTAGATTTTGAACTGAAAGTTTTCATCTCAAAGTCTGAGATTAGAAAGTCTGAAGAGTCTGGGAAGATGATTTCCTATTGGTTGAAAATTTCTAGACATAGAAAAAGTATACTAAAGGAATACATCTGAAACCCTTGGAGACTCTGTCTGAGCCGCCTTTTGAAAAGGATTCTATTTTCCATTGTATTATATTTCTATTGTTGTCTGGAATTCGGTTGAATAGGGATTAGGATTGTGTCCATATACCCGGAAAATTTTCTTGTCTGGTACTAAAATAAGTTAGTACTTAGAAAATGACGAGACCAATGAACTCTTTCAATTCAATCTCTTAACTAAATTACTCCTTTTATTGAATCTTCCTAACTTGATCTTCAATTAATTAAAATTCGTACTTGCTCACTAAATCTTTCTCCTCTCATTCCACTATATAACTTTTTCGTTCTTAGAGGAATAAAAAAAATATATAAAATATAAAAAAATAAAAAAACTAATGTCCCAACACCCCTCAAGTGCGTCAAACATCAAGATAGGAATCAGGAGATGACTAGAAAATCCAGTTGGATAGAGAGAATATTTTTGCAAATAAAATTGCGAAATTGTTAGACTTGAGATGATAATTCACACGCATCTTCTTCATCCCTGTCTCCCTCTATTACTACGAGTTACGTAGTCTAGACAATCAAAACAACATTGACCGCAACCATGGCCGTTCTAACCAAACTAAAAATCTACACGACCTCCTGATCCTTACTGTCTTGATTGATGAATTGACGACAGAATCTTTCATTTACAAAAAAAAAACTATCAGTTTTACACCCTTTTCTATCATCATCTTCCCCAATTCTACCTTCTAAATTCTTTCCCTATCTTAATTGACTTTCATCGACATTGTGGAATTTGCAATTTGGAAAATACCACTCTGGCGTCTCAAAATTTACCATCTCGACAGGGAACTTTTTTTCTTTTTTTTT